>OY987264.1:34003239-34532047 GCA_963920665.1 Straminergon stramineum | reverse complement strand
TCCAAAATGAGATGCTCATAAGGTGGCCAACGTTACTATTCCCGCTAGAAAACTATTACATCAAATCCTATGAGAGGACAGAGTCCCGAAAGACGAATTCGGGTGGTTTCATGAACCATGGTTTACCCATGAGGAGGTCCACCACTTGCGCACATGTTGGTCTTTTGTTAACATCAGCATCAACTAGTTCACGTAACTTCATGGCAAAGTACCTTGATGACTCATGATTTCTAAATAAGTCCTTGTCGTATTCAACCATGTGTTCTATGTTCATGCGTTGGGTCAACTTTCCAATGGAATAAGAGTCGGACTTCACCGAATATTTGTAGGTCGCTTTCATCACATCTAAACTCGTATCTGAACCCTCTGGCCCAAACAAATAGAACAACTCTGGAGCTACCCACCAACGGCCCATCCTCTCAGCATCAAGTTTTTCCTGTTTTTCATATCCAAAATGCGAGGGAGCTCCTTCTTGAATACGACTTGCAATTCCCCAATCACAAATCCAATGTTGATCTCTTCGTCCGAGAAGGGGGGATAATGCAACAATATGTTCACAGGTGACAAGTCATTGTGCAGCACCCCAGCATTGTGCACGAGACTTGTCACATAAACCAGGGCCCACGCCAACTTTGCCTTGTGTCTTTGAAAGAGGCTAATTTCTTTTTGTTGCTGGCCTGTAAGTTGCTTGACCAACTTGATTTCATGCCATTCCGCATGCGACACCACCTTCTCATTCAAATGAAGCAACTCTTTGAAATTACCACCATTCCACCACAAAGTGTATGCTTCCATTGTTTGGTCATGGACAGCTAGGAATTTAATAATGGCCGGATGATTCAACGGGCATACCAAAGCCTCCACTGACCGTTCCACCCTCGCATCGCGTTTGTTCCTTTGCTTTGACAATTTCCCCGTATAATGTACATAAGTTGGGATCGTGGACATCCCTTCAATGTGTACCTTGCGCACCTTTGCATATCCTCCTTGATGGTCAAATCCAGTAAGTGGGACCACCTTGGCCTCTGAGTAGACCCACATGATACATGAACCACTATCTCTTGTAAATGCAGCCTTCAATGCATCCGTCTGCCACCCCATACCCCTAGCTTCAAACCTTGACAATCTTTTTGCTGCAATTTGCCACAAATCCCTCTTCTCACGGAACTCCTGGGCCCTATCCGTTTCTCCAAATCCAGGCACTATAGGTCGCAACTCAAGCATCAACTTCTTGGTGTTGAATATACCAGTTTGTAGGCAATTGCCAATCCACGTTTGCCATTGGTTGAAATACACTTCATCCACATCTACATAGTCCGAAGATTCCTTGCATTTCCTTGTAATAAATTCCTCCAACTCATCCTTCAAGGATTGGATGCCTGCCTCTTTATTTCTCAAGTATTTCCTCTCCAAATATTGTACACTTTTTTCCTCATACCATTGGAGACAAGCCTCATGCGCATAGGTCGTATATCGTGCTGGAGGATAGGTAGGGTCCTTATTGTGTGCTGTCTTGGACTTCTTTGTCTTGGATGGTCCGGCACCCCCAATTACCTCCTTGGTAGTTATATCTACAACAAATGCTGCAGGATTATCAAGGTCCTTGTCCCAAGCCGATATCCGACCTGTACTACTTCCTTCCTTTGAAGTAGACATGGTCCTCTTTTGAAAAACGAGGCGTTCTTGACTTGAACTTGGAGAGAAAAATGGGCAAAAACTTCCCCTTCTGAAATCACCTTGGCCCACAAGCACGCATTCAGCCACTTCAAGGTGGATGAAAGCCAATGTGCAAGACTAAGAATGGTGACTGCGGGTTTGGGCAACCGCTTAAGTACCTGAGGTCACCTTGGGGCGCGTGCGGGTCGGGTGCATGCGAAACGGGTGACCGCGGGTATGGGGCGACCGCGGGTATCGAGGCGACCGCGGGAGGGGCGATTGCGGGTTGGGGCGACCGCGGGAGGGGGCGATTGCGGGTTCCAGAGGTCCTCGGGGATGGAGGCGACCATTCATGTGGGGGCGACCGTTGGTCCTGGGCGACCGTGGGTCCAAAAAGGAAGGACCATCCTAAATAATAGCTAAAAGAAACCTTCATATGGGGTAGAAACATTGGCATTACAACTTCCTACTTCTATTTCGCTTGCTTTCAAATAAAATCATAAGACCACTATGATATGGTCTAGAATGTGGAATTAGATTTTGACTTGTTTCTTTATGGTTCCAAATATATGTCTACAATGTTCACAAAGAAAAAAAAGGAATGGGCCAAAACGGAAAAAGGGAATCAGAAATATAAAAGTATGGGACATGATTGACTTCTATTGAAACAAAAAGGGAGAACTTGAAATACTTACATTCTACCTTTGCATAATGATATTATAGAGGTTACTTTAGAAGTGTCCAAAGTCATTTTCTAATTTCTTCAAGTTTGCTCTACAGTGAACATGAATTTGGCTTTTTTACACAACCCTAAACCCTTTTGGGGTGGAAGAGGTCATAAATGAAAACATACATGTTGCAGAGCACATTGAAATGAAGTAATGAACAATAAATGAAGCATATGTACATCAAGTCAAAAGATTGTTATCCTTGATGAAGACATTGTTCAAACCATCAAGGGTGTTTGAATGCTATCATTTCTTTTTTTTGCATGCCAATCCTTCAAAATTGGTCACCCACAAAATACAAGAAATTTCTAAATGGACAAATGGGACACCTTCGAAATCATCCTTCTTAGACGTTGTAAATTATTAAGTTACAAATTATAGATGCGGTCTTCGGAAGTAAACTTTCCAAGGAGGACCACCCCTTCTTACACTACAAAATTTACAAGATGATGAGATGCTCTTCTATCCTATATAGAGAGTTTCTATCATTTATGGACTCAAAATTAGCCACCCCATCGTTTAAAGATGAAGAACCGTCACATGCAAATCCTTATACAATGTACAATTTCTTTGGCTAAGTATTCTATGGAGGACATTCAATATGTTCTTGTAAAAGCTATCCAAGGTTTACTTCAACTTTTGTATACAAAAAATAATCTCTCTCCAAAGAGACAAACCATCAAGTTTGGTCACTCCGATAGGTGAGCAGGAAACATCATTTGATTCCCAAGATTTCAGAGATGTACTATGAGGGTTGAGACGGTCAGTATTGAATTTCGTACGGAAATGTATGAGGTGCAAGGTTGCACCACATACATTTCCGTCCGAAATTCAATACTGATTTCTTATAACTCTCATGGACCATCTCCTAGATCTTGAGAATCAAATCACCTTCCCTCCCACATACCACAAGGAATTAGCTTTACGTCTTTTTTTTTCTTTTTTGTCGGTTGGCTACAAGGACCAAACCAAATTGATCTCATTGGGGATCGAACCCGAGACCTCCACAAGAACAATGACTTCCAAGAAGCCAAATCCTTCCATGCATCACCTGAAGATGCCTTGAAGACCCCAAGGTCCTAATGAAGTGACTTGTTTTTGGATGTTAAAAGTTGAACTCGTTATATTTATTAAAACTTCTTTGGATTGGAAGGCACGCCCCCACCCACGGTCGCCCCCCAATCCACGAAATTGGGCTCGAAACCACCAAGACCTGAAGTCGCCCCCACCCGCGGTCGCCCAGGACCTCAAGTCGCCCCCTACCCGTGGTCGCCCCCCACCCTCCACCAAATAAGTCTGGAAACCACCAAAACAGAAGACCGCACCCCCACCCACCACCAAATAAGTCTGGAAACCACCAAAACAGAAGACCGCACCCCCACCCACAGTCGCCCAAGACCTGAAGTCGCCCCCAAGCCGCAGTCGCCCCTCCATTCACCAAATTGGGCTCGAAACCACCAGGACCTGAAGTTGCCCCCACCCACGGTCGCCCAAGACCTGAACTCGCCCCCCTCCCGCGGTTGCCCCCAATCCACCAAATTGGCCTCGAAACCACCAGGACCTAAAGTCGCCCCCCTCCCGCGGTCGCCCCCAATCCACCAAATTGGCCTCGAAACTACCAGGACTTGAAGTCGCCCCCACCTGCGGTCGCCCAAGACCTAAACTCGCCCCCCACCCGCAGTTGCCCCCAATCCACCAAATTGGCCTCGAAACCACCAGGACCTAAAGTCGCCCCCACCCGCGGTCGCCCAAGACTTGAACTTGCCCCCCACCCACAATCGCACCCCATTCCACCAAATTGGGCTCAACAACAACAAGCCAGAAATCCAACCCCCACCCGCAGTCGCCCCATTCCACCGAATTGGGCTCAACAACAGCAAGCCAGAAGACCAAGCGCCTATCCGCGGTCGCCCAAGACCTGAACTCGCCCCCCACCAGCAATCGCCTCTATCTTAAAGTCACACCAATCCAGAAACCACTGGAGCAGAAGATGTGATCCATCTCCAATACTAATGAAGTCAGACTTAATTGCGTACTTCATTGACTACAACTGACCTGTCCTTCAATATTGGTAGCTAGTTAATACTACAAAATCAGTCTATAAATACAGAATTATAGTAAGACTAATTAGAAAAATTGAAGAGGGTTTTCCAAACCCCAAACCCTAACCCTATACCCTAAATCCTATACCCTATACCTTATAGAAAAACCATGGACCTTCTCCATGTATGCCACCCCAAAAGTAATGTACTTCTATTTTTTAGGGTGGATAAAATGATAAACATATGTGATTTGCTTTTCATTATATGTCATAAAAAAATTTGAACTCCTAAACCTTGCACTTGTAAGATATAAACCATTGAAGGTGTCATTTCCGAACTTTTTAATCTTCAATAAATTCAATATTCATTCACCCCTTCAAATGTGTTTTAAATCCCCTTGATGTATCAAGAGGAGGACCCTATTCAAATTCCTATGTTTGAAGATGGAAAATGAAATGACAAGGAGAAGGGCTTCCCCAAGTCTCCATTTTTAAAAAAACACTTCCTATGTAGATCAAAAGATTTTTTCTTCATGCATCTCATGGTGTTAGTATTTTCTTTGTACATCATTTCCCCTCAAAGGGAATGTCTCCTCCAAATGTACTCCCTCTAAAAATTAAAATAGGAAATGGTCATGTTGAATTTTACATGAGCACAAAGAAAAAAAATTGTGAAGGAGAAGAGCTTCTCCAAGCCTCCATTTTTAAAAACCACTTCTTATGGAGATCAAAAGATTTTTTCTTCATGCATCTCACGGTGTTAGTATTTTTTTTGTACATCATTTATTCATTTCCCCTAAAGAGAAGGTCTCCTCTAAATGTACTCCATCTAAAAATTAAAATAGGAAATGGTCATGTTGAATTTTACATGAGCATGCGGAAAAAGAAAATGTCAAGGAGAAGAGCTTTCCCAAGTCTCCATTTTTTAAAACCACTTTTGATGTAGATAAAAAGATTTCTCTTCATGCATCCCACAATTTTAGTATTTTATTTGTACATCGTTTCCCCCCACAAGAAAAGGTCTCCTTTTAATGTACTCCCTCCAAAAATTAAAGTAGGAAATGGTTACGTTGAATTTTACATGACCACATGGATGGATGAAGAAGAAATAAAATGTTAGGAAGAAGGGCTTTTCCAAATCTCCATTTCGTCAACGAATTCTCTTTCTTTATTACTTAATTAACTTTTGATCACTTAGTATTGAATGCCTCTGTCTTAGGATTTTCTGGAGTTAATCCTCAGAAAAGGGGGGAGCGGTACTTGAAAAGTTTGAACACCTTCCTTCCAATTTGTTAGGGCGGAAACTCAAACTCATGTTTTTTGGCGCCCCTGACTTGCGGACGCCCCTGACCCGAGGTCGCCCCATACGCAGCCACTCCCATCGTCATGAACTGGAGAAGACCTTTTGGAATCTGAGACCCGCGGTCGCCCTATTACCCGCGGTCGCCCCAGAAATGACCTGTGGTCGCCCTATATGCAGCCGCCCCCTGTACCCGCGGTCGCCCCATTACCCGCGGTCGCCTAGGAAATGACCTATGGTCGCCCTATATGCAACCGCCCCCCTATACCCACGGTCACCTTGCACCCGAGGTCTCCTTCCAAAAACTCTAATTTTTCCTGAATGGCAGTTTCTGAACAGTGGGACCCAGACCCGCGGTCGCCGAAGACCCGCACATGCCCTAGGCGACTTCAGGTTTTTAAGAGGATATTGGATTCCCAAGTCATCACTTCCTTCGTCGCACCGCGCCTTTCATTCGCCTTGAAGCGTCTGACTGCCGGTTCGTAGGTTGGAAGTTTGGGCATCTACACGTGTTGTGGCTTCCACGTTTACGAATTCATTTCTTCGGTTATATTATCAACAAAAGTCTAGTTCTCTTTACGCTAGAGTGACATGACAAGATGACGAAGAAGAAAGGAGATCGCCATAGCAAGCAACGACGCACCCTTCTTGACCCAGCGGCTAAGGCATATCGGGGATGGCGTCATGTAAATTCCGATTGGACCTTGATGACTTGCAAGTTATTTGTGGATTGGTGCCATATCGACAAGCTCTTCCCTTACCATCAACACATTCACCATGTGAAGCAAAACCAAGCAAATCTTCATTACTGCAAGGATGATGCATTTGTCCAAAGATGTATTGAAGTGTACCGAGCATTGTACGGAAAGCAAAAAATTCCACGGAGCGAAGTCTCAATGGGCATATGCCAAATGGTATATGCAGAGTTACAATTGGAGAAAACGGTAGATTGGATGACCTTCAAGACATCCAAGAATGTCATGCTTTGAGATACAAAAGACATTCCAAGAGTGGGTCCTTCAAATAATCCTCGGGATGGGCTAGGGCCCAAAAAGAACATTATAGAAGGAGTGGCAGATGAGGATTATGTTTGGTCAATGTCAATTGGAGAATCGGACCACGATGAAGAGCCATTGCCTGAACCTAGGGACAGGATGGAAGATACATCAATGGAAGAAAACTTAGCATTGGTGGTATCCGAAGAAGGCAACATGCAACGGACCACACCAACGGATGGAGAACCTTTTATGTCTGTGGAACCTATAGGAGTCCGTTGTCCCGAAGATGATGAAGTGTTCCATTACCTGCAAGCTCACTTGCAAGAAATTAATGAAGATAGGTTGGATGGGGAGAGTGAAGCCGAAGAAGAGATTCCTTTGACCTTGATGAATTTGCCTTCCATGGAAGGATTGCGTGAAATGGAACAAGAACATCAAGGTGTACTTGGAGAAGACAATAAACGGCGAACGAAAGAATCCTATAAAGTGGAGTTGGAGATGCTTTTAAAGGATCTTGAAGAAAAAGAAAGGGAGTGTGAGATCATCGAGAAGCGAAGCGCACAAGAGATTCAGGTTGAAGATGTGGGCACCCTCAAAGAACTAATTCAAGCTGGACAAACTCGTTTGGCAACCCGACAAAGAGAAATGGAACAACTGGAACAATTTTACCTCAAGTTCAATAAGGGAGAAGATGGAGGTTCTAGTTCAAATGTCAATCCTGTTATGGATGAACGACTTCAAACAATAATGGGAAAATGTAGGATGGAAGAAAACAACCTTGCCATTGAAAAAGGAGGTGTGGAAAAGGCAAGATCGACATTGAACCGCTTGAAGGAGATGAAGGATGCAGATCCTATTGACCGGTCGTTGCAATCGGATTCATTGTCTATGGATGTTGAAGATTTGTCATCCACTATGGAAATAGAGAAGTTGAAGATGAAGTTAGCTTCTGTAAAAAGATTGGAACAAAAGTTGGAGGAAAAGATGTCGTGGCCGAAGGCACACATCAGGTTCATGTCATTGTTCAAGAAGTGGTGGATCCAAAATAAGATGTGGAACCATGACCTGACTCTTTTGAAGAGGGAAGAGAGAGTGGCAAGAGCCCAAATAGAATTGGAAAAGAAGAAAAGGGAAGAACAAGGGGAAATGGATGGAGTATAAATTAGGTGGCTCTTGTTTCTTTTATGACTATGTACTTCTTCCAAGATATATGAAGAAAAAGGCTTTGTCCTTATTTTTGTTGAAATACAAGAATGTTTATTTTTATTTTTTGTGTATGAAAATGTGATTGCATTTGGATCCAAACATTTGAATTTTTGACAAATTTTGATGATTTCAAGTTATGTGAATGTTAATTCCTTGTTAAATTTGTGTAGTGTTTTAAAAAAAAAAAGAATTCTAGTAACTTTGAGTCTACACAAAGAACCCCCAATAAATTTAAGCTGCATCATCCATGAGAGTTTCAATATAAGTTTATATGGTTGCATTTTTCTGTATTTTAACATATGGTTTGAACATATTGTAAATGACAACATTCCCATGCCCTTCACCTCGTGAATGTATGGACTCTTCTTGAGATTTATAATTTGGGAAAAAACATCCTAAAAAGGTACTCAAAAGAATACTTTTGGAATTGATAGAGAAATGGAAGTTATACATTTTGAGTTGTGGATTCCATGTATATGGTTTGATCAACCAATGTTGTCCCCCATTTTTCTTTTTAATTTGAAAGAGAAAGTTCTTAATTTTTTCCACATTTGAGTACAAGCTAATTCTATTTATTTTTTATTAAGTTTGTTGGAATGGATTTGAAATGAGTTTCCCTTCATGTGGTTGTTTAAAAAAAAAATTGCATTCTTTAAGTCTATGACCATACTCCCGAAAATCTTTTTTTGAAGTATCTATAAATACCACGTCAAACCCTTGGATAGCGTTTAGGGTTTAATAAAATCTCTATCTAAACTAGGATGACTTTCATCTAGAAACTCAGCGATGGAACGCTAACGGGATAACAAAAATGGCCTTGGGTCCTAAAGTGTAAGCGCGGTCGCCCTTCAAGTACCCGAAGTCGCCTCTTGAGACCCGCGGTCGCCTCCCCTAGACCTGTAGTCGCACCCCCTGGACCTGTAGTCGCCCCCCCTAGACCCGCAGTCGCCCCCCCTAGACCCGCAGTCACCCCCCCCTGGACCCGTAGTCGCCCCCCCAGACCCGCAGTCACCTCTTTTTCGACCTGAAGTTGCCCCCCTTGGACCCGTAGTCGCCCTTTGATCTGTAGTCGCGCTCCTAGTGCAAACCATCGACCCCCAGTCACCCACGGGGCGAGTGCGCCTGTTACAATGTCGCCCGTTTCTTGCACCCATTCTGGCTCTCAGGGGGCGACTTGCGGTGCTAGCAGGACGGCAGTATAAAGCTGAAGGCCCGGACTATGGTTTTCACCTTGCTTCAGGGATGAACTCTTGCCTTGAATCTTCGAAAGAGGCTTCTTGCGAATGTTTGGGTCTTTGGAGGGCAACGACTTGGTTTGTGTGGTTTAAAAGACCGTTCAAAGCAAGTGGCTTTGCCATTCTTTTTTCTAAATCAAGGCTTTGATTCATATGATAATATTGTTTGAAGAACTCATAGGCGAGGAACAATATGGCTAGTCGGGGTGAGGGGAGGAGGACTACCATTAACGATACAAGGAGAGCCACGAAGGAGTGGGACCCTTGGTTGGTTGTAGACATTGACCGTCAATTTGCGGGAAACACACGAACATGTGTTTTCTGTGGGTGGACCTCCATATTTGTACGAAAGCGGGCATTTTGTCACTTTGGATTTGGCGGCAAGACTGCATCAGAGCGATGTAAGAAAATCCCATGGGTAGTATTGCAAAAGTTTAGGACTTGTGGTGGGGTTGTTCCGAAGGAAATGAGCTTTGAAGAAATGCATGAGGAGGTTCCAGAATTTGATGTTGTAGATGAGACTGTGGTTGAGCCTATGTTGGAGGGGGATAGGGAGAGGTCAGAGGAGCCTAGTGCTACGAATGAACCAATGCTCCCTATTACAGATTCAGTAGATTCCACTCCTCAAACAATTTTGAGAAGGAGGAATAACCCTTCCATTTCTAGGCAAACTAGCATGGATGAGGCATTACAAAGTAGCATGAGAGCAAAGTTAGATACCATGTGGGCTTCCTTTTTTTATGAGGCTAGCATCGCATTCAATGTTGCGCGCCATCCTGCCTTTGTGAAAGCAATGAAAGAGACAGCGGCATCAAGACTACGATACCAACCGCCCTCATACAATGCTTTGCGTACAAGAATGATAGAGCCAAAGAAAGAAAGTGTTTCTAAAATGGTCACTGAGCGGACAAAGCACTCTATCGAAGTTTATGGAGCGACTATCTGTTCGGATGGTTGGTCTGATACTAATAGCCGTCCATTACTAAATTTAATGCTTGTGTGTCCTGTGGGGGATGTGTTTCTTGGATCGGTGGACACCACGGGGGAGAAGAAGGACATTGCATACACAACCAATATGATGGCGCAATACATAGAAGAGGTTGGCCCCAAAAACATTGTCCAACTATGTACGAACAATGCCGCCGTCATGACGGGGACTTTGAAGGCGTTACAAGAGAAATATCCTCACATGTATACCCAAGGATGCGCAACACACAGTTTGGACTTGCTTTTGGAAGATTGGGCAAAGGATGTCAAGGTGACGAGAATAGTACGACGTTGTACGCAAATAGTAAAGTACATCAAGAGGTACCATTCCACATTGGCTCTCTTCCGAAAGTACTCCCCGGACAAGGCATTGCGAATGCCTTCTAAAACACGCTTTGCAGTGAACTTCCTCATGATATCACATGTGGTGGAGTGCAAGTCAGCATTGATGCGAGTGATAATGGATGAGACATATGTGCAATTTGAGGCTAGTTTGGAACGTCGCCAAAATGGAGATATATTGAGAGCGCGAGCCACTATAGCGAGGAATGACATTCATGCGGAATCTTTTTGGGTGGAGTGTGAGAATTTTTTGCACATGGTGGAGCCCGTCATTATTGCTCTCCGAGTGTTTGATGGGAAAGCCCCGGCAATGCCTAAGGCTTGGTTGGTTATGAAGACTCTTCAAGAGCACGTGTGGAGCTTGAGAAACGAACCTTTTTTTCTAAATGATGAAACTGCAACGAAGTTTGAGACGCAATTCGAGGCTCGTTGGAAATTGATGCTCACAGACCTACACTATGCAGGGGCACTCTTAAATCCTTTCTTGATTGAAGTAGGAACCCTTCGTAACGACGGTGTGGCCAAAAGAGCCTTAAATCGGGTGCTTCGAAAAATGAGCGAGTCATTGGGATTATCATACATGGAGGCATTGCAGGAGCTCACGCAGTTCGAAGAGAAGATAGGTCCTTTTGACCCCTTAGAAGAGGCTCCTGATATTACACAATGTAAACTAATGCCTCATCAATGGTGGAATCTTGTGGGTGCTAATGTTCTCCCAAAAATTGCAATGAGAGTTCTATCTTTGACGTGCTCAACATCATCATGTGAAAGGAATTGGAGCATGTATTCGTTTGTGCACAAAAAAGTGCGAAATCGCCTAACTACATCCAAGGCGAAAGCATTGGTGTATATCTACACCAACAGTAAACTTGAACGTGAGAAACGTGGATGCAATCTTGCAATGTTCTACGAAAAGTACCTTGTGGATGGAAATACCTCGGAAGAGAATGAGGAGCCATTAGGTACAGGATCATCAGGGGATGGTGACCCAGTCAGAAGGGCTCGAGCTAATGAGAACATTAGGTTGGCAGAAGAGCATCTATGTGGAAATATTTGGACAGGACTGATTTGTAGAGAAAAGAGTCCTCCACGGAGACACAACTATGGAAATACATTTACAGCTGAGAATAATATGTACTTCTCTGAGGAGGAGGAGGAGATTCAACGTGCACCGCGAAGGCCCCCGCAACCCTACATCTCTGCTAGGGATAGGAATGTACCTCCTCCAATAAATTCATCACCAACTCGGGCAAGTAGTCCCGACAACCCCAATGAAGGCATACATAGTCCAATGCCCATAAGAGCTCAGGAAGCAAGATCTCCAAATGTTGTAGATCAGGGTTCTACAAGGATAATGAACCTACGAAGTACCGCTCAAGTTGCTGAGGTAAATGAAAGGCAAGAGGAGGCAACACCGCCAACAAACGTCGAAGATGTTGTGCATACAAGCGTTCCACTTTCTCCATTACGGAGCCCCTTAAGAACAGAAAATGTGGAATATGATTCAGACTTGCCCTTACAAGCTGTTATGAACTGGAATCGTACGGTGCCCTTAAGTGGAGGAGGAAACACAAACAATGCTAGGGCGACTAGGTCTATACCAACCCGTGCGACTAGGCCGCCCTTGCATAATAGTCCTCTTAGGACAGTTGATAATGAAGGCCATGCTTCAGCTCCGCAACCCACTCAACCCTCCTCTATTTCTGGCCCTGGAGAATCATCCTTGCTTGTGTGTGAAGGCACAAGAGGATAGAAAAAGCGATTGAGGAAGACGTAGGAGAGGTTACAAAGAAATCCCAAACGACAGAACCATGTTGTCCAAAGATTCATCATGGGTGAAGCCAATTCCAATCGAAACATCGGGCAATCTAGTAGAGGCGAACGACATCCTGCATCCAACCTTGATGGAACAAGAGATGCATTGAGGTTGACTAAACGATTGGTGCAAACTAGCGGCGATGGCGTTGTGGATACTGAAGTGCGGAACGTGAACTCAAAGGTAGAACATGAAGTGCAAAATGAACGAGTACGAAGGGAGGACGATGAGAATGATAACCGTGATGATAATGATAAGGGGGAGGAGTCGGATGATGATTCTGACCCTGACGCTGATGAGGTGCCTAGTGATTATACATTTTCACCGTAACTTTATAAATATAGATTTAGAGGTAGTGAAGTGGTAATGTAATGCTTTTGCATAATTTTGGTGTGTTAAAGTTTTCTAGCTTAAGTTCATAGGCAAATAGCCTATAGATGAGTTTTGTGTAGTATCTACTTTAGTATGAAAGCATGATAGTGTTAGAATTACAAAGTTTTGTTCAATGTCTTTAGTGTGGACTTCTACAGGTATAGACGTGGAGATCTTAACAAAGTTCATGGAAGTACAGTTGAAGTAGAAGTTCATTTATAAGATTGGGTCACTACTCTATTAGTGTGTACAACTTATAAATACAATAATACTAATTATCCTTACTTTTTTCTTGTTTTTGTATCTATTTTTGGTGTAATTATTATATCCAATTGCGATATTGGCTTCTACACTTCAATAGGAGTAGAAAATTTGAATTAGAAATTCCCAACCATATGTAATAAAAACATGTAGATCTCGGAGGCTCCTATGAATGAGTGAATGACCACAGAATGTGAAATACTTAATTTAAGGCTTAGAAGAATGCAATGGCACATGGAAACTGAAGGATCCTAAATCGTGAGCAAGATTGAAATGGTTGTTATATCCATGTTTGCAATTGCAACGGCACACGAGGTTGCTCTTAACCTTTAATGGATGGACTAGTGAGTATGAAAATCATCTCCAGTGGAACTCTGTGATGTGATGTACTTGCCTTTCCCCTCACAAAAATACTCATTTTCGATATGAGGACTCAGTAAGATCTCTCTTTTGGGAATTGGGACCCAATTTTCAAAGATGGACAATTGCATTTATGTCGTATATTAGAAGTTCTTATCATCCATGGAACAAAAGAAATTCCTTGCGTATGGGATAAAGCCAAGATCGCCCTTTTCCTTACACCCGCGATCGCCTTTACACCTTTAGTCGCCCTGAGTTGGACCCGCAGTTGCCCTGGATTTTGGACCCGCAGTCGCCCTCATTTTGGGACCTGCGGTCGCCCTGGATTTTGTACCCGCAGTCGCCCTCATTTTGGGACCCGCGGTCGCCTTGGATTTTGGACTCGCAGTCGCCCTGGGTTGGAGCCAAAGTCGCCCTCATTTTAGAACCCGCAGTCGCCTTGGATTTTGGACCCGCAATCGCCCTCATTCTGGTACCCGCAGTCGCCCCATTTTACCCTCATGCGCCCCACCCGCAGTCGCCTATGGTGACGTGGTCAAAGCTTTCCATGTCATTGTTGACAACCCACCACGTAAGATAAAAATTTTGGCTATCCTGCCCGAAAACCCTAAACCCTAATTTCGCGCTCGTCAAATTTGTCTCGTATATGCAACACTCGTCTTATACGACATGCGACATCAGACGAACAACTCGACACCCAAACCCCAAAACACGTTCGACAGAACAACCCTGGGAAAGGTACATTAAAATTCTTTATATTTCATTTTTTTTAATTTCAATTTGATTAAAATTTCACTTGATAAAATAAACCATTGGAAACTTTAGGAAAATTAGAAAAGAAAATTAACATTTAAAAATGAAAAATTACAATTGGTTGTTTAGACTAAGAAATAATTAATGAATGAAATTTAACTCGATAGACTTTTAAAACAAATTTCATTCATTAATAATTTTTTAAGAATTTAGTTTCTTAGTGTCTTACCTTGTTGGGAAGGTAATTTCTGAATTTTCATAAAACCCTAAAAAAACATAATTTTAGAATAGGAAGTTTGATTTAAATTAGAATAGAAGATAATTAAAAAATAATTTCTAAGGAATCTTTAAGGAATCATTTAAATTAGGAATCAATTAGGGAATCTTTTAAAGATTCCATAACCTATTTCCATTTAAAAAATACTTTGATTTTAAGTGAGAAAAGGTTGGATGAAGTTTGATCTTAATTTGAATGAAGTTCTTTAATTAGTGGTCAAATTAGGTTTAGTCTTAGAACTAGGTAATTAACATAACTAAAAACTTAACCGTAAAATTTAGACTTATTTCAATTAGTCTTACTAATTTTAATTCGTGGATGAAGGTTGTGATGTAGTTTGGGGATCAATATTTCATCCGTTCATTTCTTTTATTAGGAAAGTCAGAATTTAACTTGCTTTATCATTCTGGAAAGGGAAAATTACATTCTACAAGTTAGGTTAGATTGATTTCAGTTTGAATTCATTTTTTGATTAGTTATTTGATTAGTTATTTAATTTAGTTAACCATAGTTTAAAAATTAGGATTTAAATGATTTAAGTTCAATTTGGATATTTAAAAACAAAGTGTCCATTGCTTGGAAGGCACGAATTGAATTTAGATTAAAAACACCCTAAGGAAATTAATTTAACTAGTCATTAGAACCTGTGTGCACGTTTTAACTCAAAGGGTGGAGTTTAAAACACTCACAGAATCCACAAGGGCCCGTTTTGGGGAGGTGGAGTTGGCACTTGCCAGAGTCAAGTCGGATCCGACTGATCCTCTAGGCATGTCTGCTCCACCTCCAAAAAATGGGTCCCCAAATAATTTTTTGCATTGAATCTCAAACAACATAGGCGACAGTTGAAACTAGAATTCAAAGGCAAGGAGATCCCTAGGCAGCCCGAAGGCTAGACCTCGCCCATAGCAGCAAGGTGACCCACATTATATCACTGTAATTGGGACACATAGACACGGCCCGGCGAGGGTACCGCAAGGCCAACACCTCTGCCATGGCCCCTATGCCCGCGCACCGTAAGCCCACCGTGGCGTCCAAATTTTTTGAGAATCCATAGGGTCTCGTTTTTTGGAGGTGGAGCTGGCACCTGCCAAAGTCAAGTTGGATCTGATTGATCCTCTGGGTGTGTCTGCTCCACCCCCAAAAAATGGGTCCCCAAATAATTTTTTGCATTGAATCTCAAACAACATAGGCGACAATTGAAACTAGAATTCAAAGGCAAGGAGATCCCTTGGCGGCTCGAAGGCTAGACTTCGCCCACAGCAGCAAGGTGACCCACATTATATCACTGTAATTGGGACATATAGACACGGCCCGGTGAGGGGACTGCGAGGCCAACACCTCTGCCACGGCCCCCTGTGCTGCGCACCGTGAGCCCACCGTGGCGTCCAAATTTTTTGAGAATCCACAGGGTCCTATGCATTTTCAGAATTCTAGAGTAAAGGCTTCAATGTGAATTTTGTGTTGTGGGAATGGGCATGAAGTTCGAACCTTGTGGTAGCCGCCGAGCTTGCATGGCTGCAACGTTGGTGTCCCTTCGAGGTCCTTTGTGTCATCTTTCGCGTAGCTTCGTGTTGTTCGCTTCGCAAGTGCACTCTTCTCCCTCTGCGCTGGTGTCATGGTGAACGCCGCGTGAGAATTTGGCAACAACGCACACAGTCTTTGAAATTTGAGAATCGGGTTTTTCGGAGGGGAGGTCGGCCACGCCTAGGACGTGGGGCTCGGCGATTTGGAAGGGAATGGATTGTATCAATCGGGGAAGAGCCCGACGGGGCAGGGACCCCCAAATTCGGAGCAGGAGGACTAGGCAGGCGGCCCAGGCCGCGGCCGACTTCAACGCGCCTCATCCCGAGGAGAGGAAACTCCAAAAGGTGGGGAATGTGGGAGGGTTGGGTGATGCTCTCTCTATTTTCGGGTTTCCTGATCTTTCCACCAACCCCCTCATTCAATTTACAAAGTGCATGCACTTCTCAAACTGTCGACCTTTCCGAGAACATGATTGACGAAATGCGGCCATGCAAAACTGATGCCATGCATGTGGTAGTTGCAACTATGTAGGGACTCGCGGGGCTTTACCTAGGCTTCGCCGTGCTTAGACCAGAGAATGGACGACATTTTTAATCTGCATATCTCATGCTTGTCAAAGGTCTATGATTTTTCCGTCTTCGTAAATTCTACAAAATAATTCTACCTATCGATTGGAAGTCGTTAATTACACAGCCCTTGGATTTTAATTTTCCTTATGCCGAATTTCACAAACGAGGGGCATGATTCGTAACCGGAAAAATGGCTCGCTACTTCTATATAGTCAGAGCCTACTTTTCTTCCCAAAAGACTTCCTCTTGTGACGGAGACTAATCAGTCGTTTCTCTTTGGGGATCCACGGTTCCCCCCAAACTGTGATCTAAGGGTAATTAAGTATCCTATGAGATCGTATTTTTTTTAATTGTTCTATTTCACAAACACATTGGACGCACTAATTTTTGGAATCATAAACCTCCTTTGCACAAGAGAAAAACGGAGTATGTCACTTGGGACAAGAAGAATAAAAAAGCATAAATGGAATTAATACTCACAGTGGCCCCAGAGTTGTCTTCTTCATGCTTTTGATTGACACTTGATTCCTCCAACATGGACTAACTTCCACCACCATTTTTTGGTACGGGGCCATCCTCTCCACTACTTCCTCCACCATCAAAGCGAAGGGACTTCCGTAGCTCTCCAGGTGTAGACTGAGAAGTTCTAGACACTACCTTCTTCTTGTTCATCCTGGACTTCTTCAAAGCCTTGGAAGAGGAGAAAAAAAAACTACGACACCTCTTTCTACTCCTCACGGCAATAGGCACAAGTTTAGCTCCTCGGGATTCTCCAAGCATAAGGTGAAAGAACTCTACATGAAACCTCCCTCTTCTCTCCACAACCTATAAGATGGACGCCAAATAAAATGGACATGGCGAAGTTGAGACTCAAATCGCATGCTCTAGTTTCAGAGCTTTGGCCCAGGTGTACAACATGGATTTGATGAATTCCTATATGCTTGTCGGGCCGTCAAGTGGATTAATTCCACTTCATGGCAGAAATTTGAATGTGAGGCTTAGAGGCAATTAAAGAAGTCGGGGATTTCGAGATCAGCCAACACAATTATTTTTACTCCTCTTCCAATGCATCGGTGACGAATCTAGTGCCTCCACTTAATGAAAAGCAATAAATAAATGATGAGGCCCTTTCAGTTTCCCCGAGGTCTCAGACATGCAATAAATGAATACTTGGATGGCGGTGCATAATGGGTAGCTACCTCTGGCAGTGGATTTCATCACTCAAATAAGATGATTAATTATCATACCTACCCTAATTAACGTATTGCTCACCCAAATTTAAATTCCAAAATGAAAGGCTACTACATAAGGGCATAAGGCCATCTGAATTTGAATGCCTTCACTGATCCTAAAGTTCCATTGCCTGTCAATGTCCCTCAGCTCTTGCTTGTGTTCCATGAGGATGGCTTGTATTAGAGTGCATGGTCAAGATGCTCCGCTTGTGTTTCTCGTAGACGATGGACAATTAGCCAAGGTCATGAGTCACCTCCTATACGTATGCTTCAAATTTGTAGAGTCCTCCATCTATATTGAAGAGGAAAAATTGTCCCAGTCAGGTGAATTGGTGCAATCCATATCGGTTGTCAAGAGTCTAGATGCAGATGGCCATTGCTGGTACCTAGCCCTAGGGAACTACAAGACTTATGGACTTCCACTTTCCATGCTAGGGGTTTCAACAGAAATTTGGAGTCGACAGTCAGATAACTCCACAATCGACATGCCATATGTTGCGCGCATGGTGTCACCGAGACCGGCCCGTCAGGGCTTCCCGCTACTCCCTGAGAGTACAATTCTACGGTTAGTGAAGGTAGAGAAATTAGAATCCATCATAGAATTGTCGAGTGAATCAGAAGGGGAGTCACCTAATGTGATGCTTGAAAAGCAACAATGCCCAAACCCTTTTAAATCGAGGGAAAAGGCTTCTACACACTCAGAACCAAACATCCCCTCCAATAGTCCAACCCCATCTCTATTGTCACGTCCTCCAGTGCACCCATCACCTACTCAACAAGTCAATGTAATGGAGTACTTGAAGAGACTAGCGAATGTGTGGCATTTGCGGAATGAACTATCCAATATGGATGTCAACGTCGTGAAGCACCACCGTGTGTAGTACTTGCTGATTGATTTCAACGGGGACGTCATCTTTGAATTGCCCCCGTGTCGATCTACATCCTCTTCCTCGGCGGCCAAGAACCTCGAGGGAATGGACAGGCGGTACAACGGACACCCGTGGTGTAAGCTGATGACCACGAACATTCACAATTCCGATAACCTCAAGTTCCATAAGTCATACTGCGCCGGACACCTTGCTTGTCAAAATCCTGAATGCGATTATGTAAAAAGGGCTTTGAAAATGAACGAAACGGAATGGACCGGTTACATGATTTGCCCTTTTGGTAAAGGGGGGACTCCTCCCAAAGATTGTACTCTAGTATGCAAAGTTTGCAAGAGCCCCCCTTTGTGCTTGAATACATGTGATGCTAGAATATACTACATATATTGCGAGAATGAAAAAATGACTAGGGCCGCTATACACTTCGGAGATCATACGCACCTTGTAGCGAAGGGTGTGTACAAAGACTCCGCGGAGAAAATCTCGGGACTCATTGCACAGTAGGTGGCCAAAACACCCACGGCCACCAACTCTGCAATTGCACTCTCCGCCAGCAAAGAGTTCCTCACAAACTATTTGTTTCACAATGGAGAGGGGGAAAAAGAGATGTTGAAGGGAGAGGAACTAGAGGAAGTCATGGATCGATTCCAATATCTTAGTAGTCCGAACATTAGGAATGTCATATCATCGTTTCGCTGCAACAACAAGGGAGGGGTCATCGACAACATCATGACAATGAAGAAAGAGTCAAAGTTCGAGTTCATAAATGACAGTGTCTTCCCAGGACAGGGAAGGGAGAAGGTCTACCTCTTCAAAATGCTCACAGAAGGACCTAGAAGTGGAGTGGACTTCGTCAAACGAATGCAACCAGGAGGGGATTTACAAAACGCATGGATAATGTTTGACCACGTCAGACGCGTCAACGAGTGGAGTACCATGGCATGCCACGTGTACGATGCGGAGTACAAAAAAATTTATGACTGTGGCCACCTACGATATGCAATCGGAAAACACAGAGATCTAAGTCCAATTTTGGAGATCTCTGAACACGATCATGGCAAGACATGGAGTGGAACACACGAACTTCAAAGGATTCATGGCAGATAGCACGATGGCCAATTGGAATGCGGCATGGATTGTCTACAGAAGTGGGTTGCCCAATGAGAAGATGGAGAATCAGGAGAGGACGTGCTTGCTGCATTGGAGTAATTCGCTCCACAAGCATACCCAGAAGCACATCAAAGAAGCATTCCAACAACAACACATTACCCTCTGCAAACAATACAAAGAATCCAAGACTGTCGAAGAAGCAGAGACGCAATACCTTGCAATTCAATCCTGGTGGTTGTCATCGGGTGCTGCAAGTCAAGAAGATCTTCATCACTTGGACCACTGGCTAGCCTTCTGGCATTTTCGATACCTACAGTGGGGAGGCTTCATGACTATGGTAAGTGACTTCTTAAGTTGATTTTGAAGTATCCATCCTCCTCTATCTAAAGCGATTGTTGAAAAATAGAGGTGTACCCTCCAAACTTAGAGGCATGTACGTGGAGACTTTGATTGAGAATATTCCAGTAGAAATTACTTTTAACTTCTACAAATTCATTGATGAGCATGTGAGGGGGGATCCAAATGAGGTGTTCAAATATAGGGCACCCAGACCTTTGTCACAACCCTCATCACAAGGCGTGCCCGTGCCACCTTGGTGAGCAAGGGGGACATTGGGGGTGACTCCCCAAGCCTTGCAAGAGATGAGGTGGGGGGGACTAGGAGTCTCGAGCGATCAGAGCAATGTAGCGCTCTGATCCGGACGAATTTGGGGGCGTGTGATACATGCTTGAAAAGGTCTTGAGAAGACGCTTCTAGCCGTCCAAAGAATGCATGATTTGGACTTGCGAGTCAAAAGTTATGAGCGTTCAAAGTTGGGGGTGTCCCAGTCGCGCCGGGAGTGCCCTGGCCGCGCCAGGAGTGTCCCGAATCTTTGGAGGGCGATATCTTTGCGAGTACTTGTCCGAATGGAGTAAGTGAGTAGTTCATCGGCATCTACGCGTCGCGCAGATGTCGAAAATGGGGTCGCATGTGCGATGTGGATCCCGGACCGCAAAGTTATGCCGGGTGGAAGTTCGGGAGTCCCAAACTAGTGCGAATCGGGAGAAATGGGTGGTCTTCCAAGATGGGGTGCATCTTGGGGGTTCCCAGTGACCTCTAGTATGGGAGGGGCTGCCGAATCCTGCAGAGAGTATTATGAGGAGGGGTGGTCTCCCTCCTCACTCCCGGATGGTGCCATGGTGAGCCTAAGTGGCCCCGGGTGGTGAGGCTAGTGTTGGAGCCTCACCACCACTTGTGTGTTACCATGGAGTGCTTGTGCACTCCTTGATACCGGTTGGGTGGTGTCCCACTTCACACTAGGCCATGGTGTGAGTCCCGTTTGGTGAGTTCCGAAATGAGTTGGGTTGGGCCTAGTAGGGAGTTGGGTCCCATTCAAGGGCGGTTAGCACCGGTGGGAGTAGTGCCTCACCGAGTGCTTGGAAATCAATGGAAGTTCCGCCCCATGTCATCATATGACATGCCCGGTGTCTTGTGAGAGTTAAGTATTGGAAGGAAAGGATTGGGAGTCACGGAGGAATAGGGAACCCCGTGACTTGAGTTGGAACCTAACATTGTGGGTGCGTGGCATGTGCAGTGTTAGGAGAGCGTGAACCTTGGTGGCATTGAGGTATTAGGTGTTTGGAAAGTGAGCTTAAGGTGGTAAGTGTCACTAAGGGGCGCGACAACCTTAGTCGGATCTGACTGAAGGTTCTGGGCTCAAATATGTTACTCTTTTGGGGGAGTCTCCCACTCAAGAAGGAGCTCCTGGACCCCCTCTTGAGAATCTCATGTCAGTCTTTTTCCTCAAAAGTAGACGTCTTGTGTAGTACTCATTTGTACAAAAAAATAATCTCTTTTGTATTTTTATATTCATGAACATCTTCGTCTGTAAGCAAATGAAGTTCATACACTTGGAATGAGTCCGGCTATTAACCCTCGAAAATGAAATTGGATGTCCTCACTCCTGTGTTATGGATGGATGGATTTGTAGAAATTGAGTTTGGAAGAGATGACCGACCTACCTTTCTGCAATTTGTCCGAAACAGTTCACAACAAATGGCTTCAAATGTCGGGAAAGAGAGGAAACAACCTCTTCGACGCAACTTGCGATGACAGCATTTGTGCATGGATGCAAATGACCAACTATCGGACATACCTCAGAGGACATGCATCTAGATCAGGGCCGTCCAAGGGGTGCTCAAACTCAGAGCTGCGAGACAAAGTGGATGTCCCAAGAAAATCGCAGAAGCGTTGAACACGTTGCCTAGAGCAGAGGGAGTGGGAACAAGAATACCACACTTGGAAGGAGAGGAAATCTTTAGAAGCACAAAGAAGAAGTTGGACATACACATCGGTGATGCCGGAGATTCACATAGACCGGACAAAGTGAACTTCTCTCAGCCGCGTGTGAGAACCAGGTCCACAACGGCTTCTCTTCAATCTTTGGAAGGCCCAAGTGAACAACCTTAAACCCAGAACCCTAAACATGTCACTACGGCATTTGAAAGTGACTGTGACACCTTCAAGTGGCACATTACTAGGATCAGCCACAAGTCCAATGCAAAATGCCACACTCAACAACGAACCACCAACATGAGGTGTGCCTCCAAAATTACAAGGGGAAGGAAGGAAACTCTAGCACCAACCTATTGGGGCAGGAAAGAAGATTATGGGAGCAAGCAGGAGGTGGTAGTCGACTTCTGGTTTTGTTGGGATGACATTGAACGATGTGTAAAGGGTACAAAAAGGAAGTAGGTCATTGACTGGCCTGAGGTACCAGAGGTGTGGCCCGTACTCAGTGGGAGGAGATCTGTTGTTGCAACATGCAGGCTTCCACCTTTAGGATAGGCCGACATTATCCCCACGGCGACTCTTCACCATGTCGAAAGTTTTTGAAACTGTCTCGTACGACCAACCAACGCCCAAGAACCCGGATGTATATCCAACAATTAGGAACAACCGAACCATTCGAAGGATAGCCAATGCACCAACTATGGAACAATGGAACAAGTGGGAAAGTGCGGCAAATGTTAAAGGACAAATAGTGGGAGTCACCTTGCTCCCCTTTCTAGGCCTTGGTGCAATAGTGGCGCTTTAGACAGGGATAGACCCTAACAAAAACATCTATCGAATTACAGTGGGTATGTTCCCCACGTGCACATGCCCAGACTTCATGAATATGGTTGTTTCAGCTATTGGAGGTCGACAGCAATACATGAATTGCAAACACCTGTACTACTTGGATAGGTACTTCTGCAAGATGGACATCCATGAAGACAAATTCATGCATGCACCTAGTTATAGCTTCAATGAACTGAAGGTACTCCTAGTTCGAGCAGGAATCATTATAGTTCCAGAATAGACATGGCTACATTTATCCACGTACTTCAATTACGTAGTATTCATTTGCATATATTGTGATTGAAATGATTTGCAGTATAGAAAGGGAAAATGTTAATTCATTTCTTATTTACAGAAGCATGTTTCATAAGTGAAGTGCTTTGTTGCCAATTCATAGAAATGACTATATTTCCAAGTCTTTTTCGTAGTTTCAAAACGTCTTCATAGTCTTTTTACTTCCAATGTGTTCCCATTAATTTTTCCATTTTTTTCATTTATGTTTTTATTTAATTTCTCTGTCCCTAGTTTTCTTTTCCCAATTTTTTTCCTTTCCCCATTTTGTTTTCTCTTCCCATTTTTTTTCCTTTCCCCATTTTTTTCCTTTTCCCATTTTTTTTCCTTTCCCCATTTTTTTCCTTTTCCCATTTTTTTTCCTTTTTCCATTTTTCCCTTTCCTCATTCCTTGGATTCCTCTTTTTTTTCCTTTTCACATTTTGTTTATCTTCTCCATTCTCTACAATTTGGGGGAGGATGTCAACATTTTGGAAAATCTTACAATTATGAAGAGAAATGAATTTTATAATTGTAAATTATGTAAACCACCAAAAATAAAGATTCCAGTCAAATGCCGACCCTAAATCCACCATGGCTTCTACTCACCCTACACATATGCACTTATACAAACTCACATGAAAAATCCCAATTGTTCTAGGATATTCAGACACCAAATCCTATGTATTCAAATTAGATAGTGAAAACAACACAACTAAGTTGTGTCCAAATGGCATCTATCTATAATACTGAAACCGTCTAGCATATTTCCCATTGTAATCATTGAACTAAGTGCTACAACTTTCCAATAAAATTTGACACTCTTTTCCCATAGTAATAGACAATTTTAGAAGAATAAAAAATAGCTCATTCCAAAGTCCACGGTTTTAGGGGACACGGTCATAAATCACAATATTCACTTAAAATAGGAAATTTTTGTCTATTTTGGGGGAAAAAATGAACAAAAAATATTTGGGGGCAAAAAATTGCCCCCAGAAAGTTGTGGAGGCTCTAGGCTCACATAGTCCATGCTCACAGCTCATAGGCTCACGGCTCTAAGCTCACACGCTAGCGTCGTTGATTGTGTATACAATAGATGCAAAAGATAGTTAATTTCAAGTGGGCATATCAACTAACAACAACATTTATAGACATTATAGGAAAAAAATGAAATCTAAAAATCGTCTCCACAAAACTAGTACTAAATCAATTTCAAATAATACATTTGACAATTAGGGACAATATAAAATAGGATTGCACATGGCCAACTTGGATCTACAATGAACAAAATTATTTTCAAATATACAAATGGATTATAAAGAAAGATGGCATGGGTGTCCAGATTTTTACTAGATATATTTGTAGCTAGTCCAAAGAGCTCTTGATTTTTCTTCACAGAAAAAGTGGATTGAATTGTTGTTCCCTTCAATATAACCCGAATGTACAAGACAATCCTAAAGCGCTTTGTCTGAACATATACAAAAAATGTTAAAGAAATAAAATAGAAATAAATTGACTTTCAAGACATTTACATAAACTCGAAATACATCAATATCGTGCAATTGATGTCTTTGTGAGAGATCATCCACAGCTCGTTCACGCCCCACCAATCGGTATGCATTTTGAACCCATGCAACTTAGCATCCTTAACAACCATATGTTGAATCTTTGGATTATTGGGCAAAAAAAACATCACAGCCCCGTCATTTTGAAGTAAACCACTCAGGGTTGATAGGGCGTCCTAACGTAGCCGCTAGCGTCCAGACGTTCAACGTCCGCGTCCGCAACCCCCTCAGACGTCCTGTGACATTCGGAAAATTTCGTTTATACCCTAGGGTAATTTCTCGTCCGTGCCCCCGTCCGCGGTTGCTGCAGCCTGTCCGCCAATTCGTTGGCCCGTCCGCAGTCTCTGGAGCCTGTCCACCAACCCGTCCGACCGCTTAAGACTCCCTGAATTTAGTCTCTATCTTTATTTTTTTATTCTAAGAGAATTTCTAATGCGATTTTGTTTTTGAAATTTGGTACAATTCATGCTCATTTCTAAGAGTCCTTAGCAATGAACAAAAAAAACATTGCACTTTACAAATTTGTAAAGAGAAAAGTCATTTATTTTCATAATTCATTTTCAAGTGCTGCAATAGAATTTCAAAGGATTTTTTTAATAAATATACAAAGAACTAGTACTCAAAATAACAAATTAATTATGGATTCGCGTTTAGGAAAATATTGGACATACATACATTTTGTAACCCATTCATTTAGAGCTTAATTTCTTATTTTCCTTTGTTCATTTTATGAAAACAATGCAATGAAAAAAAAATTGAGGGTCTAAATTGGAAACCCAAAGGCTTTTAAAAATCCAAGTACCGTAAAAGTACTAAAGTCCTCAACCTTTTTGAAAAAACACTAAAATTGAATCACTCTCTTTGTTTTTCGATTTCACTTCATGAATCACGTTAGAATTTTGTTTGAATTGATAAAATCATTTGCTACTGGAAAATTCTCTTAAAAAAAAACATATAACAATTTAATCTCAAAATTCCATGCCAACAAAAATACAGAAATACGGTCACATGCTTCATGTTTGCTTCCAAAGATTTCAAGTGAATAAGATACAACTTCCTTTTTCAAACAAATCATTTATGTAAATTACTTTAAAATCCTTCATTGTAAATTTGTGATGAATTTACTAATTACGTCTCTTCATAGTTGATTCATTATAAGTATACATACTAAAACAATAAAACCACAATTGCTTTAACCCCTAAATGCCCAAGGCTTGTTTGGAGCTCCTTGAAATTTGATCTAAATTGAACAAAAAGTCAACATTTTCATAAGTTTTACCAATTTCTTTTGAATTGTAACCATACAAATTCAAACTAGACATGTTAGAGACCACATAGGAAAAGAAAACATAACAATATCACTTACAGATTGAAAGATTATAATGTTTGATCATGAGGGTGTAAAAATTGTGAAAATTTTTCAATTCACTTTTTGCATGTCAACTCTAAAAAGTTGGTCACTAAAAAAATATGAGGTTATAAGGCCCAGCATGCACAACCCCAATCAATTTACAATTTTCCAAAATCTATTCTACAATTTTTTTAAATGAATTTCTAATGTGATTTTGCCTCCAAGATCTAGTGTATTTGAGGCTCATTTTCAAGAGCCCTCAACACTACAAGAAGTCAAGATTGCAATGGGCATCCTTGCACTAAATCTTCTATAGAAAAATCATAATCCTTTATTTTTCAGATCGGCTTTTTGATCTTAAAACTAGACTTCAAAAAGAATTCTACAAAAATACAAACTAATAATAATAGAAATTTGGTTGGGTTTTACTTAACTTCAAAGTTTTCGAAACACCAAAATTTGGTGCCTTGGGCATTTAGGGGTTAACGGGTCGGCATGATAATTCAAATATCAATGAAATTGTTGGAACACAACTTCTAAGAAGGTCCAAGTAATTCCATATCATAAATGAAATGGTCTTCTTCCAAGACTTATTCCAAATGAAATTGAACGGGCTTAGAAACTTTTGCACCCACACATCATACATCATGCAATTTGTCATACAAGCTTGTCAACTAAATAGCCATCTACATTCAAGAAGAAATATTGCACTTTGCACTCAAACAAGAGATATTCTTGATTTGTCAAAAATTGATATTCATTCAAAAACAATTCAAATACATTGAAAAATTCAAAATGTATGTCTAATTTCACATATATTGACATACTCTAGGGGTGCATATATACTAAGCAATCTACATGCATAAATCTCAAGTTCTACATTTATCAAATATTTATAAAACTCTATATAGTACACTCTTGCACTATATTACTAATATGAATGTCGGAAGTGTTCATCCGGCATAGGCCAATTGAATTGGCTAGTGAACCGATTGATGATGTGGGCCAAACCACCCCAATAACCATCACCTCTTTGACAAAGCCGGTCCAAGTATTGGTGAAACACAATTCCCAATTGGTGGTGGCTAAACATGGCCATTGCATTTGTTTCCCGTTGCAATTTGTTGTAGTTCTCAAACATGCATTGTTTATTGATCCTTTGAGCTATTTTACCAATCGCATATTCCTCCGATGCACGTGATAAATGTGGAATGATTTCCACATTTGCATCTCTTCTATGCAAATATGCAATGCTTAGATCCACCCACCACCTCCTTGTTAAAGCTTTGTTCATTTCACTTGTAGATGTGAACGTATACAAGGATTTCATTGGTTCGGTAGCTACAGTAGTCATGCCCCAATCACAAATGCCAATGTAGACACGTGATTCATCATCAGGAAAATGAAACATGATACTATCTAGAGAAATATCATTGTGTAGATGTCCAGACACATATACCGCATTCATGATATGCACCAATGCCCAAGCAAGCTCGGTGCGCTTCTTCCGAAACCGAGCGAGATGAAAAGCTTTAGTCACATCTGACTCTGTTGGGTTCGAATACTATAACTGAACATATATGTTGTCTGGATAATCGTTATCCAAGTTCAACATTTGCCGAAGTGTTCCGCCATTCTACCAATACAAGTACCCTTCATTTGTTCTTGCATGAACTGCAACAAAACATATGACTCCTAAATGTGGAATCCTCACTGCCATTGATTCATTTTGATGTTCCAACTTTGCAAGCTCAGGCTGCGTACTGTGGTGGTTGGATATCTTTGTTGCGAACTCCCAAGATGGAGCTATCCCTGGACATCCTTCAATTCTCACCCTCCGAATTCTTGCATATCCTCCCCTCATGATTAAGCCATCTTGTAGAATCACCCATGCGGTGTCCGGAAGCACTATAAGATGACGTCTACCCATATCCAATTCAGCAAGACCCTTAGCGCTAGTCCACCAATCCAATGACTCTCCTCTATTACGCCTCTTCGCATATGGGGCGCAACGCCCAATAAACAATTGAGCTTTGAGAATGACTTGCTCAAAGGCTTCATCATTTGCACGGTGTTGTTTGCCGTATTTTGCGAGAACCACATTAGCGTTCCACAATGCATCATGCACCTTTTTCTCCAAAAATTTGTTGAAACCCCTCTTCTCTGTCTCATGTTGCCATTGCGGAACGTATAAGGCATCCAACATTCTTTGCGTCATGTCTACCTTGAATTTGGATGGACAGTCCTCTCCATATCTTACATATTTTGTGTCAAGAGACATAGTGGTTTCTGATTCATAGAATTTTGCAATGCATTTGGTCATGAATGCTTTGCATGCATCTGATGGAATTTCCTTACTTGCCACCTCTTGTACCACTTGTTTTCCCTTCGCCGCCTTCTTTGATCTTGGCATTGTAATAAATTTTTAATACCTGAAATTTGTAACTAAAACTTAGAAGTTCGTTACAAAAAATGGCAACAATGGGGCCCCCAAATAAGACTTCCGCCTTCTCGAGGAGAGGAACCAATGGAGGACGAACCACCAAGTTCTCCACTCCACACTTGCAAAACGCAAGGGGCAAGGCAAAAGTGATTGTAGACGGGCCGTCCGCCTCTTCGTGGCCGTCCAATCGTGCGGATGGCCTTTCGTCTGCTTCGTCCCTGACCGCCTCCTCGTGGTCGTCCGATCATGCGGACGGCATTCCATCCACCTTGTCACAACCATCCAATGGTCTGGGCGCATTTCGACCACCTCGAGATGGCCGTCTGCCTTGTCTTGGCCGTCCGATTCTGTGGACAGTCTTCCGTCTGACCGTGCGGACGGTCATCTATTGTCACGACCCTCATCACAAGGTGTGCTTGTGCCACCTTGGTGAGCAAGGGGGACATTGGGGGTGACTCCCCAAGCCTTGCAAGAGATGAGGTGAGGGGGACTAGGAGTCCCGAGCGATCAGAGCGATGTAGCGCTCTGATCCAGACGAATTTGGGGGCGTGTGATACATGCTTAGAAAGGTCTTCAGAAGACGCTTCTAACCGTCCAAAGAACGCGTAATTTGGACTTGCGAGTCAAAAGTTATGGGCGTTCAAAGTTGGGGGTGTCCCGGTCGCGCCGGGAGTGTCCCGAATCTTTGGAGGGCGATATCTTTGTGAGTACTTGTCCGAATGGAGAAAGTGAGTAGTTCATCGGCATCTACGCGTCGCGTAGATGTCGAAAATGGGGTTGCATGTGCGATGTGGATCCCGTACCGCAAAGTTATGCCGGGTGGAAGTTCGGGAGTCCCAAAGTAGTGCGAATCGGGAGAAACGGGGTGGTCTTCCAAAACCAAAGGGTGTTTGGGAGTCCCCCTTGACATACAAAGGGGGGGGGTTGTCGAATATCGCAGAGAGTACTATGAGGAGGGGTGGTCTCCCTCCTCACTCCTGGATGGTGCCATGGTGAGCCTAAGTGGCCCCGGGTGGTGAGGCTAGTGTTGGAGCCTCACCATCACTTGTGTGTTACCATGGAGTGCTTGTGCACTCCTTGATACCGGTTGGGTGGTGTCCCATTCCACACTAGGCTATGGTGTGAGTCCCGTTTGGTGAGTCCTGATTAGTGAGTCCCGAAATGAGTTGGGTTGGGCCTAGTAGGGAGTTGGGTCCCATTCAAGGGCGGTTAGCACCGGTGGGAGTAGTGCCTCACCGAGTGCTTGGAAATCAATGGAAGTTCCGCCCCATGTCATGCCCGGTGTCTTGTGGGAGTTAAGTATTGGAAGGAAAGGATTGGGAGTCACGGAGGAATGGGGAACCCCGTGACTTGAGTTGGAACCTAACATTGTGGGTGCGTGGCATGTGCAGTGTTAGGAGAGCGTGAACCTTGGTGGCACTAAGGTATTAAGTGTTTGGAAAGTGAGCTTAAGGGGGTAAGTGCTACTAAGGGGCGCGACATCTGTCCGCCTCGAGCCAGCCGGCCGATTAGTAGGACGATCGGGTAATCGGTGTCCGCCAGATCCGATGGCTGGCTTGTTGCGGACGCTGCCAGCTTGTCCGATTGGACAGACGGCAGACTGTCCCTACGATCGGAGATTTTAATTTCTCTTGAACATCTCTAAGCCAAATATATGTATCATATTGAACATTTCAGTTTCAAATGAAAGTATGAATCAAGTAAATCATGTATCATGGAAATGAAAAAAATTTATAGAGGGATAGCTGGTGAGGTTTGCTTGTTGAAATACTCTCACTATTGAGATTCTCATGTTTACATCATTTTATCTTAAAATTAATAATGTTCTAGTTTTGATCTTGAATATACTCAACTTATCAATTATCTTATGAATAAAAACTAAACATCTTTTGGTGGAATTTTTCTTCCTACGTTCTCATGCTCTCATCTAAATTCTTCAAGTCTTCAACATACAAAATTATAAAATCGTACTCACAAGTGGAAATATTTATTGTTTCAATAATTAGAAGCCAAAAATCTAGTCAAGCAAATAGCAAAATAATTTGTTTCAGTCACCTTGGATGCAAATATCTTACAACGAAGCTAGTATATGAGCGTAGAGCATGAGCGTGGAGCGTGGAGCCTAGAGCGGGGAAAATTGAATAGGGATTTGGAGAATAAGGAGAAATTTTAAAAAAACTTATTTTTGTGATAAAAAAAGGGACATTTTTTTGGGGAATATTGGGAATTATAATGAATTCTGGGGGGTTTAGGGTTTAGGGTCCTATAACCGTGGACAAAAATGTTGGACTCAAACGTTGGACTGGAACTTGTAACCACCCTTCTGTGACCTATAAGCATTCATATGCACTTTATAGCCTATAACCGTGGACATGAACCTGTATCCGTGGATGCAAAATGCTGGATTGAAACCTCTAACCACCCTTATGTGACATGATAGTATAGATATATACTTTCAAACCTATAATTGTGGACATTGGGTGGGTTTAGGGTATAAAAGGGAGTAGTTTCCTGTTCATCTATTATAAAGTGGATTTGGAAATGGAGTGAATTCATAGACAGAGAACGGCAAATGTTGTTTCCACGAATTTGTAGAATCTGAATGCGTAGTTTTAAGACTGAAAGTACATAGAAATCTTTAGAGTCTACAAAATGGATAGGGGTCTTGGAATTGAATGGAGTGGATGGAGTTTTTGTTGTGATCAATATATACATGAAGTCATTATCAAAAAGCCAAACATTGAAGTCAATCTCATAAGAAATCATGCCAAAGTGAGAAGAGGTGCAATACAAGTCAGAAGTAGATATGAGTGTGACCAAAGATAGCATAAATAAAGTAGTGGCCCTTTTAGTCTCACTACATGTACTAAGTGAATGGGAATACAAGGAATTCTTTCATGTGTACCTCCTCACTACTTATGTACGAACTGTCTTGAATAAATTAGGGTGACCTATGTATTTTGGGTGCACCTCAGGATCCCACACTCAAGAATTCGCTTGACTTCATTGAAGTTGAAGCTTGGAGCATGAATGAAAACATCTACCTCTGCATCCAAGTTGCATATGACAATGAAAAGAAAATATAAGTGCTTGCAGTTTGCCCATTGTCCTCTCTTCCCTAATGCCTTTGTCGACATTTCCTTGAAATTAGGACAAGTGCAATCCGGAAATGACCCTATAGTAATCATGTATTGCTGTACATTAGGGGCTATACCCGAGTCAAGGGTAACGATGCACCCAAACCCAAGATGTGGTATCAATGTAACCTGCCGAACAAAAGCCTTGACCGTAAGTGCTGAAGCGCAGTTGTTTGCTTGTTTAGTTGTAGGAGAGCTGGGATTCCTACGAATTTTCTTGCCAGACCTTGTACCGGAGTGCTCTACAGGATAAGGTGGGACTTCAAATTCTGGCACTCCAGGTGGTACATTCTAGTTCACAAATAACCTGCACGGAGAGATTTCAAGACATTGAGGAAGACGGAACCCCGCATTTTGAAGATCTAAAATCTCTTTAGGCGTAAGATGAGTTCCAAACTTCATTGGCCAAATGCTTGGTACTTCAGGTTTGAACATAACCCATTTTCGCTTTGAACCTTTCACGCAACGCTCAATGTCATCATTGCAGAAGAAGAATTGCATCTGCTCAATCCTATTCTTCTTGTAATTGTCCATGTCACCTGTGTAAGTTGGTGCGGCAGTTCCTTTATTGCCTTGGACAATCTTTGCGATGCACTTCTTCCTAGTAAGGGCTTGTAAAGCAAAGCAAGCCTTAGCTGACGTCTTGGGCAATCGAGCAATATGCCATTTGGATTCATCGCAAGCACTCTCTTCAACGCTTGTCACTCGAGAAGAGTCGGATCTTGTTGATGCATTCATAGGGTTCTCTGACACCTGAGGCTCATCTTCGGCAATATGAAGTAATGCTTCTTCAGAAATAGTCTTTAGAGAAATCACAGCTGCATTTGCTCTAGTGCACCTTGTTCCTACACGAGGTCGGGAGAAATTCACCTTGTCAGGGCGGTGCGAATCATGTTGAGAACCTGGAGGTAAGTTTGGCATCCGTTGTTGAGATCCGAAAACTTCTTCACCTTCTAAATGAGGATCTCTTGTGCAATATTCACCAACACCCGGGATAGTTGCCATTGCATCATGAAGGCCACTAGGATTCCCAGTGCGTTGAGCATATCGCTGTGCTACTCGGAGGAGAAGTTCTTCTTTTCCCGGACCAGTTCCAGGGTTCTCACCTTTCAGAAATTGGTAGTATCTAACCATCTGCATGAACGCCCTAACATAATCATCAACGGTTGCCACATATAGATCATTCCCTCTCTTTCCAGACTGCTGCAGCCATTTATTGTGGACTATCTCAGCGAGGTTGCAAGAGGGCATCTCTGCAAGTTCATTCGCTAGCAAATCCTGAACCATTAGAGAAGTATTAGAGATAGGAGAAAAAAATAGTTTAGGGTTCAAAAGGGTAGTAGATCCGACCGGTAAATTAAGCGGGACGTCCAAAGAGAGGTCAATGAAGGCAACATCGACCCATAGGAGGCAATAATTACATGCTCCTACAAGAAACTAGAGAATGCAAAGTGTATGATGAGAATTGCACACCGAGAATTGAAATGGATGGGTTTTGATATTCTTACAATCTGCATGAAACCTCCCCATTGCCTATATCGGAAGTGCCAAAATGCTAGCCACAGCTCTAGTCGTTTAATCCCCTCCTCTATTGTGGCTCCCGAAGAGTGCTACCATGCACGAATGGCATGAAATCGGATATCAGACTCGGATGCCGATGATGCATCCTTGTACTGCTTGCACAACATCCGATGTTGATCTCGTAGGTCAGCACGAATGTCTGCTACCGTATGTTTCTCCATTGACTGAGTCCAATGGAAGAGACATGTCCGTTCTCGATCTACCATAGGACTCAGAAGGTCACCACTTCCATATACAATGCGTACCGCATTCCAGTTTGCTTGTGCACAATCTGCCATGAAACCCTTGAAATAAGGCAAGGCAATACCATACTTGTTCATCACTGCGTTCAAATTAGTCCAGAAAGATGTTTGGGCAATGGAATCCTCGGATTGCATGTCGCAGACAGCAATGGTCATGACTCTACAATAAATAGAGTCATAAACATGACAGGCAATGGTAGTCCACTGTTTCACTCGCTTGACATGATCAAACATAATCCAAGCATCTTCGAGATCACCACCAGGTTGCATACTAAATCGACGCCACTCCCTGGACCAACCTCGGACATCTTGAACACAAATACTTTGTCTGAATCAGATCCTTGACCAGGGAACTTATTCTCTTGAACATAAGCCCAATTGCTGCAACCTCGTAACTTCGTGATGCTATCCATGACCCCAAATCTTCGAAAGTACTTGAAGGTTGCCACTTCATTACGAATGCTAGGAGAACTCATGAACTTTCACTTCTCCAAAACTGGCATGAGTTCGTCCAAGCTAAGAGGAACAATAGGGGCTCCTTCCGGTTGAAAAAGCATCTCCCCTAAGAACTCCTTGCTTGCCTCTAAGACAATAGATGAATTTGTAGCTGAGGGATTCCTCTCCACCTGATCCGAAATTAGGCTTCGAGTCCTTTCCCTGGAGTCACGACAATTGCCAACTTTCACAAGATGCTCATGGATTCCAAAGTGAACACATGCCTAACGCATATCTGCCATGCCTACTACGTAGTAAATTTTCGCAGGGCAATTTGCAATACATGAAGGAACCATAGAGCAAATTTTACAAGTAATTGTTGAATCGGAAGGTGGGGTAGAACCAACCTCAAATGGAATGGGAGAACATCCATCCCATTCGGTCTCGTTAATGAGCGCTACGCGGTGCCTCCGCATGAGATATTCGCATTTGTCATTGTCGCAACGTAGATGACCGACACAAGAAGATGATCGGAATGTGAGATCATCATCGTTCTTGATGTTTGTCATATGTGTATTCGACCAGACATGTCCATCATAATGTTTCTCCATTCCACTCATAAGTTTCGCTTGACCTTGGGAACCATTACTCCCGACGGGCGGTAACTCAAAAATGACATCACCGTTAAACACAGGTGGAACAAATTCAACGTGATGAATAGCAATTGAATTGTAGTTTACCTTCTTGAATGGATTCCTCGACCCTTTCATCTGACAAAGCCTCTGTAGACAAGGAATTATAGATCGGCTTCCTCCAGAATTAGATGTGCCTATATTCTCTACTCGAGAGGGCAAAGAGAAAGATTAAGGGACTTGGTTTGAGGAAGGCTGAGATTTCCTAAGGACCTTGTGAGGAGGTGATTGTTCATCTGAGTCATCGCTGTCTATTGCCATGACTTCTACTCCAGGTTCCATCTTCACTTTGTTAGGCAAAGGTGTTTTCGGAGTAGAAGTAGATCATAATCTGGGAGTTCCATCACCATAGGACGCCTCGGAGACCACTTGAGATAGACCGTACGCTAGATATTTCCCTGGCATCAAATGCCAATGTCGTGAAGGGCCTAAGGATACAGGCTCGTGACTGAGGGTGTGCAACAATTCTCCACTTGTAGTATCGAATACCTCTTCATCTATATGTAGCGACTTCTCAACTAAAAGGAATCTCATACTCAATCGAAATGCACTAACGATAGCAAACCCGGAATCACCGACTTGAAAGGAGATTGGTACCGTTTGTCCGGGAGCCCTAACAACTACCATTGATTTAGAAGACATATTTGAACTCATCCTCAAGAAAACGATACAAACATCAGTGTAATACTAATGTATGAAATCACTCAAGAACAGGATACGGTAACCTTTAACACCACCAATCATAAGGAAAATAATTGTATTAGATCCAGCCCACAGAAAACAACAATGAAGGAGAAACGTAGACATGGAAGAAGTGAATACCTTTACAATATTGAACTACATAATGTAGTAATGGGTTCACGAATTCAGTCACCGGTAAATCACCACCGTTGTCAGAATCCTATTCTAGTGTAACGGTAAGGCACTTAAATGGCCCAACAAATATTAAGCTAACAACATTTCCTTACAAGGGCCTCTATACATGTCGTCAAGAACATACATTATGTCATAAATAATGAAATGTACCTCCTGTCCATTAAAATGCTTAAGCTAGTAGAACGAGTATTCAGCATGTTCAATAATGAATTATCTTATTAAATAACGTATGATATCAGCAACTTAATTGGGGATCCCTCTAGTTAATGACGTCATATTTGTGGTTACGATCTATTGTAAACAGCTTGGTTCAGCGGTGCATTACTTATTGTCGACATCAAATCATTCCTCAAGGATATGCTCTACACCGGCAATATTATTCATATGATTAATCAATACCAAAACCTCCACATTAGTAGTTAGAAATATTGAATAGGGATGATTACAGAAATTCATTTTAAAAAAGAGGATATAGTGCTAGGTAGTCTTCGGCCTCTCGGGATCCATCACATGAAACGAAGTCGGCAACCCTAATCGAAGAGGAAGAGCAAAGGGACAATTTCCCGCCCCCCACCAGTTCGTGGAACCTAGCCTCCTGGTTTCCTCATTCCGCCATTAGCCTTCTGTTTATGCAGTTCATCATCCTCTCTCAACTCCTCTGGTTTCCTCGACTTCTCCATCAAATTCAGACAATGGAGCACAATCTACGACCACGACGAGGTCAAGGCGTGGTGGGCACCGGCGATGGAGAGAGAGCAGCTTTAATAACTGCTAGTCAAAATCCATCTGTAGAGGTATAATTCATAACTCGTCTGGCACCAAAATGTCGCCTTTTGAATTTCTCTGTGAGTGTCCCAGCGACCAATCTCGATGTGGCGCATGACTGAGCAGGCAGCCGGAGCCCTCTCGGGGCCGAGAGAGGTCCTGGGAGGGACAAGGCTATGCGCCGGTCACCTTCCACAGGTGTGCACTGTGTTCCTCTTGATAGCATCGTCCTTTGTTTTTTTTGGATTTTGGGTGAGCCGGGTGATCAAGCCCCGGCCACCGTTTGAATTTCTCTATGAATATCCCAGCGACTTGTCTCGATGTGGCGCATGATTGAGCAGGCAGCCGGAGCCCTCTCGGGGCCGAGAGAGGTCCTGGAAGGGACAGGGCTATGTGCCGGTCACCTTCCACAGGTGTGCACTGCGTTCCTCCTGATAGCATCGTCCTTTGTTTTTTTTGGATTTTGGGTGAGCCGGGTGATCAAGCCCCGACCACCGTTTGAATTTCTCTGTGAGTGTCCCAGCGACCTGTCTCGATGTCGCGCATGACTGAGCTGGCAGCCGGAGCCCTCTCGAGGCCGAGAGAGGTCTTGGGAGGGACAGGGCTATGCGCTGGTCACCTTCCATTTGTGCATTTATTTTCCCAGGATGGTCTCATCTGGTTAATCTATGCGTTTTATATGATATTCTGATGTATTATGTCCGTCGCTGGAAAATGTTTTTATGAATTTCATTTCTGATTATCAGGTTCAGATGGATTTAGTCCCGCCGCATGTTTTGGTTCAGGTCACTAGTGATCATGTTCCTTCGGAGGTGGATACTATGGATTCAATTCTGCAGTCACCTTCAGTAAGCCTATATGCTTTACTAGTCGACCATGAAGAGCCTGGTGTCGAAATTTACAAAAATCGAGAGATGTTTTCACCCGATTCTTTGTGCACCTCTGTCGGAGACAACCTATTTGTTCCGGATGTCCTCACCTCAATGGAAACCATTGAGTTTTGTACATGTGGGCATGAGGATGTAGAGGTGACATCAGCTGTAGAGGACAATCATGATATCCTTGTATTTTGCTGTGGCAAATACCGGACCATCAATGGTGTTTGTGATTCCTCTATCTGTAATCATGAGAAATGACTTAATTTATATGATTTGGTGTAATCAAAATCGTTTATTATTTTGCTCTATGATATTCATTTTCTGACCATTTCAAATGTGATTTAATGTTATTAAAAGGGTATAGGCAATTCCGAAATTCATGGAAGCATTCGTATTACATTATTGTTAAATTTGTATGCCTTCTTTCCATGATGTAGATTGTTCAAGACATTGGGTCTCTGGACTCCCCTCCAAAGTCCACCACGTCCGCAATGATGGACATTAGTCCTCAACCAGCGATTGAATCGTTCATAGAGATCGATGATGTGGAAGAAGACCAAACTCTAGGACCACAGGATAATGATATGGAGGATGACATTAGGCGGACACAGAAGATGGACACTATCTCCACCATCTCCAGTTTGAGACTGACAACGTCAGACCTCTCCAGAATGCGAATTCCTCTTTGCCGGCTTATACCCATGCCGATGGTTCGCCCTACTTTATCTTGTGATTTGATATTATTGGAGCAACAGTTTGTCCACGGATATGAGGAAGGTGCTCGTGTCTTCTATGTCTCTATTGCAGATGAGCAGGGACAGATAAGTGTCTTTACAGATGAGGAGAAGGAAAAATGGGGACCCCTATGGAACTCAGTGAACGACGACTTTAACAAGTACCTGAAGTCCAAGGTAGCACTCAAACATTTGGTTGACCACAAGTTTTACATTTGCGACGGGAATCATCGGAGGCTGGCATGGATGAATCACATTGAGCGACTGCACAAGTTAGACAGAGAATGGCACATCTCGGTTGACTCGATCGTCTTGGACACGAGAAATCGTATTGGCGTTGCAATGCAAGTCATGCACGATATTAATAAGTAAGATCTCTTATGTTTCAATGGCAATTGTTTTTCATTTCAACATTACTCGACATGTTTTAGGGTTGATGTCTTTATTTCATGTTCACTCTGTATTGCATGTGAATTGTTTCTCAGGCACACCGAGAACTCCCACGTGAAGACCAACCTTGTGCACACGCTATACCGTGTCCAAAAGTATGGGGTTATGGAACTAGAGAAGTTCAATGAGCTCCTTAGTCCAGATGAGGTGAAGACTTGCCAACAAAGTACATGGAAGACTTGGTATACTATGCCACTAGAGGTTTTTACTTCTTTTATTTTCAAGGTATACATTTCATATTCGTTTTCTCCTTATTTTTCATTAGGGGTAATTTCTATAATTTCTATAATAGGATTACCTTAAATCCCATTCTAACTTATCGTTTGTCATTGAATCCAGCAAGAAATTGCTGCAGCAGCTGATGCTGCAGTCCGAAAATATAATGAGGATACTCCTTTGGATGAGTTTTCTAAGGAGGGTGTTGTAGCAGCTATGAGGAATTCTATCAAGGAATCCATAGAAAAGTTGTACAAGAAACTATCCAAGATAGTGTCCGTTGCCAATCCCGCCCTTGGTCGGGATTGGATGGAGGAGGTATAATGCATTCCTATTTGAGTATGTGAAGTTAGTGTGTGCAATTGAACTCCATTTTTTCTCTTATGGCTTTCAATTTCTCGCAGATCGAAAGGCACTGGAGTCTATATGCTCAGCCAGAGTTGACCTTGGAGAAACTGCAGCTAATAGCCACTGCAAACGTTAGTCCAATTCACAAAGTGAAATGGCTGAAGTGGATAAACGCCTCAGGTCCATCTCGTGAGGCACGCCGATTTCCTCCCCGCCCAGTCAATGAGGAGAAACTAATGCTCTTCCTCTACAAGGCATGTTGGTATGCCGGGGTAAAATTTCTTTCATTCCTGTGGCTATTCGTTAGATTGTGCTGTCGTTTGTGGCTTTTATTTTATACTTGAATCATTATATCCATTTTTTACTCATTCAAGGAATGCCCTCATGTGTTCTTGCTTTGTTTTAGTGGACTACCAGATGGAGGAGGTATGCGTGGAGATGTTTGATTCCATTGTTCGGGCGGACAATATTCCAATCAACTACTCAGTCCCCACTGAACCCCAAACACTCATTGAATATTTGGAGGGGTGGAGAATGAAGCTGTGGGATCATGCGTACATGGGGATATTCAAGGGGAGTGAGGCCTTCAAAAAGTCAGATTCTTTCAAGGATTATCGGGGAGCAATTCTGGCTGTGAAGCGATTAATTTACAGGTTTGACTCTAGTTCTTCTTCTTTTCTATTGTATTGCTTTCATTCTCATATAATTCGTTGTCTACAAGTCCCGCTACTTCTCCGCCCTCTAGCATTATTTTTTTTTTGCATTGGGGTTGTAGTTTCACTTTTTGGGGGGATTTCAACATCGCCCACAAGGGGACCCTATTGAAAGCGTCACGATACCAATAGATGTCTTTTGACACAAGAATTTATGACGCAAATACAAATTTATTATCAGTCATGTTTAGCTTCATGAATTCTATGCCGCTAAGTCCAATGCCTTCCTATACTTGTACTTGCATTTTTTTGATTCTAGTTTAAGTGATTCCTTTATCGTTTTCATTTGCAATTTGTAATGTTTACTTGTGTTCTCAATTTTCATCATCCATTTCGAATATCGGGATGAACGATAGAAGAAACTAGTATTTGTTTTTAACATTCTAGGTCTTGACTGCAATCATGTTTCTATTCTTACTTCACTTTCACATCTTACTCACATGTGCAGGTATTTCAAGTTTGAATTGTATGACAAGAAAGCCATAGAGAAGGCAGACTTACCACTGTTCCTCACCACCTGGTTGGACCGTTCTTCTCCGGACTGCATGTTTTCCCCGTACCAGTTGAAGAACTAGACAACTCCGCATCTCCTAGCTTGTCCGTGGTATTTGGAATGCAACCAAGGCTTCACTCCCCAAGATGAAGAGCAACTCTTCCGGACATTGAAAGAAATAGAAGTCTTGGAACCTGAATTCGATGAATTCAGGGGATTGGATGCCGAGGCTAAAGCTAAAGCCATTATGCGACGGGAACTTTCCGATAAGAGGAAGGAGGACCGGTGGAAGGTGGCCAAGAAGAAAACTGAGGAGACCAAGAAGAAGAGGCTTGTGGCTAAAGTTCAGAAGGACCAAGAGAAGGCCAAGAAGAAGGGCACAAAGAGGAAGGCGGAGACACCATTGTAGGAAGCAGCAACAAGTGCCGCTGATATGAAGGATACTTCATCGGGGTTCTCTCTTACTCAGGAGCGCCTCCTACATGGACCGACGCCAACGATCCAGAATTTGGACCCTATCCCAGACATTGATGAGTGTATTCTCAACGTATCTGTGGGGAGTTTGAACAGTTCAGGGAAGGGTCCAAACTCTACCTTTTATCAGGACGTCCTAAATTTCCTGGATATGGTAAATTTTTCTTTCGACTTCGCTTGACATTGTGAACTCTAAACCAATTACAAAAGCAGGACTGAAGTTCACTCAGTCCATTTCTTTAGCACATTGTTGTTCTTCAATTGTCCGTTCAAGCTACATCATTGATGAATTTTTTCACTTATTTATTTATTCTATCTTTAATAATTTGGTGTAGCATTCAGGAGATAAGGATCGGTACTTCAAGGGTACTCTTAGCTCGCAATCAGCAGTCGACTTGATCATTGTCAACGTTCCTGAAGGTCTTCATGTTCCAACCGTATCGGTTCACCCGGGCCCTATTCCAAAGTGGAATGAGTTTGGGGATGAATACTTGATGCCCATTTTTGACTTTGCTCTTGAGTATTTGCAAGACCATGGCGGTATTCTCATCATGTACCCTTCTAGTCGGACCCACAAAAGCCATGTTCTCGGATGCTGTCAAGAATACGGGTTCAAGATTGTCCAAACATGGTTGGGCATGAACCGTTTACATCTCACATCCCTCGTGGATCCAAATCTGACAGTAAGTTATACTTTATGGATTTCATATTTCTCTTGAATTTGTTTTTCATTTGTATTACATTCTTACCCAACTTCTTTTGCAAACTATGAGGTTCACCATCTCTCTTGTGGTCAAAGAGAATGCACCCCCATTTTCTTTCCAGAAGGTTCCATCTCATGATGCGGTTGGTGTAAATGTTGCTAAAGACGACATCCTCCAGAACTTCTGTGGCAAAGATGACGTGGCTATGAATGGTGACAAACCATGGCGGGGTCCTCGTGAGAAGGCCAGACCTTTCATGCAGATGCTCATCGAGGCATGTTCGCAGCCTGGAGACGTCATTATGGACTGTACCGCAGCTACTGGTTTGTTTCTTACTTTCCTTTCCAGTTTGTCTCATAAAAATAGGACATCTATTCAGTTTTATTGCCACTTGCTCATATCTGCCTCATTTCTTATCAGGTTCTAGGATTCAGGCTTGCCGAGCTACGCGTCGTCATATTCTTGCTTTTGAAGAGGATAAGGCTATCTTCGACGCTCTCATTGCTCCGGTCATGTGCACTGCGGTGGTTACTCAAGCTCAACCATCTCGCTTGGTTGTTGCTTCCATTGATCTCGATGAGGAGGAGGTACTACCCCAACATATCGTGAAGACTTCCCGATTCAGTAAGTAAGTTCATCTTTAATGTCCTCGACTTCAAATCTTTGTCACCATGTACAAGTATTTTGTTCAATTGTCCTAATGTGTTCTTTCTTGCTTTGTGTAGGCAAGCCCAAGATGTGAAGAACCGCAAATATGTGCCGTTTTTTGCAGCACCGGGATTTTTCCCAAGCCCTCCTAAACCATATCAGCTCCCGGTCTATGCTAAGGCCATTTCCAAGGATTCTGTTGCCTTCAACCCTAGAATAGCTTCTAGGGCCCATTTTATAGATCCCCGCATTCTGGATTTTGTTGATGATTGTGCTGTAGAGTCAGATTTGGAAACATCCGACAGTGAGGGTAGTTCGACCTCAACCCACTCCAGTTCTAGTACGGACATATAGTACTCTTGTGTTTCTCCCACATGATGGTAGTGCACAATTTGGAGATTTTGGTTTTTCATTTCTATCAAATCTTGACTTCGTTACGATTTCCATGTCGTAGTCTCTAAATGAGATTGTGTTTCCAACATGTAATTCTAGTAGGATTACTATGAACCAAGAACACCATGTTTTAGACACTCATCGTGCATTTTCTTCACTATGTCACTAATTTATGTACTGACACTCTTGAATTTCTAAACTCCCTGCCCTTTCATAAACAGACAATGACATGGTTATCAAAATGGCTTTGTGATGAAAAGGCAAGGAGACTATTACTTCAATGGTGCCCTGTAGAATGAATATGTCATATGTTGTAGAGAATGCACGGTGAGTGTCTAGTACATGGTGAGCTCGTGGGCACTTTCTAATATTTTCCTTAGGAATTTCTGACCCTACACAAATTCCTAAACTTAGAGGGCTTCCAATTAAATATAAACATTTGTACCCCGATTGATTTTGATTATGAATAAAATTTAGAATCCTTGAATATAAGGGCTTCAATGTGTTCCCCTTTTCAAAATATGATTTGATGTATGTCTATAGAATGCTTGAATCATGGACATTGTTATGAATCCATTGATATGAAGATGTATAGTATACAATTGATATCTTGAACATGTGTATGCTAATTTATTCAAGTAATAAATATGTAATTGTGCATCCTCTTCTGCAACTATTATGCTTACATCATGTCCTCAAATTGACGAGGTCACCTCTTCGCTTCAAAGACTAGACCCTTTGAAATTTCACAGTTATAGGTCAATGTGGGATACTTAAATTTTAGAGACTAAAATTTTGACACAAATTAAATCCACGGTTTTAGGACCCCTAAAACCACGGTTATAGGCTTCATTGTTTTTACATAAAGTTTTTACTCCCCGCTCGCTTTTCCCCGCTCCACGCTCTATGCTCCACGCTCCACGCTCGCGTACCAACATTCCCCAAATATCTTACAATCTATGTGTGTTAAGTTTTTGAAATTGCTTCTACACGTTCATAAATTGCTATAGTACAAAGTCATACAATCCGACATGCCAAAAACATTGTTCCTACATTTTCTAGTTCTTTGTAATTGAAATGGCAATTCTAAATCACTAAATGGTCTTGGATGGAAAAAAGCCTTCGGACTTCTAGGGTTTACAATTCAATTTTTAATAGCAAATGGAACTAAAATGGTGGTTCTCGCTATTCTACAAACCTCTATTGTATATTTGGGACATCCTTTGCATTTGCAATTCACCTATTCACATTGAATGATTGGAATGAAAATATTGTAGAAAGTGGTCCAATACATTTTCCATTTTCACGAATACCCATTAACCCATAGTCATACATCAATGGTATTAAATCCTATAAATTACGTGACATAAATATCGCTTTATTAAAATATAAAAATACAATGTATTTCTATCAAAATCACAAAAAAGGTGATTACAACTCGTCGAGAGCATTGTACTATATTTGCCGCACTCTATTGTCTATATACATTACAATGAGTGAACCATACACGAAAACAAACATAAGATGACTAGAATACCATACTCTACTTAACTACTTTACTCGGAATCAGAATTGGAATCAAAATCCTTGTTTTCATTTTGGCTTGAAGGATGTACCCCAACATATGGTCCACCCCCATAGTTGTAACCATATCCACTTGATGCACCTCCTTGTCCACATTCATTTCCAAAAAAAGGACCTCCAAAGGTTGGAGGAGGAATTAGAGCACTTTCCCTAGACCCTCTTTCACTTGATCCACCATAATAAGGGCCTCCTTGATGCCCATAAGAACCATGTGTAGTCGATCCACCATAGTAGTATTGAGAGCCTCCTTGGCTAGAACCATCATAGTGTGTCGTGCCATGGCTTCTTCCTATACTTGGAGAGTCAACTCGGGAGGTGTTACCATAATCTGAACCACCTGTCCTATCTCGTGATCCACGTGCATTATAGTCACAGTAGTAGGACCCATCATGTTGTCGACCCCGGTCTTCTACGCTTCGACACATGGCCTCTTGCATTTGTTGTGGGTACTCAATGTCTTCCCGATCTTCTCAACATTCGTGTCTCTCACCAAATGTCATGGGTGCTGGATCATCATCAACATCATCTTCATTTGACCAATCATCTTCAGCATCCTTCAAGACGACCGAAGGAAGTCTTCCATAGCCTCAATTGGACCACTCTGGCATGCAATCGCTTGGTCCAACCCAGTTAGTAGGAATTATGGCTTCCTCATGAGTTAAATTCTTAACATTGCGCCCTACAACCATGCACCAATCTACTTCTTTATGGAGTACTATCTCCGCCCAAATCATAGCCATGATCGAATAGTTCATGACGTTTGGTTTGGAGCTTGGTAAACCTGATGCAGATGTTATCTCCTCGTATCAATGAACAAAGTGTTCGCTCTTACATGTGGACATTTGTCCTTCCCAACAACGAACTTGCACCTGTGCGTAATCATGTGACCATAGTTTGGAGAGGTGCATCATTTTGACGTACTTCTTGCATGTTGTGCAATCCCATACTTTCTTGGGCTCCTTTTCCCATCCCTTCTCCGCAACGCAAGTTACATCTCCCAAATCTTTCCAATTGATCTTTTGTGATTTCCCCTTCTTACTTCCTCCACCACTTCTGCGCAACATGATAACCTCCAAACCTCAATTAATAATGAACCAAAAAGATTACAAAGTTTAAATGCAATTTCCGCCCGTTTTAGCTAAATGTACCCAATGAAAAGTAAGAATTTGGATTAAAACAAATTGCACCTACTATAACTGACAACCAAATCAACCGTGAACTTCAACACCTTGAGTTTCTGACAACCCAATCAACTCAAACACGGTTCAAGTAATTAAGAACACTCAAATGAAATCCGTAAAATTAAAGATTTATAAGTTGGGGTAGCCCCCTAATCACTCAAACCAATATGTGATAAAAAAAAGTTAATACGAACACAATCATTCATGCACCAAGCCGAAAGGGGCGCGCAGATTCCCAAAGGCACTAGATCACCCACTCCGGAAGGGAAACGATTGTGAAGAAATGAGCCGACCGTGCCGCCATTTACGCGGTCAGCGCTTTAGGGTATGCGGACGTTGCCGTCCGCATCGGATGGCACGCAAGCGGACGGGCAGATCGGGCGGTCTGAAATCGCCGTCCGCTGGATCGCACAGTCACCAACAAGTAGTGGATGGAGCAGCGCGAACGCGGATGAGAAATGCAGATGGGGATTGCGGACAGGCGGACGAGCGGACAGAGAGGAGTGTGGGAGGGAGCGTGGGACCGAGGGAGGGAGGGAGGCGTTTTTGACTTTGGGAATTCATGTTTCTTTTATAACGGGCGGACGGAGAGGAACGTGGGAGGGGAGAGGTGGGCGGGACTGCAGGAGAGAGGAGTTTTTCAATTTCTGAATTGGTGGTTGGGCGGACTAGTGGGAGAGGTGTTTTGAACTTTGTGGAGATGGGTGGACGGACGGGGCAACAAGAAGAGATTGTATTACATGGTGAATTAAGAAAAGTAGAGAAATTATTTTTAATATGTTATGTCATGAGGTCTTAAATTGATACAACTATCAAAAGTGACATCCCAAAGTCTCTTGTTTGGAAAATCATTTGATTTGTAAATAAAGAATTCAAATTAGTGTGTAAAGAAATTTTGTTTTACATTGGTGCTTTTGTACAAGTTTGTGATGTCAACAATACTTTTTGACTAATAGCAAAAGAAATTTGATGTTAAGATTGTAACAAAAGCCTTCAGGGTTCAATTTATTATTCTTTTTCATGCCTTTCAAGGAAAATAATTTATTCCTAAAGTCCCAAAGGCCCTACACTCTTATACGAGACTCTTATGATATGTGATCTCAATTAAATGATTTATTTCTAAATTTTTGGTTCAAGATTCTTCAGTCTTCACTTAAGAGTTAAATTTTTCAACACAAGTTATTCTAAAATGAAATTCACTAGTGCCAAAAATCTAAAGTGAAGAAAATGAAAAGCCCAACAATCTAGTATGGCAAGATGGAAGAAAAAAAATTGGGGGCTTACTTTAAATGCAAATACCATGCAATGTATGTACTCAAAGTTTTCAAGATGACAAGATAACTCAATTAACTTTTATACTAGTCTAGTATAAATTCCTATGGTTAAATATGCCCAAAAATCAATTTTTAAGATTTTTATCTCTTTGCATTCGAAATGGCAGTTTTGAGTGATATTTGATGGGAAAAAAAGCATAAAGGCTTTAGGGGTTCAAGATTTTACAAAATCCTAGGCCTACATAACTATATAAGCAATTCAATAAATAATGTAAATTTATAATTTAAAAGATATGATATTACGAACCTCTCTATATTATTATTAGCAAAAAAGTTTTGAGATGGAACACACTTGTAATCATTGAAGTATGACCATTTTTAATTTCTTGTAATTGAAGACTCATCATATTTGAAGGTCAATCACATTGTACATTACCTAAGCTCTAATATTTTTGGGTTGTGATCAATTTATGATTGGTTTACAATTTAGGATGCATACAAGTATACATAGGTATAAGTGTCAAAGTGTGTATGATATGAATTTTCAATTCATTTTGTTGCATAATTGTTTACTTTAATCTTGTCCACAACATTTCACATTACATTAAAATGCTTGAATCATTTTAGCACCATCCTATACATTTGATAAATGTCATAATAGAATAATGAAATAATATAATTTCTTTTAGTATATTCATATTGATGTTCTAAACTATGGATACATTCAACAACAAAAATTGAAGACACACTCCAAGTTATAATTGAATGATCCACATTTATTTAATGGCTCATAATAAAGAGATAATTTAGGTGCTAAATCTTAAGAAAAATTGAAATCTACATGAGTAACATACTAACACAAGTACATGACAATTGACAAACTAAGTAAGGTCTACATCTACATTATATTGTCATGGTTGCATTCCAAACTACAAAGGAATCATAGCCTCATAGGTAAAACATATTCCACACATCGCATCAATAATGTTGAAAATTCATGCAATGCTGTAAATTCAGTATGTACAATTGAGGGTTGTATAATTCTGATTTTTTTGGCAACTCGAGTGGGTGGGAGGGACATCCCTAAATAGGGCCTTTCCTATAAATAACAAACCAATCATAATCCAAAAAAGAACCTCATAGAACAAAAAATAGTACAAAGCCAAAAGAGAATACTCATATTCAGCCACCCAACTATCATGTCCATCAAATTATCCCCACATCTTCTCAATAAACTTATGAAAAGAAGTTTAAAGTACATAAAACCAAATAAAGATCATGACAAGATCTTTTTATGGTATACTACCAATAGGTAGAAAATATCAAATCACTAGAGACCACTCAAGCTAGGAACTAAATCAAGTAATATTAAAGTGATTTAGAACCACCCAAAAGAATTTGTTGCCAAGGTCTTATGGAAAGAGCCGCCATAAAGATTTAACCAAAGAGGTTGTGGACCTCACCTGTCCCCATGACAAACCAAACATCGGAATGTTAGTAAGTCGTAGACAAGGTGTCTTCAGCCCACAACAACAAGTTATACCAATCACAAAAGAAAAATCAACAAGCAAAGCTCAAAACTACACAAAAGAAAATGAACAACAAAATACAAATCAAAGCCTAACACATTGTGCTCCATAGATGACCTGTGTAGACACCATCCTGGACCTCACTCCCACCAACCGTAGTCACTTCCAACACCTTGTAAAAGCCAACAATATGAAATTGTGAAGGCTCAAGGGTAGTTTCAATCCCTTATATATTGGCCATAGCAATGTTTAATTAATGTTAGGTCAAGTCCATGTCGTGGTCTCCAAAAAAACATGCCTTGGATCCCAACCACCCATAGGCCCCAAGAATTAATGACTTGGTGTCTAGGAATAAAAAATTAGCCAAGTCAGTCAAACTTGTACTAGAAGGAACCCTCGAATTAGGAAAAATCAACTCTCCATAATCCAAGGATTTTTTAAGGACCACTTTTAGCCATCCATCACAGTACTAGCATAGTACCCCCTATGATGTGCCAGGCAAACCTATAATGACAACCAATGAAGCAAAAGACACTAGTCAAGTCAATTTTGACAAGTGTCAAATTCCATTTAAGCATGGAAGCTTCTAATAATTTCCTGACCTACAACCAAGTGTAAAAAATTGTCGTATGGTTGAGAAACAGCCAGGTGATACCAATCACTTGTCCATGGCTAGAATTAATTAAGAATATAGACCCACCGAAAGAAAAAGTCCCATATTGCATATAATGGTGTCAAAGTGTAAAAAAACCCCATGGCTAATTAAAAGAAAAAGAAATAATCCTCAGGAAACTAAGACTTACGGGAGGGATGGGAGGGGCTTAACAATAAATCCTTTGGTAAGTGTAGAAAACATAACCCACTATAGAAGATACCTATAAAATATCCATATAAAAACATTGGACATTAAATAGTAACAAATATTTATAAAAGGCCAACCCTTTTATAAACATCAAATGTATATCAAAAGAGGTGCCAACACCATTTCCTTTATAATACCAAAAAATAGAATATAATGTGCTAAGACTGAGGGTTTAGGGTTTAGGGTATAGGGTTTGGAGAGCATGTTTAAATGTGGGAAGGAATATCTAGAATTACCTTTTCTTAAATTAATACTACATTGGATACTTCTAGCATTGAAGAGGTTTTTTTGGTACATGAATCTATCCTTCTCAAAATTCAATGCTTTAGGATTGTCGGCGGACTGAGGTCAAGTGGGGTCCCCAGCGAGGTGAACAGTCTTGTGTTTGGTCGGTCGGCGATGGCGGATGGCTTGAGCGGACGGCCAAGTGTGGGGTTGGTCGGCGATGGCGGATGGCCAAGTGCGGGGTCAGTCAGGGATGGCGGACGGCCTGAGCGAACAAGATGGTCCGGGAGCGGCTCGTAGTCGGGATTGGCAAAGGGGAGGTCCGGTCGCGGTCTAGAGCAAACGGATAGTTGCCTGTATGCCAATCCCAGCGGTCGCCGGGCATCCGCTGCGGCGGACGACAAGTTCGGGTCCTCTTCAAGGCAGATGTTTTTTAGGTTTGGTGGCAGATGGGTATATTGGGGGACAGCCTCCTCATTTGCTCACTTCTACTCTCCTTCGGCGCCAAGTTGGATGTGCTACTGTTGCTTTATGTGTCAGTTGCTCCTATAGGGTGGAGAGTGGGGGTCCTTGAGCTTTTGTTACTATTGCTGATTTATGTTGTTACTTATTTATACACATCTCATGGTACTCACATGCCGTGGTACTATTTTTCGAAGGGCTCAAAAATTCAAATCATCTATCATGGCGGATCAAAGTGTTCCTACCAACGACGAGAGGACTTTAGGAGGTGAAAAAAAGAAAGGGACTAAAGCGAAGGGGGCCCCTTATGGGCTTTACTATGAGATTTTAGATGACCCAAACATCAAAGCAGAGAGCGGTTGGGAGGAGGAGGAAGGGGAATATTGGACCTTCAAAACATGCAAGAAGTATGTTAAAATGTACCACATTGACAAGTTGTGGCCTCGGGATTGCCATGTGGTGCATACACATGGTTTTTGTTGTAAGCCACGTAATTGCAACAATAAGCATTTTGTGCATCGATTGGAGGAGGTGTGGCAGACGCTATTTGGGGACAAGCCAAGGAATAAGGGATGCATAAATTACAGTGTGGCGTCCATGGTGTATGCAGAACTCATTTTAAACCGCAAGGTAGATTGGAGCACTTATCCATCCAAGTTGGATTCTCCACTTTTACTGCAACCCAATCAAAAAGACATTTCTGATCTGTACAATTCTCAGGCAGAACCAAGTGAACCAACGAAGACCCCAAAAGTATTAAAAAATACTACAACGCGTACAATAAATGTCTCTGAGGTTTTAGGTGATGCAGTACAATTAAGGCCCGTAGAAGTGGCACAACCTTGCACGGAAGTGAGCAATGTCTCCTTGGAAGGTGTCGACGGAGAGGTTTTTGCAACTCCTCCAACGTGCTTCACATCCACACCGAATGTGATAACATTGGATGAACAAAGCATGGCTCCAAGCAAGGAAACTACAACGAATGAAACAACCTTGGGTGGTCTAGACATGGCTGCAAATAAGGAAACACTGGTGGAAGAACGTGGTTCACCTTTTTCGCTAGATGGAGAGGTCAATGAGGACCAACTTGCAAGGACCAATGCTAGAATTCAGGGTTATATAGATAGTAAAGCTCTTGAGAGCTTGGTGGAATATGCAACTCCGATTCCTCAGCTCCCAACGACGCCAAGGTGAAGCCAAACATTGAGCCCAATTTGAATGTTGAGTCCGCATCAAAATGTAAGCCCGAGTCGAAGGTTGAGCCCAAGACAAATATTAAGCGCAAGAACTGGAGGGCATCCACATTTGGCAACTTTAAGCTCGGCGCAATTGGAGATTCTTTGTTCCATACCCACTGCTAATCAATTGGAAAAGCTATTAGAATGTTGTAGTCATTGGCGAGTACTAGAAGAACAACATCTTGATTCTAATCCCGAAAATGAGGCAAGCAACTCTAATCAGCTTGCAAGGAAAGGGGGCTGGGATACTATTTCGCAAACCGCATACAGATTGAGAACTTCAGCTCAAATGGTAGCTGAAATTACTCCTTGGATTAGGAACGTGGCAGAGGAATTTTCCAAAATGGCACCTAAATTGTTGACTGGTGCCTTGGCTTTTTGCAATTTCACCGAGAAAGTGGCACCAATTCTTGAAGGTGGCGTGATGAACTTAAAAAGTTTGATGGCCTTAGAGGAAGATTTTCATCGGTTGAAGATGAAGTGTGAGGAATTGGAAATGAAGCTGCAGTTGTCGTAGAAAAACATGGAGCAAGAACGTTGTAACAAGGTCGTTCAAAGAAAGCGCATCGAAGAATTGGAGCTCGAAGTACAAGAGTTGAAGAGGGGTAGGCCTACCATGGACTCCGTGATCATTCCATTTGTGGAAGAAAGTCAAGAGAGCGATCAACTCTCTCTTCCTTTTGAGAAGGCAAAAGCGGTGGGGACGTCCATCATCTTGAATTTGGATGAGGTTGGGAATGACAAGAAATGTGAACAAGCAGTACGGACCATCATTCCTAATGTTTCCCGTATATTGCAGGATGCTTCAACGCAAATGAAAGGCAGTGAGGTGGAAGAGCTACAGTTGAAATTAGATGAAGCAATTCAAGAGAAAATCCTTGTTGAGTTGGAGTTGGACTGATTTCAAAAAATCATGGGCATGGAGGAATGCATGCCGAAGAGCGGATTAGAGTCTCGATGGTTGGCATGGGTATAGAAACTCCAAGACAAAACCTCTGTAGTATCTCCAACAATGAAAGGGGTTATGAAATTGGCAATGAAGTCAGATGAAGAATGCAATGCCATGGAGAACTCTTTGGCTCGGTTCAAGAAGGTGTATTATAAACATCTAAGGGGTTCCACCGAAATTACATGGTGGGGGGACATAGATGACATGTTTGAGCGGTTGAACCACGCAAAGAAGGACAATGTTGCACACATCGATTGGGCCTTGGAAGTAGAGGAAGGGTGGGTCCCTTACAACACGCTTTCAGTGCACATCAAGGAGAAAGAGAAGACAGTAGTGCATGCTTGCGATCCAGCCCCAAGAATCTTGAAGAGTCATTGTAGCCTTTGCCAAGGTCCTTTTGGCCCTGAAGGAGCCCTAACCATGGGCCAATGTCACCACACTTTTCACGTGACATGCATCATGAAAGCATCACTCATTCGTTCGGTTTGTGCCGAGTGCCATTCTCCTCTGAGCCCTCGGTTCTATGAAATGCTTGGGATCTTGGAAGATATGCCCCCCGGCCACGAATACAACCGATGGACCCTTCCTCTTGATCAAGGGCCATACCAGTTCCAAAATTTCTTGCATTGGGGGCGACCTCTCACGTGGGATTCAATTGATTGCCAACATGGATTGTATGAGGAGTTTGGAGAGCCAATGGATCCTTTCATGTGGATGACCATCAATAGAGAGGTGGAGTTGCGGGCCAGGGATATTGAAGATGGCGAGGCTCGTGAATTGTTTTGTCGCAACATGGGGGGCCATTGGAGTGTGCAACACAAGAAGTTTTTTCGCTTTCCCGACAAAGAAGTGAAGAAAAGGCCAAACAACACTTGGGTAGAGGTGGAGCATGCTCAAGAGTTCAATGAGCAATACGGGGCTTATAATCACACTTTGATTGGTAGGGCCCTTTTCTTGTCAAAGTTGGAAGAAGTTGCCAAAGCTCGTGCTGTTGTGGAAATACATGGGGAAACAACTACAAGGCATTCATTTGTGGAGGTAGCTGGGGCATTTGACAAGAGGATAGGTGACATCATAGCTAAATGGAGGGGGTTTCTATTGGCCGATTTTCGACCAATAGAGTTACCCATCAAAGCTGATGACAAATAGGTCAATGTGTTCGTAGATCGAGTGGATGTTGTGTTGAGGGCCTTGAAGGTTGAAGAAGTAGATTTGTCTCCAAAGCGAACTTCAAAATGGAAGAGAGAGGATGATGATGATGATGACCACTCTCCAGAAACCAAACGACAGTTTTCAGTGGTTGACATGGAGGTTAGATCCGGAGGAGGTGTTGTCTACAGTCCTGGGCCAAATACTCGACGAATGAGTGCAAGACTTTTGGCTAAGGAGGGGCCATCTCACGATTTAGGAGAGAGTAGTGGTTCTTAAATATAAGAGACGCTTTCCTTATTTTATTATGTTTAATAGTATAGAAGTATACCGAGTGTGGCTTGAATGTTATAAGGGTTGAGTACTACTAATAATTCATTGTACTCATGATGAATTTTGATTTGTTTTGAAGTTCTAAATATATCTAAATATCAATATATATATATATATATTTGAATGAATCATTTGTTTTTCTTTCTTTTAAATTCATGCTATTATGATTTATGAAGAACACCTTTTTGTGAAGTATGTGTTATTTTCATGCTGATCTAGAAATTTTAAATTATAAGACCCTTTGACAAAACCATAATTTTCTGAAATCTCCTCATTCCATCCATAAATCCATATTATTTTCCACCTCTCTTGAAGCATTGAACGTGATCTACCCCGCCTGACCGCCCGTCCGCCTAAATTGCCCGTCTATGCTAAACTAGCTGTCCAATAGAGCTCCCGTCCGCCCTAAACCAACTGTCCGCCTGACCTCCCGTCCGCCGCGGAATCAAACGATGTTGGATTGCATGTTCTGTGGATTCAAAAATGGTCTCCAACGGTCAGGCCAATTTGGGAGACTATAACTATAGGAAAGAAGTCATTTGAGAGCACTCTTGAAAACTGAACGCTAAGATTTCCAAGGGCTAGGAGCTGCAATTTTTGTATCCCTTGCTTCGTAATGTATAGTTCAGTGGACGGGAGGGCCTTGATTTTCAAGGCTTTGTGCACTCATTTTTTATTGTATTTGGACATTGTTCATCCAGTTTTCACATTTTGAATTTTATTCCAATATACGGAATTAAAATTTGTGCCTTGCCACTATGAGCAAGGATTGGTTTGGTTGGTATGGTACCCCATCAACTGGTAAGGTAAAGTGCAAGGCTTGCAACTTGGTGTTTGCCAAGAAGATAAGCCATATGTTGAGCCATTTAGGATATGAAGGCCCATCAGGTGTTCGTGATATAAGAGTGAGTCTTTGTTTGCAATTGACGTTGGATGTTCGAATCCTATTTCTTCGATCTAATGGGGCATTCCCGCAGAGACCGATCATTGACAATGTAGATGTTGGTAGCATGCGTATGGTCAGGAGGGATTTTTCAAATGAGAGGGATGGACGTTGCTAGCATGTGAGCAGGGAGCAGGGAGCGACAAGCGGGGAGCATGGAATGGGGAGCGGTGAGCGTAGATCTTGGACAAAAAAGGAAAGAAAGGGAAGGATGTGAAATTTTTTTTGGATGAAAGGCGATGAAAATTTAATGAAAGTGAAGGAATTTTTGGTAGTTAGCATAGAATTGGATGAAAGTTAAAAAAATTTGGGTGGTTTAGGATAAAAAAGTGGATGGAAGTAGTTTTAAAAAATGGATGAAAGTAGTTTTAAAAATGGATGAAAGTACATAAAAAAGCGGATGAAAGTAGATGAAAAAGTGGTTTAGGGTAGATGAAGAAGTGGATGACAATAGATGAAAAAGTAGAAGGAAATACATGGAAACAGTGGATGAGAAGTAGGTGAACTAAGATAATCAAAAGGAAGAAAATGTGAAAACCAATATAAAATTCTATTGTGCCTAAACTAAAACTTCTTCGGTTTAGGACCTATGACCACGGAAGTAGGATGACCTAAGACCATGGAGTATGAAAGGGTGGGATTCAACAACCATAATACAGTAGAATGCAATTAAACCTATTATGTATATAATTTAAGGGTTTCGAGGACATTGGAACTAAGTCATTTTGCTTGTATAAGGAATTTAAGAACCCAAATTCATGACCAATATATAATGATTTTATATGTAGGTCGCATGCTAGGAATCGGTGGAGGCACAATAGTAAGGAACATAAGGTACATTAACCAGATGTGAGAGACAAAATATAGTGAAACATAATGCGAAGTACTAGTAGACTGGTGATTGGTTTAGGGTGCAAATTCACATGTATAATTGAAGCGCATGTAGTGGCCCTTGTAGTCTCACTACATCGTCAATGATGAGTACAATAAACACACACAGTGTTCATTCCTTGTAGAAATATAATCCTAATTTGATCCCAAATGATTTAGTATCCCACTAAGAAGGACTTCCTTGACTTCATTGAAACTGAAACTCGCGGCATGAATGAAGCCATCTGATGTAGATTGGAGGTTGCAAATGACAGTGAAGACAAAGTAAAGATGCTTACAATTTGCCCAGGTTCCACGCTTTCCAAGGCACTTCAACTTCATCTCCTTGAAATATGGGCAGGTACAATCTGGGAATGATGAGATTGTAAGCATGTACTTTTCAGTTCGAGGCTCTAAACCTGAAATGAGGGAGACTATGCAACCAAATCCAGGATGAGGAACCATGGTTATCCTTTGAATGTGTGCATTCAGAGTCAAGGCCGAAGCACAATTGTTTTGGTGCTTAGTTGTTGGGGCCTTCGGGTTGCAACGAATGACTTTGCCCGCTCGAATGTTGGGATGCTCATCAGGTAGAGATGGAACAGGATAGCCACGCACCAAATCGATGCTTGCTTCTCCACCAAAGAGTCTTCGGGGTGAAATGAGTTGACGTTGCAGAAGTTGGAAACCGGCCACTTCGAAGGCTAGAATCTCGGCCTTCAAGAGTTTGGTGCCCATTTGAACAGGCCATATGATCGGAACAGGGGGTCTTGATACCACCCATTTTCTACGTGTTCCCTTGACACAACGTTCGATGTCGTCGTTGCAGAAGAAAAATTGCATACGTTCATTACAATTCTTTCTATAATTCACCATCATACCTATGTAAGTGGGTGCTGCTATAGCCATGTTGTTGTGGACTATTTTGGCTATACACTTCTTTCTAGTAATTGCTTGAAGTGCGAAGCACGCCTTCGCTGATGTCTTCGGTAATCGAGCAATGTGCCATTGCATCTCATCACAAACACTCTCTTGAATAGCTGACACATGAGTTGAGGTCAGAGCAATATTCTGGCCTAAGTTTTCCTCGTTGAACATCACGTCGCTAGTGTGCACATCTACCGTTGGAGCAACGTCTTCAAGAATTGGATTCAAATCTTCTGCGCTTCGTGTGCCTCTCCATGATCTTGTGTGGATGCGAGGATGAGAGAAATTTACCTTGTCTGGTTTGTGAGAATCGTATTCGCAACCAAGTAGCATGTCTGCCTTTCTTTTCTGTGACCCAAAAACTTCTTCACCTTCTAAATGGATCTCTCTATTCAAAAATTCTACCACTCCAGAGATGTTTGAAATAGCATCCGTTAGAGCCTTGGGATTTCCAGTCCGCTCAGCTGATCGCTGGGCAACACGTAATAGTAATTCTTTCTTCCCTGGTCTTGTCCTGGCTTGGTTCCCCTTGAGGTACTGATAATATCGGACCATTTGCATGAAAGCTCTAACAAAATCGTCTACCATGGCAATGTATAAATCATTTCCACGATTTCCAGATTGCTGTAGCCACTTGTTGTGGACAGTCTTGGCTAAGTTGCAGGATGGCATTTCTGCAAGCTCCAATTCCGTAAGATTTTGGAAAATGCAGAATTGAAATACCATAATTAGATCTTTGTACACTTCAATGTAATCAATATTCAAGACAGAAGAGAGTAGGCTACCAACAGAGCTCATCGACGGTCCAACCGCCCTGCAATGCTTTCTTAAAACTGCTCCATTGAAGCACATTGTCTAATATGAAGAGCTTGTACAGTTTGCATGAAGGTACCCTTTGAATGGCCCCACTCAGCACCGAGATGGCCCTGAGGGGTAGTCAAGACATGCACCACTTATTCGCCAGTGGTTCAAGGAATTCAATAGCCAATCCATAAATGAACGATGAATCCATGATCCTAGGTATTCAGGTAACCCTACTTGGCCCCGACAGGCTCTTTAGGATATAGTTCTCATACATGACTGACTTCAACAAAGACGATGTCTTATGAATGTTGTACAACCTATGGTAAAGCCATTCCCCAATTTCAAGAGACAAAACAATGGTGGGGCCTATAAGAAGACCTGAAGAACTTAGGATAGATATAACAGTATCAAAATGATTAGGAAGTGAAAGTCATGTAATTCAAAGACTTACTAGTTGCATGAAACCACCCCATTGGCGATAATGGAAATGCCAAAATGAAAGCCATAGCTCCAATTGATGGAGTCCTTCATCAGTAGTAGCCCCTGATGACAACCACCATGCCCTAATAGCAAGGTAACGCATTTCGGACTCTTTAGGAGACATAGCATTCTTGTATTGTTTGCATAGCATACGATGTTGATCCTACATGTCCCCACGAATTTTTGCCTTTGTATGTTTTTCCATGGATTGAGACCAATGAAAGAGGCAAGTTCTTTCTTGATTTTCCATTGGCTCGGCAATGTCACCAGAGCCGTAGACCATCCTTACAGCATTCCAATTCGCTTGAGCACTGTCCGCCATGAATCCTTTGAACTGAGTCATTGGTACACCATTTCTTTCAAGTACAGAATTCAAGTTCTTCCAGAACAAAATTTGTGCTGCGCAATCTTCAGATTGCATGTCGCAACATGCAATGGTCATCACACGACAATACGAAGAGTCATAAACATGACATGCCATAGTTGTCCATCCTCTAACACGCTTGACGTGATCAAACATGATCCAGGAATCTTGAAGGTCCCCTCCAGTTTGCATGCGCTTCACCAGGTCGACTCCACTACCTGGTCCGACTTCGGACATTTTGAAGATGAATACTTTATCAACATCTGTCCCCTAACCTGGAAATTTACTTTCTTGAACGAAGGCCCAGGCACTCGATCCCCTCAACTTCGTAATGCTATCTATCACTCCAAATTTCCTCAAATACTTAAAGGAAGTTACCTCGTTCCGTATATTTGGAGAGCTGAAATATTTGCATTTGTCCAATACAAGAACAAGGGCAGCAAAGTCCAAGGTCTGCGGCAACTCCCCATCCGGACGTAAAAGTAGTTCACCAAGTAGTTCCTTCGTAGCCTCCATCACAATAGAAGAATTGGTCGTTGACAGTGTTCTCTCCAGCTGCTCACCAATGAGAGTTCGCGTTTTCTCCTACATGTCTCTAAGTTCACCATCTTTAACCGGATGTTCATGAATTTCAAGATGGACAAACGCCCTAGTGAATTTTGGATTTCCACCAACATAATAAACCCGCACATTACACCGCGCAATACACGATGGTGCCTCTTTGCAGATTTTACATACAAGTGTGGAACCTACAGGATGCGTACATCCAACCTCAAGTGGAGTGGGTGACAGACCTTCCCATTCCAATTCATTGACCTCGTTCACTCAGTGAACACAACTAAGAAACGCACACTCAGTGTTCATACACTTAAGATGACCTAAGCAAACTGACGTGCGGAATGGCAAGCCTTGACGGTTAATTATGTTTGTCGTGACAGTCTTGGACCAAACATGTCCATCGTATCGCTTATCCATTCCAACCATTTGCTTGGCTTGAGATGGAGCCCCAAGATTGTCTATTGCTAGCAACTCAAAAACTACATCGCCATTAAAAGCTGGTGGCAACACCGTCACTCTATGAATGTCAATAGTGTCGTAATCAATTTTGGACAAAGCATTCTTGCAACCTTTTAAGTTACGGAGACCTCTCAAACAGTCGAGGATAGATGCTCCAGATATATTCCGGACATCTAAGTCTTCCGTCGCATTCTCTTTTGAGGCACCTAAGTTTTGCAAAGTCGGCACCGCAGGAAGAGTCTTTGAGTCAGAAGGTGGTTCAGGGGAATTGACATCTGAATCAGAACTCAAGTAGGTGACTTTCTCAGAATGACCTTCAACTTTAACATGAATCAAGGGAGGAGTTTTATAAGACAAAGTAGAGGACCGGTTGAATGTCACTCTGTCATTGGAGGTTGAACCATGAAAATTTTGGATGCCATAGGCCCTATACTTTCCAGGTTTCAGTTTCCAGAAGGTATTCTCTCTAGTGGATGCAGGTAACTGTTCGATAGTGTGAGTAAGAACTCCTGACTGACATTCATAAATTTCTTCATCGACATGGATCGAATCCAATCTCAATTGGAACCTAAGACTTAATCTAACCGCCGACACTTCGGCAAGTCCGCCTTGTTCCACCGGGAAAACAATTGGTATCCCTTCACCATTTGCAGTGACAACAACCATATCAATGAAGTCTGCCATCGGACTAAAGCCCGATCTCCCAGCACACGCTTGTTAACCCAATACAATGTAACTTGTACTTCAAATCACTCTCTACGTGAACTTCAGAACATGACATACTAAGCATAAGTTATGGAACGTGAAGGAACAACACGAAGGTCATAAGTAAGCACATCTATGAAGCACTTCTTCGGAAATCATTCAGAGTGGTTACCACTACAATCTCTTGAAACGAGAGGGAAGTGTGACATCTTCTAGAATGAGCAAAGAAGATGGTAAGACACCTCTGAAAACATTGAAATAGAAAGTGCAGATAAAAGCACAGGTCATCTTAAACCATTTACGAATTAATGCATGCAGTTACTGAAGCTAGGAACACGCTAACGGCTTCATATGTAAGCGAAAGTGACGGTTCATTGATTGCGTGTGACAACGAATATCCTAAATGCCTGTTTATTAGTAGACGTCAAAAAGAATAGCTATTAAAAATATATTCTAGTACTTATCAAATATGGAATTATGTATATAACATTGTATTAGTTGCATCATTTATATTAAAATGACTAATTTCATTCCCTTCATCCAATATGCTAAAAATTCCTCGATAGAATACTATTCAGAAGAGCCACCATGCGTCATTCTAAATAAATATGATTTCCCTACAAAGTAACTATAATCAGAAGCCACGAATCAACAGCACATGGCTATAAACAAAATCATCACCATCATAAAATATTAAAATGAATATATGCATCCAAAGGTTTATTATAAGAAGCACGGAATAATCCTTTTGGATATAAAGTCTCATTTGAAGTAAACCCTTCATAAAAATTTAGATAGAATATAAAGTGGAAGAACGTATTGCAATTGAACAATACAAAACTGCGGAGGGTTTAAGGGATAGACTTTTTCGATATTGAAGCCACATGTACGAAAATATAATTACCCACATCATTAGTAGTCAAAGGAAAAGAAAGAATAGATTTTTTATGATTCTGGAAGAAAGAAAATGTAAAGTAACATTAGAATAAGTACTGTCAAAAGTAATCCAATTCAAATAGTCCAAATGATAATTTCAGCGTGTATCCCTTTGTAATCCTTACACAATATAAATTGGATCTAAGTAGTAATGCAAATGAAATTCTTGACTCATAGAATCATGAAATAGAGAAAGATATCTGAGTTGAATAAAAATTCCATATATTTAAAAAGTAGGTTCTTCTGTGACCCAAAAAATAAACTGTCAAGTACAAAAAGTACTTTTCTGGAACAATCACAAATAAGTCACTTTGCAAGGCAGGCCAGATACAGAATGTATCCCATACGTATCTCATTACATGCAATTTTCATTCAAAAAATAAACCACAAACATCAACTGAAGAAGATCAAGGAACCCATTAAATCTTCGGTCAAATCTTAAAGTGAAGCTCCATTGACAAGCGATCCAAAATTGAAAACCCGGGCAAGCGATTGGTCTGGGGCTACTAGACCTAGAGCTCCGTAGGTTCGGCTGTGATTCCCTCCACAAGGACGCCAACGCCGACGCCGAAGAAAGTACACGTACCGAGGGACTTCTTTCATCAGAGGAGAGACGGCGCTGACACTGTCTACTGGTCTTCATTTGCTGCACAGCAACTTTGAAGAGAGCGTTGTATGTTCGACTCCTGGTTTGGGAAGATTATCCACTGCAGTTTCTTCATTATAGCAACCATGGTGATGGAACGTAACCTCAAATCAAGAAGGAACCACGCTGGAGAAGTCCCTGATGCAGTAGCGGCACTACCGACTTCAAGCTCAGGAGTAAGTCCCAAAACTCAATCCTCAAGTCATTTCAAAAAACATCACTATGGTCGTCGTCAACGTAACCTCCATTTCTCTTCAGTAAAACAGGACCCCTCGGGATAGAGGGGTTTCCCGCAGTTGGTCCGCAGTGTGATCCTTCTCTTTTTTTTGGGAAATATTGTCCATCTAGCGATATGAGCTTGTTTTTGCAAACCCTGTCCCGGTGATCTAGGCATAGCGAAGTGACTCCCAAGACCCCTCTCGGGCCCGAGAGGTCCTAGGGTCCAGGGCCAACCATGCATACCGATCTCCACTGAAGAGCCCGCGGTGGACTTAGGGTCAGGGCTTCCCTCTATGTTTGAGGAAGTTTTGAGTCGATCTAATTTTTGGGTATGCCGATCCTTTCTGCACTGGTGGTCTTTCCAAAGGTATGCTCAGTGCGTTCCTCCTCTTTTTTTTGGACAGTCTTTGCGATCTTGCGATTTGAGTTTGTTTTGGGGAGGCCCAGTCCCGGTGATCTGTGCATAGCGAAGTGACTCCCAGGACCCCTCTCGGGCCCGAGAGGGGTATAGACTTGGGCCCTACATACATACTACCGTATTTTATTTGATGTGCATGCATTCCATATTTGAGTTGGCGGTTGGTGGGCTACGATAATCTTGGGATATTTTCATGGAGGGGGATTCTACGGAAGAATTCTGCACAAGGAGGGATTCCAGGAATGGGCCTTACATTTTTTTCCTTGACTTTTTTCGTGATTTGGTCATAACTTGAGTCGGTTTGATTCAGGACGTTTCGGCCGCCCTAGCCGATGTTCTCATTGATGCGACTGAAGGAAGTCAGGACATACGAGCAGTAGCTGAACTACCTCTTGAGGTCTCTATGGAGATGGAGACAGCCAAGTTACCACCTTTTGGTATTCTGGAAAATCCATTACCCAGACCTAGGGTAAGCTTGGACGTGTTAATATGGGACTTAGGCACAGACAATGATGACATGTCTAGTCAAGGAGAGTCATCACCTCCTCATTCCTCCTGCACCAGCATAGGAGATGACCAGCATGTGGTTGTTGATTACGATACTAAGGACATGACGGAGTATTGTACATGCAACCATGTGGATGTAGAGGTCACATCCGGTGTAGTGTCTGATGCTGATATTCTTATATTCTGTTGTGGACAGTACAGGGCTCTCAATGAGGTTTGTGTTTGCGCTGTTTGAGGCGGATTGAGTACTTTTGTAGTGGTTACTTTGAGATAACACAAATGAGTACTTAAACAAATGTTTCTACTATTATTATTATTATCAGACTCCCATGTTCGTGTGCTTATTTCATTTTCTCGTGACCAAATGAAGCTGATTTGTCATTTGAATTATAATTTTATTATACTTCTCTTCTCAATACAGAACATTACTTCATCAGGACCTCTTCACTCTCCGACGAGGTCAACTAGGTCAACGATGGTGGATGTGGGTTCACAGCCAGGCATTGGCTCGGACGTGGAAATGGATGACGGTGTCGAGGACCACCTCCCTGGAGGTCAGCATCACTACATGGAGGATGACATCAGGAGGTCCCAAACAATGGACACAGTGTCTATCATTTCGAGTTTGCGGTTGACCACCTCTGATCTCTCCCGCATGCGGATTCCTCTTTGCCGACTGGTGCCTATGCCTATGGTCCGACCGACACTCTCTTGCGATCTTACATTGCTTGAGAATCAGTTTAGCCATGGATATGAAGAGGGCGCAAGGGTTTTTTATGTCTCCATTTCGGATGAAGATGGTCAAACAGCAGTGTTCTCCGATAGAGAGAAAGATGAGTGGGGGCCCATATGGAATTCGGTGAATGATCAGTTCAATCTTTCATTGAAGTCCAAGGCAGCTCTGAAGCACTTGGTGGACTACAAGTTCTTTGTTTGTGATGGAAATCACAGACGTATAGCTTGGATGAACCCTAAACCGACTTCATCGAACAGAGAGGGAGTGGCATAATTCCGTGGACTCCATTGTACTTGATACACGGAATCGTATCGGAGTGGCAATGCAGGCAATGCACGGCATCAACAAGTATGCCTTACCTACTTGGATTTAACCAACTGAACTTATTACACATCTTCATTTTGATTTGAATTCATGGTGTAGTTTTTTTCATGGGCAACTCATGTGCTAGAGTGGTGTGGTATGACAGGCATACTGAAAACTCTCATGTCAAGACAAATCTTGTACACACATTGTACTGCGTTCAGAAATACGGAGTTATGGATCTCGAGAAGTTCAACGAACTTCTCAGTTAGGATGACATTAAAACCTGCCAGCAGATTACATGGAGGACATGGTATTCCATGCCCCTGGAGGTCTTCACTTCCTTCATCTTCAAGGTAAAATATGATTCCCTTACTAGTTGGTTATCATTTCAACGCAAATTAATATCTCTTTGTTCTTTACTTTACTTTCTGTCCGAGCACACCTTGTTCTTATGTGCTACGCTTGCTATTTCAGCAAGAAATTGCAGCAGCTACTCATGCTACAGTTCGAAAATACAACGAGGAGACCGCAGCCGATGACATGTCCAAAGAGGGAGTTGCAATGGCAATGCGGTGTTCAATTAAGGAAACCACGGAGAAGCTGTACAAGAAATTATCGAAGATTGTAGCGGTGGCCAACCCTGCACTTGGAAGAGATTGGTTGGAAGATGTACAGTCCACTTATAGTTGAAATTAGAGGATTGAATCTCTACTCTAGTCTTCTGTTTCTAAACAGGTGTTCTTTCCTTGGACACAGATTGAACGGCACTGGAGCGTGTACTCCAGCCCCGAGTTGACCTTAGAGAAGTTTCAAATGATTGCAACAGCCAACGTCAATGCGATGTTCAAGATCAGGTGGTTGAAATGGATCAATGCCTCGGCTCCCACTCGAGAGGCACGCCGCTTCCCACCGCGTCCTGTGAATGAGGAAAAATTACAGATTTTCCTTAGTAAGGCATGCTGGTATGCAGGGGTAATATTTTCTTTCTATGCATTCCTATCCCTCTTCATAGTACTATTGTAAATTTCAATTTCTATGTTCACATTCCTTTAATCTAATATACAAAAAAATATAGAGTTCTCACTCACTTGACCATGGATGGTGATCCCCATGTACTAGCAGATTGAGGAGACAGCTACTAAGATGTTCGACTCCATAATCCAGGCGGATAATATATCTGTGGACTTCTCTGTCTCTACCGAGCCGCAAACACTCTCCGAGTATTTGGAGGGGTGGAGAATGAAGCTTTGGGATCATGCTTATACAAGTACGTTTAAGGGTGCTGACACCTTCAAGAAGTCAGACTCCTTCAAGGACTTCAGGGGATCCGTATTGGTAGTTAAACGCGTGATATACAGGTACATGTCTCTTTGAATAACCATTCCGTTCTCTTCCTCTAATATTGAATGTGCCTTCACAGTCGACTAAGAACTACCTATGCAGATGTGTCCAGTCTAATTGAGTTGTCTAGGATCTTTTCTAATGGAGTTGGTTCTATTTCTCTTAAACATTCTTGTGATGTATACTGAGACATGTGGTCGTTTGACTCGCTTCCATATATTCTAAACTTCTATTGCAATTTGGTCTTACACACACCTAACTACTCATCCATGAAGTGAGATAGACTAACATGAAAAATTCATTTATAGGTACTTCAAGTTCGAGTTATATGGCAAGAAAGCCCTTGCAAAGGCTGATTTGCCCCCATTTCTCACCACGTGGCTGGATCGATCCTCCGGAGACTGTATGTTTTCGCCCACCCAATTGAAAAACTGGACGAGCTCTCATTTGCAGGCTTGCCCTTAGTACCTAGAGTGCAACTTTGGCATCACTCCACCAGAAGAGGAGACTCTTTTTTAGACACTCAAGGATACCGCGGTTGTTGAGTCTGAGTTCGATGAATTCGCCGGATTAGACCCGGAGGCACGAGATAGGGCCATCAAGAAGCGTGAAGTGTCTGACAAGAGGAAATTGGAGAAATTGGAGGATGCCAAAAAGAAGGCACAGGAAAACAAGAGGAAGAGACTTGCTGCTCGAGCTGAGAAGGATCAAGAGAAGGCTAAGAAGAAGGGCACGAAGAGGAAGGCTGAACACCATTGCAGGAACCGGCTACTAGTGCAACTGACATGAAAGAAGGGTCGTCCGGTTTTTCCCTTACTCAAGAGCGTTTGGTGCATGGATTGACGCCAACAACTCATAATCTAGACCCTATTCCGGATATTGATGAGTGCATCTTGAACTTGGGTCTCGGTAATCTTCAAGGCACCAAAAAGGCCTATGACGACGTCCTATCCTTCTTGGCCATGGTAAGCCCTACATCTCTTCCTGTGTCCACCGTACCTCTATCATTTTCAACACCCTAAACCAACATTGAATCACACATCTCTTCTTTCATTGGCCCTAAACCGCAGCTTCGTTTACTATAGTGACGTTTGTATTTCAATATACATTTTGTAATATCGTATCCTCCTTCGTTTTTTGTCACTAATACTTTTCCGTGCAGCATTCCAGTGACAAAGATCGCTACTTCAACGGGGTCCTCGATTCCCAATCAGTTGTGGACTTGATCATCGTGGATGTTCCCGAAGGTCTCCATGTACCCACCATATCAGTTCCACCTGGCCCCATTCCTACGTGGAATGAGTTCACATCTCAATGGTTAGTTCCAGTTTTTGACTTCGCTCAAGAGTTTTTGCACGACAACGGTGGTATGTTGGTGATGTACCCAACCCCCTCTGTTCCCCACAGAAGCCACATCCTCGGATGTTGCAAAGAGTACAACTTCAGGATACTCATCACTTGGTTCGGCATAAATCATCTTCACTTGACCTTGCCTGCTGATCCCACTAAGACGGTAAGAGACCTTTTAGACTCCTAAATACTTCTCTTGCATTTCCTCATCAATTGTACTAGATTTCTTACTTCTTTTGCCTGCAGACAATGAGGTTTGCCATCTCTCTGGTGGTCAAGGAATGTGGACCAAAGACACAGGAAGAATTTCCATTCCAGTTCGTCCCATCCCACGATGCAGTGGGTGTCAATGTGGGCCGGGACAACATCCTCTAGAATTTCTGTAACAAGGAGGACGTCACCATGAATGGCAACAAACCGTGGCGGGGTCCTCGAGAAAAGGCTCGGCAGTTCATGCAAATGCTTGTAGAAGTATGCTCTGAGCCTAGGGACGTCGTCGTTGACTGCACTGCGTCTACAGGTACTTGTTGTTTTCTTTGTTCAACTAATTTCTGTCGAATTATTGGATAATATAGCTATTTCAATGTCTTGGACTTTAACTTCTCTTGGATGCTAGCAGGGGCCAGCATTCAAGCTTGTCGTGCCACACGTCAGCACATTCTGGCATTTGAGGAGGACAAGGCTATCTTTGATGCCCTCATTGCTCCAGTCATGCGTAGAGTTCCAAAACCGCCATCGCCACGCCCTCCTACAGCCGCTCTAGATCTTGACGACATGGATGTACCGGTCGAAGCTATTGTCAAGACATCACGATTCAGTAAGTAAGTTTTCCTCTGAGTTCTATGGTTTAAATTTACTGTTTTCTTCATGGGTTCATTTGATCTAATACTTTGTTCACTTGTTTTGATAGGCAAGACCCGTCAGTGAAGAACTCTAAAAAGGTTCCATTTTTTTCCAACCCTGGATTTTTCCCAAGTCCCCCTAAGCCATTTCAACTCCCCGTGTATGCTGAGGCGGTTTCCAAGGATTTCATTGCCCTAAATCCAAGGCCAACTTCTAGGGCCCATTTAGTAGATCCTCGTGTACTGGAGTTCGTAGATGATTGTACTGTAGAGTCAGATTCACAGGCATCAGATAGTGAGGGTAGTTCGACCTCAGCCCACTTTGGCTGAAATATTGTTGTATACCACTATGGTATTTTCAATGCATGTTGGTGATTGACAATTTCTGAATTTCTCCTTTCTTTCCTATTTGAGGTCTACTTATATCATTTGAATGTTCGTGGCTCTAAATTGGATGATGTTATTCATAGTGATTTGAGGTTGCACTACCAAAATTGATTTAAAATCCTAAAACCCTAAACCTCTCACATGACCTAAACCCACGGTTGTAGGTAGACTACACTTGCACGGTCATAGGACAATTGTTTCTAAGGAAAATGGGACCCTAAATCCTAACCACTTTTCAATTAAATGGAAACCTAAAACATAATCTTAGCCTTTTTCCAATGTCTTTCCCAACATGGCATCTATTCATAGGAAGTTTTCACCCATTTTCTCACCCATTTTCATCTTGTTTTGTCATCTACTTTCATCTATTTCTTGACACACTTTCATTTAAACCCTAAAATTCGTTCATCTATTTTTCCTATGAAATTCATCCATTATCCTAAACCACTTTCATCCCTTTCATCCAACTGCTTTCATCGATTTTTTACAACCACTTTCATCCATTTCATCCCTTTCATCCAACTGCTTTCATCGACTTTTTACAACCACTTTCATCCATTTTCCATTGACATTCATCAAATTCTTCTTCAACTTCAATCCAATTTCCCAAATAATTCTAGAAAATTTTTAATCCATTTATTCTTATAAATATTTTTAAACCAATAACCCTAAACCCCGCTCACCAATCCCCGCTTCTCGCTCACCGCTCACCGCTCCATGCTCACATACTAGCATTCCCCTGAGAGGGATATGGCGCGTTCTACTCAAGAGGACTCATGTGCAGCACTAGAAGAATTTGTTGGTGTAGGATCCGAAGTAAACCGAACTACAAAAACACCCTATGATCGTGACACTCCAAGGGCATCAGGCAGTAGACCTCAAAGACAAAGTAGTCTAGTGGATGGCTTTGATTCCGCAGCAAAACGCAATTTGAATGCAGTGTGGGCCAATTTCTTTTATGCAGCAAACATACCATTTGCTATAGCTCAAAATCCGGCATTTAAAGAAGCAGTGAAAAAAATAGCCGAGTACCATGGGCCCTACGCTCCACCATCGTATCATGATTTACACCATAAATTGCTTGACCAAGCGAAGACCGACATCAAGACAAAGCTTCATAGTCGGACCGAAGATAGCATTCGGAAGTTTGGAGCAACATTGTCTATTGATGGATGGAGCTCAATTACCAATCGACCATTGATAAATGCCATGCTTGTATCTTCTGCAGGTGAGCAATTTCTAGGATCAGTGGATACAAGTGGAATCGAAAAGAATGCTCCTTTTTTGGCCTCTATCTTGGAAAAATTTATAGAACAAGTAGGCCCCACAAATGTTGTGCAAGTGACTGTAGACAACACTCTTGTAAATTCGGCAACATGGAATATGGTGTCGAGTAAATATCCGCACATTTTCTTTCAAGGTTGTGTGGTGCACGCCTTGAATTTGTTGCTTCAAGATTGGAGGAAGTAAGAATGGTTGAAGGACCTCGTGGAAAAGGCCCTAATTGTTGTGAAGTTCTTCAGATTGCGGCATATGCTGCTAGCTATATTTCAAAAGAACGAAACAAAGAATAGCTTATTGATGTCGGTGAAAACAAGATTTGCCTCCAATTTCTTCATGATTTTTCATTTGTTGAAGGTCAAGGCTGGGTTGCAACAAAGTGTGGTGAATCCATAATGGGTAGAATATGTCCTCAAGTTACAGGACACGAAGAACGTAAAATCTCGTATGGAGTCTCGGGAGGTGAAGAAGACAATTTTAGATGAGCATTTTTGGGCCCATGCCACTAATTTCCGAGAATTGATGGCTCTTGTGGTGTTTGGTCTACCTGATTTGGATGCGAAGACACCATGCGTGGGCAAGGTGTTGCACATCATGAGGAATTTAGAGAAGCATGTTTTTTCTTTACGAAAAGAGCCCTTTGGTTTGTTCTTGGACTTAGCCATTCCTATCGAAAAGTCGTTTGGTAAACGACGGGAAATGGTAGAGACCGATCTACATTATGTAGGAGCTCTTTTAAACCCTTATCTTCTTCACGATAAAGAATTAGTTGACGATCAAGATGCAACAGATGCATGCAAGTGCATTATCAGGAAAATATGTCAACTGGGAATTTATCCTGACATAGTGAAGGAGTTTGTAGCATTTCAACACCAAGATCCTCTGTTCCACGACATGTTGGATCCGGCCGAGCAAAAATTGTCGGCACATGCTTGGTGGGATTTTGAGGATGCATGTGGCAAGCTCATTGCTCCAATTGCAAAGAGGATTTTGGCCCAACCAGTGTCATCATCTTCATGTGAACGAAATTGAAATAGCTACTCTTTTGTTCACAACAAATCTCGGAACAAGTTGAGGCCACAGAGAGTAGCCGATTTGGTGTATGTATACACCAATTCCAAAGTCATAGCCACATCGAAGGGGAAGGATGAGAAGAAGTGGTACCATGACAACGTGGAGTCCAAAGATTCGGAAGGGCCTATCTCGGAAGACGAAGATGATGAATCTATATCTGATGATAGAGATGCTGTGAATTATGATATGCACAATTTTGACGACGAAATATTTGAGACTCCTAATCAAAACAATGAAGACTTCGGAGTCATGGATGGAGACATGTATGAGTTTCAATCAGATGAGGATGATTGCGGGCTTGATGATGATGTACCTTCGATAGCTAGATTTGTGGATGGAACTAGATTCATGAGTAGCAAAAATCTTCTACTAAACATAGAGGATACGTATGTAGAAATAAGGGCGACCAATAGGACAACGGTTACGAATGATGGGAGTCTTGAAAAGGATGAAGTGATTCCCATTTTCGATGCTCCATCCCCGATAATGGCGGTAGAAAAAAATCACCAACATGAAGACAAAGGAGGATGTGAGGTGAACATTGAAATGAATGTGTCCAATGGAATTATTGCGTCACTAGTGGTATCGACAAGCAAGAAATGTGTTGAAGCAAATATTGGAAATGCCAAACCACAAGAAGTACAAGACAATGTTGAAGCACGTTCGATGGAGTCAGGCAGCCCAATTTTTGTCAACAATGGTGTTGGCAAAATGCACCTCACGGAAGATTCTCCCGAACCACCACGTAGCACTCCTCCACGTGCACTATTTAAAAGCGATGCCATAACATTGGATGGTTCAAGGAAATCACGGCTTGGAAAAAGACATTTGTTTCCTACGAAAGAGATGGGTTCCGAAGGCAATCCAAGTCGAACGATTTTATCATGTACCAATGATGATGATAAGGATGAGACATTGGCTTCAATGTTTATTCAACATCAGGGCCATCCACCACGCCATTCCTTGAAATCATTAGGCCACACATCGCAGTCTTTGAATGCAATGCAATTAATTATTCAAGGAGCGCCAAAAGCAGAGATATCACAGGGTGAAGACTCCATTAAAGCTCGTAAAAAAATAATAATGCAACCCTTTGCTACTTCTCCAAGCAAGACACCGAATGTGGGTAGAACCCCACTTGATACCTATCAAGTTTCTTCAAAGAAGAAAATGAAAACAATCCCTAGCCTTAAAGAAGGCATTGGTAAGGCTATATTAAGAGCCAAAATGGAGAAGAAGACCGGTAGATCAATGAGATCATTCACATCTAGACAAGTACAAAAAGGAGTGAAAATTGTACAATCTTCATCAAACGACATAGAAGAGACATCTAGCGATGAAGACGACCGATGGGGAACTAGATGTGAGAGTAGCGGGGCTGAGGTGAAAGGAGATAGTGATTACAAGCCTTAGAGATTCAAGGGATGTAGGCTTAGGTGTTTAGGTGCTTATGATACATTGAGCATGTATTGGCAATTGATTGTTTGAAGCTTCCATTGTAGTTGGAGTTTCCTTATTGATGTTGAAAATATGATTACTTTTTTTTGAATTGCAAAACCAAGAAGAAGTCCCCCCCAAATTGATTGTGTTCCTCTTTTTTTGTATGAAGCATGATACATTGCAAGATACATATATAATGCAACAATTTTGACTTCATGATTGTCATAGAATCATAGATTTGGTAATTTTCAAGGTGAAGAGAATTTTGAATTTTTTCTTTTTAATCCTTTCTCTTGATAATTCATAATTGCAATTATCGTGTACAATTTCTTTGGTTGAGTACACTACAAAGGATAGTCCATAACTCCATATGTTATTGTAAAAAGCATTCGAGGAATCAAAGTTTATTTGAAGGAGTTGAAGCTTTGTATTAAAAAACTCGCCACTAGCCGTTCGCTTGCCCAACCGTCCGTCCGACCGCATTTACCCAGGGTAAATTTGCGAACGGTGTTTTTTACCAACCAGAGACGCAACGTCCACAAGGTCCGGACATCCGATTTTTAGACGCGATTTTGCCCGAGACGCTCACTTTTGTCAACCTTGATATTTGCACCACAAGGGTGCCAAAATTGAAACAACCTTCTGCAAGGTTCAAATTTTTTGTAACAGATGTTATCAAATTTTTAGAACTAGTTTTCACAATAGGTCAACAACTTGTCATTTGTTCAACTCTTGAATTTCAGCATGCAAGGTTTTCTTTTCTACCACTCATCTAATCAAACATTGTTATTCACAATGTTTTGCCACCTCTAAAATTTCCCTCAATGATGCAATATCAATTTCACTTTTATTTCAATCGATTTCAAGCCTACAAGCAAGATCAACATGTAAATTCTCTAAGCAATTTGCGTAGCCCAATATGCCTTTTCCTCCATCCTCCAAGTACTCTAATAAACTCATGGTGTCATAAATTGAGGTTGCTTATCTATTAAAGGATCCATTCTATAAATGTGCCGATCCAATCGTAGATCCAAGTTATTTTTGCCAGCTTTATGCTTATTCAAAAACTTTGTTTTTATTGGTTGGTTGTGATTGCACAACTTCTAACTACAAGCAATCAATATATAGGATCCAAGGTCACTTGTATCTTGTAAGGCATCTCAATTGTTGCAATAAGTCTTCCTTCCATCAATGAACAGGGTTGCTAGCATGTGAGCTTGTGAGCAGGAAATATTTTTGCGAGAAAAAATGGATGAAGGACCTATGACCGTGGACATGAGAAAGTAAAAAGTGCATAGAATGTAGAGTTTATTTTTCAAAATTCAAAGTGCTTACCCCCTTTTTTGATTGAAGGGTTTTCTAGGACAAAATGTATTCCACATAGATGAAATTCTTACAGTAGAAAATAAGAATTAGAAGAATGCATGTCCAAGATATAGCCATAAAATACACAAATCCAATCATAATAGAAAACAATACACAATAGCACGACTCATGAGATATGTCAATTTCATGAGTCTAAGTCGTAGTGCAGTCGGTCGCGGACTTGGAAGACTTGGACGAATCTGAAGATTCTCTATCCTCAAATGCAAACCCATCTATGAACTATAAGACATTTAGAGCGTATGTGTCTTTATGGTGTTTTGGTTTGGAGCAACCAAAATCTACAAAGGTTGTTGCCATCTGGTTGGCATAGACTAGAAGCTCGTATGTCTTCTCCGGACTACATAGAAGACTCTGTTTCTTCATCATTGGATTAGGTGACATCAATCTTCGATGACTGCAAACAAAAATGTCACCATGTTAGAGGTTTGAAAGGTAGAAGGCATCATGTACGAAGAGAATTAAAAAAGTGCCTACTTACTTACTCAATTTTCCCTTCCGAATGAATTTGCAAGGCACCACGGGCATGGCATCCGGATCTTGCAAAATTGCAATTGCTGGAGGAGGTGGCATCACTTCCTTGGCCGTAGTGGACTTCCACATGGATTTGAGGATGGCCTTGAAGATGTCCTTGTTCTCCTCCAAGGCCACAATGTGGCAGCTCATGCCATGACAAGCGACAATGGATGCACCTGTAGGCATGGAAATTTAAAAATATATTATGAGAGACTAAAATTGTACTTTGGTTACAATTGGGAGGTAGAGTAGTATAATTGAATATTGACTTGTGGATGCGGTGCAGTCAAGAATCAGATCTCCTTGGACGTTGGTAGCTTCAAGGAGGATTTGAAAGAACCATGGATCTTTTTCGCAAGCCCTACGCCAAGGCTTCCCGTCATCCATGGCCATGTCATCTGGATGGGTGTAGTTCATCACCATGTTGTCCTGTGCGATGTTGACACCAGCCTTCACCATCGTGGTAGTGCACTTGAAAGAGAAATTGGATTTCCCTTTTGTGCCCAAGTCCTTCACCACCAAGGTGATTCCAAATTTTTGTATTTGCACAATCATCCAAAATAGGTGTACAATCATGAGCAATCCAATGAAAGTAATGCATGTGAAATTGCCATTTGGAATTGTAGAAATGGAATGTAGTTGACCGTCTTGGTTTTATCAATAGCCAAGGTCAAGTGCATATGGTTCATCCCCATCCACTCCTTCTTGACCATATCATACGTTTCACACAACCCTGCAATATCTGACTTTGCTTTGGCACTCCACGAATGGAAGACTATGATGCAGCCGTGGTCTTGGAGATGATTGAAAGCAAAGCTGAACGTCGACTGCAGAGCTTCATCTCCCACGTCCTCGTTCCATTCTGGCACCTCATGTGGTGGAGAAGACAACCCAGGCACGGGCAAGTTCTTCGGGCAATCAAAGAACATGACATCCACCCTTGGCCCAGCTTTAGGGACACCATGGAACATGGATGGGTTCCCTACCGACACCTGCAAAGGAATAGTGCAACCTATAATGACAGTAAATGAACTCAAAGTACAACCATTTGAATGAGAACTTAGGACCGTATTTTCAAATCCAAAGAGACATGCATACCTTGTTCAAGAAGTCCAAGACTTCTTTGTAGCATGTCTTTGTTTTGGACTCCATGTCATTGATGAGATCGTCAATGGAAATGTTGAGAATCAAATTCTCAGACATGTCCAACTCATCGTCACTAAGAACAATTGCCTTTGTCACATGAGTGATGACCTCCTCCATGAGTTGTGAGAGGGTGGCCTTCCTCTTCACTCCACTTTGCAATCCGACTTGTAGCTCGGAGCCTTGATCCACCGTGGAGGATGATGGAACTTGTCTGTCACCCTCGGCCTTCTTCTTCCCTTTGGCCTTGGCCTTTTCTTCTTTCTCCATCTCCTTCTCCGCCATCTTGGCAAGTCTCTCCGCTTCCTTCTTCTCCTTGGCGGTGAGAAGGACTTGAAAATGGGCCTCCTTTTTTCGATCATTGGCTTCCCTCCTCACAATGGCCTTCCTCCTTTGCATGTCCATCATTCCTGCAAACTCGTCCATGTTCAAATCTATGGCCCCTTTGCCATCCAAAGATCCTTGCAGCTGCACCTTGGACGGATAAGTGAATGCCGGTGCACAATCCAAGTACCATGCTCCTCCACTAAGGTGAGCTGTGGTAAACGTGCGCAGCTGGTTTGCTAAGAACATGTAGTCCCCTGAGCTACAATCCAACCACGATGCGAGGAAAGGAGGCAAGTCTTTCCTTTCGATGGCACCCTACACTTCGAGCTCATACTTGAAATAGCTGTAGAAAGAAGAATCAATCATTCGAGGCAATTAGAGACATGACTACAATAATGTCTACGAGCTCAACACATGCAATTGTGTTTCACAACCATCCACATTCCATCACATTCAATGTGATAGAAGTAGATGATCTAAAGGGTTTTAGCATGCATACATCAGAATTTGAAGAAATGAGTTGTTGCCAAACCAATTCCAATTGAATAGGTCTAAAAACATACTGGTAGAGAACCCTCCTAACCACCAAGTTGGACCCCTCAGAATTTGTAAAGGAATCCCCCTTCTTGAAATAATTTCCTCCTTTCAGGTAAGGATGGAATCCTTGGTCCCAGATCTTCCTCCTCCATCCCTCAAAGTACTCTTGCAAGGTTTCCGGTTGGAACGGGACCTTCATGTCGATCTTGATGTTGTCTTGTTTGACGACCGCCTTGAAGTACTCCACTACGGTATCTTCGAGCTACCCAAATTGATCATCACAATAATTAGTTTCAATCCACTGTAAAGAATAAAGAGACATTACAAATTGACACATGTTATAATCGATTGTCATAAAGAAACTGTGGAAATCAACAAATAAAGTCAGCTAAGGCACTTACCCCCGCAAACCAAACACACTTGTTCAAGAAAGGGCCAAGGTGTGTTTCGGAGACAGGCCTAGCTAGGAACTTCCTTGCATCACAAGATGGGATGGAGGAGTTCCACCACTGCAAGAACTTCACCTTGTGCTTTGTTGTGGTGTTGCACGTGGCCACCATTTGCAATTTTTCCAATGTCATCTCTAGCACCTCGTTTGAGCTCCAATGCCTCTCCACTTGCATTACCACAAATGAATTGAGTCATGTTTATATAAGCAAATCCAATTCTAGATAATTTATTGGCATGATTTGATCAACATGAGAACTCACCTTTTCAAGGATGCTCGCCCCATGAGTAGAATTGGCCACTATCAAGAACTTGATCATTTTCACGTACAACTTCATGTTTTTTTCTTTGGCCTCTACCCTCATGGCATGAGCTTCTCCTTCAGCACTCTTTTCATCAGCCGGTGTTGTTTCGTGGTATCTTCGAAGCGCCACATCTGCTGCCTATGCAATCTCTTGCTGTGGAGTCCCAAGAGTATATTGTGAGGAAATTGGACGGGCAAGAAACACAAAAACACCAAAGAAGATTCCAATTGAGTACTCTACGTATATAGAGAATGTATATCTTACCCTGAAGATGAATGAGGTGGAGACCTTAGCCAACATGGAGTACCATGTCTTCCTTGATGGCATTGCAATACATTTTTTCTTCTCCAATGGCCTGAGTATATCATTGAACCTTTCCATCGGTAGCAAGCCATACTTTTGCACCCAATATAGAGTATATACCAGGTTCGTCTTCTTGTAGGAGTCCTCCGTAGATCTACATAGTAGTCAGAAGTTCATGCTTTGAGTACATCATTTTGCAAGTGTACCATGACATGAAATTCAGGTTTGAAACTCATAATGAAATGATAGTGGGATTCGTGACCTCACTTGTTGATGTTGTGCATGACTTGTATGACAATCTCAATTTTGCCTTTGGTGTCCAAAACAATGTTGTCCACCGCATAGTACCAATCAGGATTGGTGGAATACATTCTGGAGATGACATTCATCCAAGCCAGGCGTTGGTGGTTTCCATCGCAGACAAAGAACTTTAAGTTCTTGAGGAATTTGAAGGGAATGTCACAAAGATTTGTGAACGTATTTGGAATAGCACCAGGACTTTGCTATGGTAATGCTTGCATATAAGTAAGATACCCCTAAGCACCCTAAATATTCATAAATCTACCTTCAAAAACCCCTTTTCCCCAAATCCTTACCCTATGATTCCCTCAATACCTTAGAAACTACCATACCTAACTTTGATCTACTATAAAATATGGACAGTAGCTTTAAACATCTTGAAACTTTGCTACAATGTAGATAAACTATCCAAAAGATCACATACCAAGTTTCAACTTAATTCAAGATATTGTTGAACTTTGATGAACATTTTACCACTACTGACTTTCCAACCCTTTACTACTTTCATACCCCGGTTTTGTTTTATGCATAACTCATAGATCTAGAGTCTCTTGAAGCTAAAACTTTGACACAAAGGATTAGATAAGATAAAGAAATTACCCTCCAAGTTTCATTGCCAAAACATAAAATGCCAAAAAGATACACCCTCTTCAATACACCCTCCTTGGCTGCCTTGAAATCCAAACCTCTCCACTTCAAACCCTCATAACTTTTTGTCCATAATAGATCTAGATCCGAAACTTGGCCTCATTGAGTATCAACTCTCTAAAAACTCAGATCTAAAATTTTGAATCCATCCAACACTTTTACCAAATGCAACACAAAAGTCCCTCAAATCAATACTTTACTTCAAATAAATCTTCACAACAAACAACTCTCCATCCTCAAGTCCACCCCTCCCCTCCTACTACTCAAAACAAAAAAAACAAAGACAAGAGAGAGAGCAAGGGATCAACCCTTGCCTTAAGTACCCTCCACAAACCTCGACGGCTAGCCGCCGACTAATCCTAACCCTAACCCCACTACCCTAGTGTGAACTACTAATAAACCGGTTATCAACTGGCAATTAAACGATCAACAACAACAACAACAACAACCTCTTTATACACAAAACTAACCACTAACAACTTATAATACTAACAACACTAAAGATGCCCAACACTAACAACATTTTTTAAACTAATGAAGATGTCAACTACAAATACTAGACGGCCCACATCACGACAGCAGGCTGTGAGTCCACGTACTCCTCGAATGTAGCATTCTTTTCCTTCCAGAGAGGGTCCCATTCATCCATCTCTTGCGCTGTGAACTGTGACATCTCGCCCGCCTCATTCGTGGTGGAAATGTAGAAGACTGTTGTCCCATCATGATATCCACATGCAAACTCTTGCTCAAGAAATTGCACGTCGCATGAAAGAGTCGGCCACACCATGGGCAAACACTAGAAGAAAACTGCCCCGTAGTTATGTTGAGCCAGTTGATTAGTTTTGTCAATTCTGACAAAAAACAAAAAATCTACATTCACAGAAATGCAGTTTTCTGAAAATTGTGTTTCTATGAACGCAAAATTTCTATTTTTTGTCAGAATTGACAAAACTAATTAGCTGGCTCAACATAACCACGAGGTAGTTTTCTTCTAGTGATAGCGACAAGCCGACAAAGTGGAATCGGAAATCGGAACATGTGTTTCGACTTCATCCTCAACGCATTGATGGTGAAGACGGAGTCTACTTTTTGTAGCCTCCGTAGGTCATCCTCCAACAAGTCTTTCTCCTCTTCGTCTAGCATATCCTCCTTCATTAGGTATCCTTCTTCTACTCCGATTTTAGGTTGGGTAGTGTCATCAATTCCTGGTGTCTCCAAAATTCTATCATCTTGAGTTTCATTCAGAGGTGACACATCCATCTGCCAAGGCAACCACGAAAGAGGATGAACAAATAGGCATGGATAAGAATAAATGTACATAAGATATACAAAAGTCAAACTCCACGGCAATGGACCCAACGCTTCACTTGAATGATCAATTGAAACAATACTTGTAATGAAATTTGGAAAGATATTCAAAATATGGTTTCCTCAAAGGTCACACCTAGCATACACCATAATTTGAAACTACAGAATGACATCAAGTCCGATCAACCCTCAAGAATCTCAACATCACTATCTGAATCCGAGCTCAAAAGAATGATGACCTCTCCATGCCTACCTACACTATTGCTATAATCACATTCCTCAAACCAGGGACTAACGATGGACATGGACGTGTGTGGCTCTGAGCTGTATTCAGTATCAAAACTCTTTGAGGAAAACTCTGGCCGCATGCATTTGCAAGTATATCCTGCAATGAGGTGACTTGGCCAATTGGTATTCCAACTAAGCTTCGAGTCTTGAGAAGCCCTAGGCGGAAGACAAGCACCTTTTCTAATATTTTGAGCCCTAACCAAGTCCTCCTCATCTCCCCCTTTGTCCTCGGAGTCACTCGATACATCAACATCTCCATCCGCGGGAGTTTTCAGCTCGGATTGCTCCCCAGCATCTTCTTCCATGCCAGGCATCACTAACTCCAGTCAGCTAGATGGTAATCCGCTAGGTCCTTCGAAAATTTGAAACCAAAATGATGTAAGATGAGATCAACTACCAAGACGTGGGATCCAACTGAACCTTTGGGCGTGCTTGCTCCACACCCCCGAAGTGGGACCCCAAACATATTTTGACGCATTTTCCAACAACTGGGGAAACAAGTGAAATGAAAATTCACAAGCAAGGGAGATTGCTCACGTAGCCAAGGAGGCCAGGAGCTCGTCCAACAGCTCAAGGAGACTCACATTGAATCAAAAATCATGGATAGACAAAGACTGGTGCAGCAAGGTCACCGCGAGGTAGTCACCTTCATTGCCGCCCCTCCCACCATGCCCCGTGAGCCCACAACACAAGTGAAGGATTCCTAATTCCACAGGATTTAGAGAATTTTTTGAATTCTAGAACCAAGGCATTAGTGTCAATTTCTTGCTGAGGGAATGGGTATGAATTCAAACCTTTTATTGTTTGCTAAGCTTGCGTGGCCGCAACGTTGGCATCCCTTCCACCTCCTTCACATCATCTTTTGCGCGGCTTCGTGTTGTTTGCTTCCCAAGCGCACTCTCCTCCCTCTGCACTCGTGTCATGGCGGATGCCACATGAGAATTTGGCAACAATGCATACACTCTTTCAAATTTGAGATTTAGAATTTCAAAGGGAAAGGTCGGCCATGTCAAAGAACTAGTGCTCGGCGATGTGCAGGAGGATGGAGAGGATTGATCCAGGGGGGAGGATGAGGTGGTGAGGCCCCCTGAATTTGCAAGTGGAGGAATTGGCAGGCAGTCCATGCTGTGGCCGACTTCAGCGCGCCTGATCCTAGGAGGGGAGAAACTGCAACAGGCGAGGAAGGTCAACCGATCCACTCCCTTCTTTAGAGGTTCCCTTATCTCTCCACCAACCCCCTCACTTGATTCACCAAGTGCAAGCACTTTTCGGAATCTCGACCTCTCCGAGAATGTGATTGAGGAAATGTTGCCATGTACGCAGTGATCGCAACTACGCAGTCACCCGCGGGGCTTTACGTGGGCTTCGCCGTGCTTAGACTAGAAAATGGACGATATTTTTAATCTGCGTGTCTCATGGATGTTAAAGGTCTATTATGTTTCTATCTTCGTAAATTCTACAAAGTAATGCTACCTGTTGATTTTAAGTCGTTAATTCCATAGCCCTTGTACCTTAATTTTCTATATGCCGAATTTCACAAATGAAGAGCATGATTCATAATCGTAAAAATGGATCGCTACTTCTCTACAATCAGAGCCTATGTTTCTCTTCAAAAGACTTCCTCTCGTGACAGAGACTAATCACTTGTATCTCTCAGGGGATCCACAATTTGCCCCAAACTGTGTTTTAAGGGTAATTCAGTACCCCTATGGGATCTCATGTTTTCCTAATTGTTCTATTTCACAAACACATTGGATACACTGATTTTTGGAATCATATACTTGAATTGGACAAGAGAAGGACGGAGAATGTCACTTGGGACTGGAATAATGAAATAGCAAAAATGGAATTAATACTCACAGTGGTGCCGGAGTTGTCTTCTTCTTGCTTCCGATTGACACTTGATTCCTCTAGCATGGCCTAACTTCCACCAAGATTTTTTGGTGCAGGGCCATCCTCTCTACTACTTCCTCCACCAGCAAAGTGAAGGGACTTCCTCAGCTCTCTAGGTGTAGACTGAGAAGTCCTAGACACTACCTTCTTCTTGTTCATCCTAGACTTCTTAAGAGCCTTGAAGGAGGAGAAAAACAAACTATGACCCCTCTTTCTACTCCTCACGTCCATGGACACAAGTTTAGCATTTGGGGATTCTCCAAGCATAAGGTGAAAGAACTCTACATGAAACCTCCTTCTCCTCTCCACAACCAATGAGATGGCCACCAATTAAAATGGACATGGCGAAGTTGAGACACAAAATATATGCAGTTGTTTTAGCACTTTGGCCTAGGTGTACTACATGGATTTGATAAATTCCTTTGTGCTTGTCAGGCTGCCAAGCATCTTAACTCCACTTCATGGCAGAACTTTCAATGTGCCGCTTAGAGGCAATTAAATAGGTTGGGTATTTTTAGATCAGCCGACACAATTATTTTTGCTCTTCTTCCAATGCATAGGTGATGAATCTAGTGCCTCTACTTAATGAACGGCAATAAATAAATGATGAAGCTGTTTCTGTTTTCCCAAGGTCACAAACATGCAATAAATGAATACTTGGACGGTGGTGCATAATGGACAGTTACCTCTGGTGGTGGATTTTATCACTCAAATAAAATGGTTAATTATCATACCTATCCTAATTAACGTATTGCTCACCCAATTTTAAATTCCAAAATGAAAGGGTACTACATATGTCACGACCCTCATCACAAGGCGTGCCCGTGCCACCTTGGTGAGCAAGGGGGACATTGGGGGTGACTCCCCAAGCCTTGCAAAAGATGAGGTGAGAGGGATTAGGAGTCCCGAGCGATCAGAGCGTGTTGGTGCTCTGATCCGGACGAATTTGGGGGTTTGTGATACATTCTTGGAAAGGTCTAGAGGAGACGCTTCTAGCCGTCCAAAGAACGCATGATTTGGACTTGTGAGTCAAAAGTTATGGGCGTTCAAAGGTAGGGGGTGTCCCGGTGGCGCCGGGACACTTAAGGGCTAAGAGGGAGGGGTTCATGAGGAATCCCTGCATGAAGTATGTCATGTAGCATATCCTTGGAAAGCTAAGAATACAAGGATGCTAGATTGACAAGCATTACGAGGTTCTAAGGTAGGAGCCTCAAGTTATGGCCAAGAAAAGCGCCATGGTGAAGACGTGACGCCTCTCCCGGTGGACCCGAATCTTTGGAGGGTGATAACTTTGCGAGTACTTGTTCAAATGGGTCAAGTGAGTAGTCCATCGGCATCTACTCGTCGAGTAGATGTCGAAAATGGGCTTGCATATGAGATTTGGATCCCGGAACGCAAAGTTATGCCGGGTGGAAGTTCGGGAGTCCCAAACTAGGGCGAATCGGGAGAAATGGGGTGGTCTTCCAAAACCAAAGTGTTTTTGGGAGTTCCCTTTGACATGCAAGGGGGGGTTTGCCGAATCCCATAGAGAGTACTATAGGAGGGATTGGTCTCCCTCCTCACTCCTTTTTGGAGCCTTGGTGAGTCCCGGTGACTCAAGGTTGGTGGTGTGGGGTCACCACCACTCCAAGGCACCATGGGACACTTGTGGGTGTCCCGTGGCACCGATTGGGTGGAGTCCAACTCCTTGCTAGGCTATGTTGAGGTGTCCTGAATGGTGAGTCCCGGTTAGTGACAAAGTGGAAAGTAGCAAATACACCATGGGCCTAGTATGGAGTTGGGGTGACACTCAAGGGCGGGTAGGACCATGGTGAGTAGTGCCACCATGGGTCCTTGCACAATAAGATGGAAGTTCCGCCCCATGTTATCAAGTAACATGCCCCGGTGTCATGATGGGTGTGTGTGTACTAGTAGTCCCGATAACTGGCACTTAGCACAAAAAGTTGGAATGGAAGACTAACATTGGATGTGCGTGGCATGTGCAATGTTAGGAGAGTGTGACCTTGGGTGCCACTAAAGTGTTAAGTGCTTGGAAAGCATTGGAAGGTGGACTTAACGTGGTAAGTGTCATTAAGGGGCGCGACAACATAAGGCCATTTGAATTTGGATGCCTTCACTGATCCTAAAGTTCCATTGTTTTTTAACATCCCTCAGCTCTTGGCCGTGTTCCATGAGAATGGCTTGTATTAGAGTGTATGGTCAAGATGCTTTGCTTGTGTGTCCCTTAGACGATGGACAATTAACCAAGGTCATGAATCATCTCCTATACGTACGCTTCAAATTTGTAGAGTTCTCCATCTACATTGAAGAAGAAAAGTTGTCTGAGTCAAGTGAATTGGTGTAATCCATTTCGGTTGTCAAGAGTCTAGATGGAGATGGCCATTGCTAGTACCTAGTCCTAGGGAACTACAGGGCTTATGGACTTCCGCTTTCCATGCTAGGGGTTTCAACAGAAATTTGGAGTCGATAATCGGATAACTCCACAATCAACATGCCATATGTTGCATGCACGGTGTCACCCAATCCACCTCGTGAGGGCTTCCCGCTACTCCCTGAGAGTACAATTCTACGATCAGTGAAGATAGAGAAACTAGAATCCATCATAGAATTGTCAAGTGAATCGGAAGGTGAGTCACCTAAAGTGATGTTTAAAAAGCAACAATGTCCAATCTCTTTGGAGACGAGTGAAAAGGCCTACATCCACTCAAAACAAATCACCCCCTCCAATAGTCCAACCCCATCTCTATTGTCACGTCCTCCGATGCACCCATCAACTACTCAACAAGTCAGTATAATGGAGTACTTGAAGAGATTGGCGACTGTGCGGCATTCTCGGAATGAACTATCCAATATGGATGTCAATGTCGTGAAGCACCACCGTGTACAGTACTTGCCGACTCATTTCAATGGGGACGTCATCTTCAAATTGCTCCCTTGTCGATCTGCGTCCTCCTCCTTGGTGCCCAAGAACCTCGAGGGAATGGATAGGCGGTACGACAGACACCCGTGGTGTAAGCTAATGACTACGAACATTCACAACTCCGACAACCTCAAGTTCCGTAAGTCATACTATGTCGGACACCTTGCTTGTCAAAATCTAGACTGTGATTATGTAAAAAGGGCTTCCAAAATGAACAAAACAAAGTGGACCGGTTACACGATCTATCCTTTCGCTGAAGGGAGGAGTCCTTACAAAGATTGTACTCTAGTATGCAAAGTCTACAAGAACCCCTCTGTGTGCTTGAATGCATGTGATGCTAGAATATACTACGTATATTGCAATAATGAAAAAATGACCAGGGCTACTATACACTTCGAAGATCATATGCACCCTATAGCGAAGGGCGTGTACAAAGACTGCGGAGAAAATCTCGGGACTCATTGTACAGCAAGTGGCCAAAATGCCCACGACCACCAACTTTGCAATTGCACTCTCCGCTAGCAAAGAGTTCCTCACAAACTATTTGTTTCACAATGGAGAGGGGGAGAAATAGATGTTGAAGGGAGAGGAACTAGAAGAAGTCATGGATCAATTCCAATATCTTAGCAGTTCGAACATTAGGAATGTCATATCATCATTTTGCTCCAACAACAAGGGAGGGGTCATCGACAACATCATGACAATGAAGAAAGAGTCAAAGTTCGAGTTCATAAATGACAGTGTCTTCCTAGGACAGGGAAGGGAGAAGGTCTACCTCTTCAAAATGCTCACAGAAGGACCTAGAAGTGGAGTGGACCTTGTCAAACAAATGCAACCAAGAGGAGATTTACAAAACGCATGGATAATGTTTGACCACGTTAGATGCTTCAACGAGTGGAGCACCATGGCATGCTATGTATACGATGTGGAGTACAAAGAAGTCATGACTGTGGCCACCTGCGATATGCAATTGGAAAATACGGAGATCCAAGTCCAATTTTGGAGACTTCTAAACACGGTCATGGCGAGATACAAAGTGCAGCACACCAACTTCAAAGGATTCATGGCAGATAGCGCGATGGCCAATTGGAATGTGGCACGGATTGTCTATGGAAGTGGATTGCCCGATGAAAAAATGGAGAATCGTGAGAGAACGTATTTGCTGCACTAGAGTAGTTCACTCCACAAGCATACTTAAAAGCACATCAAAGAAGCATTCCAACAACAATACATTACTCTCTACAAACAATACAAAGAATCCAAGACTATCAAAGAAGTAGAGACGCAATACCTTGCAATTCGATCCTGGTGGTTGTTGTCAGGTGTTGCAAGTGAAGAAGATCTTCATCACTTGGACCACTGACTAGCCTTCTGGCATTTTCGATACCTACAGTGGGGAGGCTTCATGACTATGGTAAGTGACTTCATAAGTTGATTTTGAAGTATCTGTTCTCCTCTATTTAAAGTAGTTGTTGAAAAATAGAGGTGTACCCTCCAAACTTAGAGGCATGTACGTGGCGACTTTGATTGAGAATATTCCAGTAGGAATTACTTTAACATTTACGAATTCACTGTTAAGCATGTGAAGGGGGACCCAAATGAGGGTTTCAAGGACAGGGCACCCAGACCTTAGTCGGATCCGACTGAAGGTTCTGGGCTCAAAAATGTTACTCTTTTTTTAAAGACTCCCACTCAAGAAGGAGCTCTTGGACCCCCTCTTGAGAATCTCATGTCAGTCTTTTTCCTCCAAAGTAGACGTCTTGTGTAGTGCTCATTTGTAGAGAAAAGAATCTCTTTTGTATTTTTACATTCACGAACATCTTGCTGTGTAAGCAAATGAGGTTCATACATTTGCAATGAGTCCAGGATGATCACATGGGCAATTAACCCTCGAATATGAAATTGGATGTCATCACTTATGTATTCTGGATGGATGGATTTGTAGAAATTGAGTTTGGAGGAGATGACCGACCTACCTTTTTGCAATTTGTCTGAAACGGTTCACAACAAATGGCTTCAAATGTCAGGAAAGTGAGGAAACAACCTCTTCAACGCAACTTGCAATGACAGCATTCGTGCATGGATGCAAATGACCAACTATCAGGCATACCTCAAAAGACATGCATCTGGATTGGGGTTGTCCAACAGGGAGCTCAAACTCAGAGTTGCGAGACAAAGTGGATGTCCCAAGAAAATTGCAAGGGGAAGGAAGGGAATACCAGCTCCAACCTATTGGGGCCGAAAAGAAGATTACGGGAGCAAGCGGGAGGTGGTGGTTGACTTCGGGTTCTGTTGGGATGACATTGAACGATGTGTAAAAGGTACGAAAAGGAAGTGGGTCATTGATTGGCCTAAGGTACTAGAGGTGTGTCCCATTCTAAGTAGGACCAACCTCAATAGGGAGGAGACTCTACTACTACAACATGCGGATTCCACCTTCAAGAAAGGCCGACATTGTCTCCACGGCGACTCTTCACCATGTCGAAGGTTTTCCAGATTGTCTTGTATGACCAACCAATGCCCAAGAACCTAGATGCATATCCAACGGTTAGGAACAACCGAACCATTCGGAGGATAGCCAATGCACCAACTACGGAACATCGGAACAAGTGGGAAAGTGCAAGAAATGTTAGAGGACAAATAATGGGAGTCACCTTACTCCCCTTTCCAGGCCTTGGTGCAATAGTGGCGCTTGAGAGAGGGACAGACACTAATAAAAACATCTATTGAATTACAATTGGTATGTTCCCCATGTGCACATGCCCAAACTTCGTGAATATGGTTGTTTCAGCTATTGGAGGTTGACAGTAATATGTGAATTGCAAACACCTATACTACTTATATAGGTACTTCTACAAGATGGACATCCATGAAGACAAATTCATTCATGCACCTAGTTATAGCTTCAATGAATTGAAGGTACTCCTAGTTCGAGTAGGAATCATTACAGTTCCAGAATAGGCATGGCTACATTTATCTGTGCACTTCAATTACATAGTATTCATTCACATATATTGCAATTGAAATGATTTGCAGTGTACAAAGGAAAAACGTTAATGCATTTATGAAATATAGAAGCATGTTTCATAAGTGAAGTGCTTTGTTGCCAATTCATGGAAATGACTATATTTCCAAGTATTTTTCCTAGTTTCAGAACGTCTTCATAGTCCTTTTACTTCCAATGTGTTCCCATTCATTTTCCCATTTTTTTAATTTCCATTTTTATTTAGTTTCTCTGTCCCTAGGGGGGTTTTCCCATTTTTTTCCCTTTCCCCATTTTCTCCCTTTCCTCATTCTTTGGATTCCCCGGATTTTTTTCTTTTCACATTTCGTTTATCTTCTCCATTCCCTACAATTTGGAGGAGGACGTCAACATTTTGGAAATTCTTACAATTATGAAGAGAAATGAATTTTATAATTGTAAATTATATAAACCACCAAAACTTAGGATTCGAGTTAAGTGCCAATCCTAAATCTACCATGGCTTCTACTCATCATCTCACCCAAACCTTGAGGTTCTCTACTCACCCTATACATATGCACTTATACAAACTCACATGAAAAATCCCAATTGTTCTAGGATATTCAAACACCAAATCCTATGTATTCAAATTAGGTAGTGAAAACAACACAACTAAGTTGTGTCCAAATGGCATCTATCTATAATACTGAAACCATCTAGCATATTTCCCATTGTAATCATTGAACTAAGTGCTCCAACTTTCCAATAAAATTTGACAATCTTTTCCCATAGTAATAAGCAATTTCAGAAGAATAAAAAATAACTCATTCCAGAGTCCACAGCCTTAGGGGACACATTCATAAGTCACAATATTCACTAAAAATAGGAAATTTTGTCTATTTTGGGAGAAAAAATGAACGAAAAAAAATTTGGGGGCAAAAAATTGTCCCAAAAAAATTTGGGGGGCTCTAGGCTCACATACTCCACACTTACAACTCACAGGTTCATGGCTCTAAGCTCACATGCTAGTGTCGTTGCATCAATGAAGAAATCAATCAATTATAGTCCAAAACCGCGGCTAAATAAAAGAATCTATAAAGTACTAGCCAATATTGAAAAAAATGCTAAAATCCACAAAAAATCTCCTAGAAGCATGGCACAATTGACAAAATAAGACAAAGTGTGGTACATCCTTCTTGAATATTTGGCACAAGGAGAATGCTAACCTTGCAAATTTTGGCATGAAAGAGAGTGCCAATAAGTGCCAAAAGGGCAAAGGCATGTTGCATGTACAATTAGGTAGGATCATGTAGGTGGGAGGAATCCACAATCATTCCTTTGAGGCAAAGACACTCATTGTCCTCTTCAAATTTGAGTTGTTGATATGGTGCGCATGTATATGGTAAAGCAATTCCTCTTAAATATTCTTGTCGCATTATCTTCTCCAAAACAATTCTTCTTTAACCCCTAAAGGACCAAGGTGCCTTTTTTGGCAACATAGAAATTTTGGGCAGGTACGTGTGACTACAGATTTTCATGTTTTTGGCCCAAAATTTAATAGAAGGTGTGGACAAGGAATATCTTTTATGTGCACTAAATTTCAGGACATTTGGAAATATGAGTCAAAAGTTATGGCCTAATATGTTGTTTGTTTCTCAACTCGGGCAGTCCGGGCAGATCTGAAAAAATCACTTTTTTCAAAAATAAAAATTTGAAATTGATTTTTTAGATTGATATATACATAGAAAGCTTTGAATCATTCCATTTTGATCAATGAGTCAAAAGTTATGAGATGTTTTAGTTTACAGGCACTTATGGATTTTCTACTCTAAAATAAACTTTGAAGTCCTTTATTTAACTCAATTTTTAATATTTTTGAAAAAAAATAAAATCATAGGGTATAGATTGTTTATTACAACATTTCCACCATTGGGATTGGCATTTTCCAATTCCAATAATAAACTATTAACAATTTAGTATTTTGAATCATTCTCTACATCTTTGTACTTACTATTTTTTTCCTATATGTTGCACAATTCCAAATGATCTGAAAATTTTCAAGAATATAGACAATTTGACTTCAAGAATGAATCTAAAGAAGCACCACCATTTTGGACATTTTTTCATACAAATAGGATTTTGTGAAGTGCAGCTGCCCGGTTTTTCGCAGGGCCAAAAAAAGGATTTTTGTCACTTCAAATGTTAATATCTTGCAATCTACATGGTGGAAATTTCTGAAATTTTTTCCACATATTCTCAATGTAGATTAATACAAGATCCTACGGTTACATGTGTCCAAAAATGATATTTTTCAAAAATTTGGTACTTGTATTAGAAATGGCAGTTTTTGAGGGTTTTGGGTGATAAGGTAGTCAAGGAACTTTAGGGGTTAATAGCCTTTTAGAATTTAGAGGCTTGCATTTTTTTTTCTAATGGAAGCTATAAATTGATAAAATATGCAATATCGTAATCAATTTTCAACAATCATTTTTGAATTAAGGCCTTATTTAAAATTGAAAACTAGTCTTAATGAAAATTCTAAATTTCATTTACATTTAATGGTTGTGGAATTCCCTCATTGTAGTATAGAAGATGCATTTTCAAGTGGTTATGACTTCTAACTTCTTACTTTAAATCTAAAATGACACAAAAAATTGTGTACACTACAATATTCTTTACTATAATATACAACTATGGTGAATTGAATACTTTAGATTTTATAAACTAATTTCATATTAGATTTGCATTATCTTTATTTTTTCTTCAATGATCGTTATGATATCAAATCATCACCAATAAATCTAAAATCTAAATGACTTATAGAAGGAATGTGATTATGTCTATAAAAATTAATTAAAAATAGAAGCAAAATGGAACATAGTGTATGTTGAATTAGATGTTCAATTAAGTAGGACAAAGGCTCTTTTTACATGAGGTAAAACATTTGTAAACAATTATATTGTTCGCCTACCAAGCCATCCCTGAAGGATGTATACTTCTAGAAACACTTAATCTTGCAATGTCTAGAAGGCAAAAAAATGGCCTTTGAAAGACATTTTGGCCCCATAAGAGATGAATAAAAGCAACTTTTCATCCAATTTGTTTTGGGACTTGGTTGAGTGCTTATGCAAGTAGGTGGTGTTGGAATCTTCTTTGTATGGTAGTGTTGCCTTTTGTACATAGGAAGATGTTAGTCTATAGAAAACCATATAGAGAATTTAGGCAACTTTAATTTCCTTGCTCTTGATTTAAATTTTAGTCATAAAAATTATCTTTCTTGAATTTGGTAGAACTAATAAAATGAAGATAATGGAGTGAGGTTTCTACTCCAACTTAAAAATTTGAAAAATTCCTAGAATTTAATGTTTCATTGTAATTTGAACTTTGGGCCTCTAATCAAGGTCTATTGATATCTAATTGTAGAAAGACATAGTAAATGTTTTACTCCATACACCCATGGAAAAATTCAATTTTTTTGAGCTAATTTTGGATTGAATATGAATTTTTTTCATTTCTTCCTTAATAAAATTATAATAATTTCAAATTTTTCCAGAAACACAAATTACTAATAACTAATAGATGATATATGGTTTATTCTCTAAAAAATTTCAAGAATAAATAGTCATAACATAGAAACATACAATATGTAAGGATTTTGTAGTTCATTTTTGTGGTCATAGGCCTAGTGTTTTGTTATGCATGATTTTCTTCCATTTGCCTACAATCCAAAGATGTTGGCTATTTTTTGTAAATGAATTCTTCATTTATTGGGTCAAAATAGTTTGATTGTTACTATATTTTAAGACAAATAGTCAAATTACACATAGAAACTACCTAATTTTGATATAAGTATCACCAAGTATCACATGAGTGTTGAAAGAAGAGCTAGCTACTTCTCCAAAATGATAAAAAAAAATGCATTGATAGGCCAACATTCTTTTTGGAACTTGTTACTTGCTATAAGCTTTCATAGTACTAGCACAATTTGGGAGGGATGGAGTCTAAAAGGTTCAAACCTATCAGAGCTACTGACAAGTCCCCCTCTCCCTTTGGATATGCCTATCCCTCTAGAGTTAACCTTGTAAGGACACTACAAACCTAAAAGGTTCGATAGATGACTTCATTGTTAACTCTAGAAATAAAGAATGTGTATAGTGGTTCAATAATCAAAGTATTCTGGTGACTACCTCAGTTATGGGGGGCCATGGTATCCCTTAAGGATTAACTTCTAAAGGAAATAGCCTATGTTTGTGTAGTCAAATTTGAAAGTCTTTCACTCTACGTCCTCCATTTCCTCTCTATTTATAAGTGAACTTTTTGGATTTGTTTTTTAATGATGAAATCACATGTCTCATAGTTGTTGTAATCAATTTTTTCTTTGTAAGAATTCAAATTACCATGAATTTTTTGAAGAAAAAATGAAGAAAATTCACATCAAATACGAATCATATTCAAAAAATCTAAAATTTTCAGAACAAAAGTACATTATAGTGTAAAACATTGTAGTGTAAAGAATTTTCTTGTATCACTCTGTATTTAAAAATGTGGTTATAGATCCTCAATTTCAAATTTCACTAAAATACTTATTTTAAGGAATTTTTCAACTTTTCAAGTAGAGTAGAAACTACACTTCAAAAGCTTCATTTTGTTAGATTTAATCAAAAGCAAAAGAATTTTTTTTTAATGTAAAAATCAAGATTTAAGGGATAAAAAACTCGTAGTATTAAAATACAATGGATAGTGTACCATTTTTTAGATAAACAACCCTATATAAAATCAAGAAAGAACTAGAATGCCTTGAACTCAACTCAATGATATGTCTCTAACATCAACAAAGTTGCACACCAAAATTTGGATGAAAATCATCCATTCTTCAATGTGCACAAAGCATGGTTGACATCCAAAGGACACAATATGTCTTCCGCATTCTTCTAGGGTTAATAGAGTTATATTCAAGATAGGTCAAATGTTAATTCCAATCATGGATTGAGAACAATGTCCAAAAAACAATTCCGATACTTTAGAATTGACAACAATGTCAAAAGTAAATTTTGATGCCTTGAATTTCTATTGAAGTGTATTTGGTATTGGGGGCTAAAATGAATTGACCCCCTCATTCCCCCCCAACCAAAGATAAATGCAAAAAAATTGCCTCTTATTTTTTGCTGAATTACTTTTATTAATTTCTATAGTGTACATATCACCTATCTAATTTGGTACCTCCTATTCCAAATTTCCAAAATTTATCATGGGTGACAAATAATAAATCCCAATGTTTTTCCCTAGGTAAGGTAAACCACAAGGGGAATGAGTGAGAGGGTCAATAAAATGGGAGCACCCAAAAGCATCAATATAAGCAATTCAGTGTAGTTGTAGGCATTTTATCTTTAAAATTATATTTTTGCAGTATTAGCAAGTGAAATCATGAATATTAAAAAAAAAATTAGATTTTTTGGATGTCGTACGTAATTTCTATGATTTTTCAAAGTGTTGGCTCCCTAGACCATTGAATGCGTCACATAGGTGAACGCAAATCTAAACTCTGCAAAAATCAGCTGTCAACAAATCACAGTTAAGTATGTGTCCTTCACATGTGTCAGCCAATCAGAATTAAACAAATAGAGGACACATTAACTAAAGTCTAGGGACTCATTTAACTTAGTGATATCTAGGGTATAAGGATGTGATCAGGGACGCTAATGGATGTTTCTACCTTAGTCACCTTGGTGTCAGGGGCCACATTGATACCACGAGGACAGGAGGAAAACACTGGTAACAGTTGTACGTGCCTTTTGCGTTCCTCCAGGCGTCGAATACGGATGGCCACTTGACCCTTTCTGGTCAATCCCGACCCACCCCAAGGCCCCAAGTCTGGAAGCGTCCCTGCATCTTCTTCGCATTGCAGACAAACGTGTTGCACTGTTCATATAGCCTAGGCTTCCGACTAGCACAGTGAACAGGGAGCCTTGAATTATTCGTGTGGGGAGGGCATGGGGACCACTCACTCCTGGAGGAAAATATTTTAAAAAAGAAGGTAACGTGCCTTTGCAGTGAGCAGTTCCCGCAAGGATTGCTTCGCATCTCCAGTCAATCTGGACTCCATTCCAAGGCACCCACTCTGACAAGAACGCGTGGCCATGTGTCATTGCAGACAAGGCTACGTTAACTGTACGTGTAGGACCTTAGACAAAGTCAACATAGATGGGCTGGCAAGCCGTGTCGTAGGTGAACAGTCGGTGTACAGTGAAACCCCAGGAGGAGCAACCCCAGGAGCAGGAGGAGCGCAAGGGTTTGGCTGCTTGGCTTCGGAGTTGCGTGGAGTTGCGCTTGTTGTGTTTCTGACGAGCTCGGATGTTGTGCTCTCGTAACCGGCTTCTGCTGCGCCTGCCCTGCTGCCGTATCGATCTTATGCTTCGGTGAGTACTTGTTTTTCCTAGTTTCTGTTTTTGCCGTCGCAGTCGCAAAGTTCTGTCCATGTTTCTTAGGCTATGGTGAGTAGTTGGGCTAGTCGTGTTTTTCCGTTTCAGTCTCGCGCTTCTGTCCATGGATCTTAAGCTATGGCAAGTGGCTTTACTAGTCTTGTTTCGCCGTGTTGATCTCAAGCTTCTGTCCAGGTTTTGTGAAGCTAGCTATGGTGAGTGGTTTCGCTAGTTCTTGTTTTGCCGTCTCTATCTCGAGCTTCTGTCCGTGTAGCCAGGGTGAGTGGTGACTGTCCGTGTAGCTATGGCAACATCTTAGAGCAGATTGGTAGTCGATTATAGCATCTCGAGCTTCTGTCCGTGTAGCTATGGTGAGTAGCATTGAACGTACAGAGCAGTTTGTTTGCCCGACCTTAGCATTCGTCATTTTGAAATGCGGAATCCAAGCAACCCACTTTTTGTATTCTAGGGTCACCAAGAAGCCGTGTCTTTTGTGAAATTTTTATCTCGAAATGAGCTAGCGTCAGCTTCTACCGACAGCACATTATGACTGTGGGACGTTCAGACAAACTGCTTCGTACCTTGTTATAAAACTCTCTAATTACATGAATGTGGCTCTCGAGAACTTGGTTTATGAAGTATGTTTTTTTTTAAAAGAGCAGGAGAATGTTTCTGACTGCGTCCGCTCAACTTCCCCTTGTCACGGTTTATGGAATGCGAAAGACCTTCGTGAGAGAGAACATGGCACTTTTATATTGTAGGTCATCGCATTGCATTTTCTAATTTTCCGCAGTTCTGTAGACACGGACACTAGAGAGAACATGGCACTTTTATAATGTGGGTCATCGTATTGCAATTTCTAATTTTTCACAGTTCTGTAGACATGGACACTCAGAGGTCACATCAGCGACAGGAATTTTGTAGGATTGGCTGTAAATAGTGAGTATATCGCTTGTGGCAGTGATTAATCTCAAGCTAGCTTCTGTCCATGAGTCTCAGCATGTGGTCTGCTATTCTTCTTCTAGTCCTAATTTTGCCATTTTGATGTCAACTTCTGTCCATTCATGTGCCTCAAGCTGTGGTGAAGTCTGCCTGGTTCCGTTCTCCTGGTACTGTTCTCCCGTAAGTCCAATGTTTGAGGCATCGAAATCACTGTTTCATTGAATAGTTAGTCAGGGTTTACAGTAAAACTTTCACCTAAACCATTCTCTTCTGTCCAAACCCTAAACCCTTGCCCTATCTAAACCCTTCTTTTATCTAAGCCCTTAAAGCCTTCCTCTATATAAGCTTTTACGTCAGCCAGAAAGTATTGATATGCAGGCTTGCGATTGAGTAGTCTGACTTGGCATTAAACCTCAATTTCTTTAAATTGGCAGTAGCCACTACTTTGACCAAGATGTTTTAGTGTAGAACTTAAACCTATGTGTCCTAGATTTTAGACATATTCATCACAAGTGTTGGCAATGGATTGCACCAATTTAATGAAATTAACAAAGTTATATTTGATGACTTTCTCAAGCCTTGCTCTCAAGCATTTATTTAGTCTACATTGATCTCATGTTTAATTTTGTATTTTTTTATTCTCACAAGGATATATTGACAAGGCTATTGAGTTTTTAGTAGTTTGCATATACTTATTTGGATACTTTGTTTCGTCATCTTGTTAGTGGGTATATGATCAAGGCAATTGCAAAGCTCTATACGGAAAAGAGCAACTTGTGTTTCATACTTTCAACAACATTGGTCGTTTGACAAGTATTGCATCTTTTTTGAGCTAATTCATGCCTTCAGTCTAGTTTGCAAATTTTTCAATCCCAAGAAGTGTTATAAGAAATATTAGGTATTAGAATGTATTTGATCCCATGTTTTGATTCGTCATTTTAAGTGACTACAAGAATGATTTTGATGAGGTGTTGTTTTTGTTACAAGCAAGTTGTTCATGCTTTGCTATATGATGTACATGATGAGTGATTGTGTAGAATAGAGAAGTTAAAAAGTCAATTGGAAGTTGGTAGCTTTCAATTGAACTATCACACTAGATGAAGGATGTTCTTCATTGAGTGTGATAGTATAGTTTTGGTTGTTTTAGGAGACAATGTTTAGGTTCTTTTGGTGGTATTCTCATCATGGCCATGGTTGTCGAATTTTAGAAACAAAACTCCAAGTTTGTATGGAGAACATAGGTAGAAGGCAATCCACTAGCTAAGGATTGTTGGTATTCTCTAAATGTAAACTTAATGTTGATGGGTGTATATTGAAATTCCGGTTTTGATGTAGACAGATTGCTATACTCATTTTCTTGGATGGTTTGCTCAAAATAGTGTAAACTCTTGGCTCTTTAGGTCTTTTTATTGTCCTTTTGCTTGAAGGAAAACTTGAAATCATTTTGTGTATGTTTTGTTCAATAGTTGGTAGCTTCCTTTGTTTTTGTCCAAGTAGGTGTTGGATTTGTCAATGAAGGGTTTGCAATCTAGAGTAGAATTGTCTATGTGCTTCCTCAATTTTAACTTTGTCTACAATGATATGCATGCTACATTTATATGCATTTTTGACTTGATTATGATGCTTGAAAAATGTGTCACTATTATTACTAGTTGATAGACTTATAAGTCAGGATCCCATTGTGTTGTAATTTGAGTTGGATCAACAATTACCTTATGCCCTTCTTCTTGTGCAATGGATAATCAATGTGATATGGATTGAAATTGGCAATTTCAGGATATAGAAGGTTGTTTTCAAGGGCTTCCACACTTGCCAGAAATCAGTTTTGGTAGTTTGTGGCCTAACTTTCAATCAATACTTTGAGCTTACTATTGGTGGTTACAATGCCTTTGAGAGCTCATCTTCCTACACCAATCAAAGGTTGTCTTGGTGCTGTAAGTGAACCCTTTGAGCACTTATTATGTTGTGGCCTTTGACTTTTGTAATGTATAAATTGGGCATTAGTGTTAATTTATGTATCTCTGGTATCCTCATAGGGATGGATGTTTGAAGACTATTGCATATCCCATTTATTGGTCATGGTTTGGTTCTACAATCAACAACTTATGGTTGTCAAAATGGGAATGGTAAATATGTATAGTGTTCTTCAAAATCAGCTACAACTTATATTTGGGATTGTCTTTGTAATATAAACAAAACAAATTTCTTGATTATTCATCTTAATGCCTAGGCATAATGATCATAAATAATGCTACCAAGGAAATGTAACCTTCTAGAGGTTGGTACATTCCAATCGCTGACATTATGCTTTTACGCTGTCATGTGCAGCTAGCCAAAGTATGGCTAAGCTTCTTTATGCCTCAGGTGTGCATCAATGTCTGAACTTCAATAATAAGCCTGACTTAGATAATTTTGACCTCATGTTTTTAAAATCATGACTTCTAATGTTCTTTTGAAAGATGACCAAGACTAGTAGCATATATACTAAGTTTTACCTACATCCATTATTCTCACATGAGTATAGTTGATTTTATGGTTAATTATTTGAAACTTAATCAAATTTACTTGTGAACTATATTGGTTCAACATTACAATTTGGAGGGAGGTTGTCTACTTGTCTTTCTTATCTTTTCATCAAATTTTTTCTTTTGTTAAGTCACTTATTGATGATTGTTATTTGGAGTCTATTTATTCTTGTTTTGCGCACTTGGCTTCATGTGAAATATCCCGATACTATTAATTCAAATCTTAAATGTTAAATTCCAATACTATATGACCTTTTCTTCTAGCTTCTTGAAGCTATTGTTTTTGTTGTTCATTGTTTTTGTGTTTTGAAGACAATAGGATTTGGTCTTTGGCTCTCCCTTGCCAATTTTCTTTTCATGTTTATATCTTGTATTACTACTTTTATTATATTCCAAAGGATTCATTGAATAATTTGCTACTCTTTGAGATGTTTTACTATTCTATAGCATCAAATGGTTATGATACTTGTCACTATTACAAATAGCTTATAGTCTGAATTTCAAATTGCTTTTATGTATAGATGTCTTCTAGCGAACAAACGATTGCTTTTGGTCATCATTTGATCAAAGGCAAGTCAAGGCATGCTATGGAAGATTACCATGTTGCAGAAGTGAAGAAGGTGAAGGACCATGAACTTGGGCTTTTTGCAATTTATGATGGCCATTTGGGACATAATGTGGCTAACTACTTGGAGCAAAACCTCTTCAACAATATTATCAATGCGGTAAGTTTTAAAAAACAACTTGAAGTCTTCTTTTTCTAGGTTAGATATGCAAGGATTTGAAAATCTTAGTTTGAAAATATATAGTTTTAGTATTAGTATGATGTATAGTCCTTATTTATCATGGTTTAACATTCTTCTACATTGAGGTTGAGTCATGGTTCTAGCAATATGATGAAGGGAGTTGCTTTGATTTTCTTGCTCACTAGTGTAGAATTTAATAATTGTTGTCAATCACAAGAATGATGTTTAAGTTATCAATTCTTCATTGTGCAAGTGCACAATAGATGTGTGTTGTCACAAGTTTTGATTTTATGACCTAATAGCCCTAGGGTTTTTTACAGGTTGTTTATACCAACTGCTTAGTTCATTTTGAGCTTCAAAAGTGATCCATCTTTATGAAGTGTTGGCTTAAGGATTGTAGTATTTTTAAGATAATTTTGAATAGTGCTTTTGTGGTTTGAACCGGTGACCTAGCATTCACTTTTTGAAATTCAAAAGAATGAAACAAACTCCAAGGTTCTCCATAAGAATTGAAATTGAAGTTTAAGAGTTTGCATTAGAAAATTGAGGTAAGTGTAGGTTTTGGTGATGGAGATTTTCATTAGTGGATTTTGTTGTTCATAGAATCATGAATTTGATTGATGTAAATTGGGAATGTTATGACAGAGTGTTTTTTGGAAAGATCCGAAATTAGCCATGAAAGAGGCTTATTTGAACACGGATGGGGACATTCTTGAAAAGGCGCCTAATCTTGGTCCTGGAGGTTCAACGGCTGTGACAGCAATTCTCATCGATTCCAAGATGTTGTATGTTGCCAATGTTGGGGACTCTAGGGCTGTTATATCCAAGGGTGGAGAAGCGAGACAATTATCTATTGATCATGAGCCTGGAAATTCAATTGAAAAAGAAGATATAATGAAAAAAGGTGGTTTTGTTTCAAACATGCCAGGTACTTTTGGAATCCATACTCTTCTCTTGCCTCTTGAAATTTTAATTGTAGGCCTAATTATTTAAAGAGATATAGAGTTAAAACCATGTGTTTCTTTTGAAGAGTTTATGTTAAGTTCATGGTTATCTTTAGAATTCATTTTGCACCATGCATCATCCAATATTTTTTTTGTTATTGTGGTAATTGGTTCAATTAGTTTCACTTAATTCATGTGCTTGGCCTTTGAAATTGGGCAGGAGATGTTCCTAGAGTTGATGGACAACTTGCAGTTGCTCGAGCTTTTGGTGACAAGAGCTTGAAGGCTCACTTGAGTGTCACACCTGATATCAAAGAAGTGGAAATTGATGCGGACATTGATTTCCTTATTCTAGCTAGTGATGGGCTGTGGAAGGTTAGCATTCTCAATTCTAAAAGTCATGATTTTTCTCATGAATTTCTAAATCATTCTATACATTTAATACATTTAGTAAATTACAATATTCTCAATAGGATTACATTGGAATCAGTGTGGTTAGATAATATTTTTTCATTCATCAATGAATGACATCTATCACCATTATATTATATTTCTTAAAGATGTGCCATGTGTTTATTCAAGTCAATGTTTTTTGCTTATTTTCCCATTTGGCTAGGGATCTCAAAATTGATATGTAAAAATTTGAGATTTCTATATTCTTCAAAGGAATTATGGTCTACAATGAAGGTATGTAGATTGTCTTACTTGAGAATTTGTTGTTGCACTTCAACAATAGTGAAGATCTATAACTTTATGTTTGACTTGAATTGTGTATTCTCTTTACAAGGAGACTTGTGTTGTTTCAAGAGTATTTTTGCAATTATCACTTCAAGTCCATAATGTGTAGCCCTTTTGTAGCATTAACTCAAAATCTTTTTCTTTCATGTGTACTCAGTTTTTTAGTTTAGTGCATTAGCCAATAGCCAATGCCTCTCCCTTAGGGAATCATCCCCCTCCAATAAGAATATAAAAATAGAATTGCTTCCTACTAATGATGATTGCATCAAATCCTTGTCTTTTTTTCTAAATTTTTTCACATATATTTTTTTTGGTGTAGGTGATGAAAAACCAAGAGGCAGTGGACTTAGTGAAGAAGATCAAAGACCCTTCTGCTGCTGCTAAGCAACTTGCACAAGAAGCTGTGAACCGCAAGAGCAAGGATGACATTTCTTGCATTGTGGTTCGATTTGTATGAATAGTTTGCCTAGCCAACCTTTCGTATCATATGTGTATAGTACTCTTCTTTTGTATGACACACTTCCCTAGTTGCTCAATTTCCTTTTTGGTAGTGATGACCTTGATATTCATTGCACATAGTGAAGTTCAATCCATATAATACATGACACCAAGTAGTAATGCAATTTGAGTACTTTCAAATGACTTGTGAAAGAGTTGCAAAGTTATATGTAATTTTCTTGATTTACTATGACATTCTCTTAAACTTATTATTATGAATTTTCTAGATTTGTGAATACTAAAAGGTTTAGGGCTTCTCCATACCAAATAATAGTGTAGATGATGATCATAGTGCATGAATTTCGACACTTTCTTTCAAACTTGGTTTAATTATTGCAATTCAAGGATTTCATTTTGAGATGTGGAGTCTTTATTTTATTCTTAGTATTCAGGCTTACACTAATAATGAAATTTAATGTTAATTGATTTGAATGTAAAAATCTTTCTCATATAATGTTCTATGTAGTTTGTTTCCACTATATCCATTTTTCTATGTCTATCACATACTTGAAATTATATTTCACTAGTTCTAATAAAATTAATATAAAAATTAGAATCCATGAACTAAAAAATATGAGTACAAAACTTGTGCATTATATGTTTTTTGAGTTCAATGATGTGTTGTATTGAAATGATTTTATAATTAGCATAAAATGTGATTCTTTTTTTATTAGTATTGTAACTTCTTCTTTCATGTCTGATATATTTAGATCAAATCTAAGGATAGAATTGCACATATTGCATGCAATTTTCGTAACTTTGTTGACTTTTGTTGGAATATAGTTATTTTGATGATTTGGGACATGATTTACAAGGTTCAAGAAATATTTTGGATTTTACATTATGCATTTTTGTCAAAGAATATACTTCAATTTGTTCATTTTCATTTTGTAAATTCCAAAATATTTATTTCAACTCTATGATAGATTATTGCATGAAGTAGCACTCATTGCATGTGGTATTATTCATTTGCTTATAACAAAAAGCTAGTGGGAATCGTACATGAAATGATTATTTCTAAAGACTCTCAATTTCCATTATTGATTATTTAAAAATAAATTTGTTGTGAAACAATTTCATTTGGATTTATTCAATCTAAAAGTTGATTGTAAGATCTTTTTTATACTATTTTTCAAATGTATCTTTAGACTTTGATCTCAAAATGTCAAGGAAAAAGCTTTACTTGAAAGTTGAAAGTATGGTTTGCATTAAGAACTATGCAAAAAATTCACCAAATTGTCTAAATTTTCAAATATATTGGCCATGTCACATACAAACATTATGGATTCACCCAAAATAATTTTTGCTGTAGAAATTCGGTAAATTTGTTGTTGAGTTGGTAAATGTTTTCAAAAATTCCCCTATTGTATTTAAGGTTCAATATTATTTTTGTAGAAATTATTGTACCTCCACAACAAATTTAGTTTAACCCCTAAAGGAGAAACAACATTTTTTTGCAACATAGCAATTTGGGGCAACTAACTACAAATGGAAATTTTATTTTCTTTCTTTGAAATTTTCACATAGCATGTGCCCAAGGAGTATCTTTGAGACCCAAGTCTAGCACATCTTTGAGCAAGGAGAAGATTTGGCTCTCCCCTATAGAGATGATTCGTCCATTAAGATTTGATTTGTCTTCTTGTCATTCGACGAAGTTCCAATCTCCACAAAAGAGCCATTTGTAGTCCCTTGCCAAGTTGTTAAGAATCTTGTTCCAAATCTCGCATTGAACTCTTGCACTATTAGATGTGTAAACATTAAGTACAGATATATCTCCTCCAAGCAGCCCCTTGAGCCTCACCCATTGAGCCCTACCACATGGTGTGTGACCTTTCTCTGTCACTAGGTGGACAAGGTGGGGTGCGATCCACATATTGACCCCTCCAAACCCACTCCCACATCCTCTACTTCATGCCCAAATCCAATGATTGCTTCCCTTTTGAAAAATAATACTTGAAGCCATAATTTACATCCTAAATTCTCAAGCTTAGCCCTTCATAGTCAATGCTCTTAGAAGCACCGAATCTCAATCCTTCTAAACAAGGGTTTAAAATAATTCTTCACAACCTCCACCTTCAAGGGGTCATTAAGCCCTTGTACATTTTGCATCATGAGTGTGACTTTCATTGCGTAGATGGTATGTTGGAGGGCTCTTAGAAAAGTACAATACCTCTCAAGTCGTTGCCTACTATATTTGTACTTGGTGTATCTCTCCTTTGATTGAGTAATGATTGGCATTGTTGCCTTACTGATTCTAATGCCTCTTGTCTCCTCCCTCTCTGACTCAACGTTTGTGCCTTGGATTGTGGCCTGTGGGATAATTTCCTCATCTTCTTTCGTTGTGCATAACCATTCATAGAATTCTTGTCGTAGGTAAGTCGGGATTCCTTTTTGAAATGGGGTGCAGGAGTGAGAGCCTCATTAATTGGTGGCTCTTGAAGTATTAAAGTTGGCTGGAGTTGCAAGTTTGCTTGCAAGGTCTCTCCCCTACTTGCTACATGCACATTTGAGACTGTCACAATTGCCACAACATTTAGATCAAGAATCTGAGGTTCATTTCTATGGGCAAGGATATATGATTCTCCCCTATTCTTACCAATTCTCTTATCCTACTAAGGCACTTCAAGGTTTGACGGCTCCCTTGTCTCCATTTGAATTTGTCCTTGTTTGGGAAGCACTTCAATCTATTGTCCTTTGTCCACTAGCTCCATCACTACATTAGTGTTCCTTTGGCCTCCAATTGTGGGCACGGATAGCCCCTCATGTTCCAAAGAGGTTGAGGCACATCATGGATCCTTTTCCTTATTCATCGCCTTTAGGCGCGCAACACCATGAACAATGCTTGGTTGGGGGATTGCTTTCTATGTGTGGCTAGGTTGACTTTGAGTCTGCTAATCGAACATTAGGAAAATTTTGAACCCTCCGTGAGCCCTCCAATATTTGACAAGGCAAGCTATTGTTTGAGGCCTATGCATACTAGCATAAGTATAGAAAAACTAATACAAATCTATCTCTATCTTGTATGAAGGCCCTTTGCTAGGTGCCAAACTATACGACTTGGAGTGTGCTTATTTTATAGCCATATATTCCTTACGAATCAGAGATTGAATGGCCAATTATTCTTCCCTTTTTAAAAACACAAAATTTGTTTTCAATGTTGTTGACAACAAGTATATGCGCAATGTGAACCAGAAGTACAAAAGGCATGATAGTAATATAATATGTGAATAAACTCATTGGTCAACATTGTGGGTACTTTAATCATCTGGAACAAATAGTAAATTATAATTCATGGTCCAACAAATGATGGTGTATCCACAACTTCATCCAATGTACTCACAACTTTGTCCAATTGTGATTGGCCACAAATACAACTCTCATAATTGTACAAAACTCAAAGGGTGGGCAGAAATAGGGAATTAGCAATTTATTTTTTGATGTAAGTACATGTTTTGGGATCCTTTTTGAGGCTCTAGAGGGGGCTCTTCAAGGGTTCAAAATTTTCCTAATGATAGATTGTTGCCTGTTGGTCCATTCCCCCTCAAGTCTCCTGATTGGCAATCCCTGTTGGGCATACCTACAGGTTCTTTTGAGATACTTGCTTCTCGAATTCTTGGAAGCCTAGGTGTGACAACTTTTTGTGTCCCGTGAAGTAGCTAGGTTTCCTTTCTGGATTAGATGTCGTTGCGATGGATGAGCTTGGCTAGATGGTGTCAAATTTATTTGGACCGGGGTCTTCTTCCTTTCTCCTACCCCTTCTCATTCACCTCCAAGAGTGGGCCTTGATTCTCCACTAGAGAATATATTTCCAAACTTTGTATTGGTATTTGCAGAGTCACCTACTTACCTAGTAGAATTTGCACTCAATAGGATGGTTGGTTTCTAACCTAGCAGTACTAGCAATGGCAAGGGAGGACACTCCTCTCTCCAGGTCTTGCCCCATTTTTTATACCTTGATTATCCTTATCTATCCTTGTTGATGCAGTTTGGTCCTCAACTCGAGATTCTCTTCTATTTGTCCTTCTCTTGGAATTGGCACAGTCTTTGATCAGGTGATCAGTGGAATGGCACAAGCGGCAACGAATTGGTAAGTTGCAGTAGTCAACTACAATCATGATTTTCTTGCCAGTGCTCTCATTAGTGACAAACAACTGTGTCTTCTACCCTTGAGCCACTTAGATTGCCACACATAGCTTCCGATCCATTGACATTGCATTGCCCTTATCACTACCCAATAATTCCCCTAGTCCACCTACTATTTTTTTGGCCACTCCCAGAAAATTCCCTAGGGATTTCTCGGAGAATAATCCATGTTGGGACCTTCAACCTCGTGGATTGGCTAGCATCCCAGGGAGATCACTCCTTGTAATTTAAGGTATACACTTGAGTTAAGAGGGTATTTAATGTAGGGCTATTTACCTTCATTATTGCATTTAAAATGACTGTATTTTTACATAAAAAGCTACGAGAGTGTATTTCCAATACCCTATGTTTTTTTTATAAATTCCTTCATTCAATTTTTTAAATGGGGCTATCTTACATATAATATTTAAGTGTCCAAATTTTTCAATTACTATCCTTCTTTACAAATTCTTCCTTACCTCTACTACATGCATATATAGGCTGGGGGTACATTATGAAACCAACAACAATCAATTCAATTCAAGTGTCATTAACCAAGTGATAGTTTTTAATAAAAAATTTACCATTGAACACTTTAGAATCCCCATTGAATTAGTTGTGAACATCCCATTCAATATGATTGAGTGTGTTAAATATATACAACTTCAAAAATTGAAGTTAAATGAACTATGAACTCTATCCTTGTATTGTACAATTTTTGGCACATTGAAACCAAAATGTAAACCTCTCTATTTGTGCAATGTGACAATTTCTACCATTGTGGTTAATGTTTTACAATTGCACTTAATTTTTTTGATGTGTACACTATTAGTTTTGTGGCACAATTTCTGTCAACCACCCTTCATTGTAGATTTTCTTGATTGTGTCCATTTTATCATCCACATGAAAATATTTGTCCTTATCTATACTCACAATACTATGAAAAATTTACACAACCCCTATTTGTTCACGCTAACTTATTAATAAAAATTCCTACTACATGATATTTTTATATAGCCTAATTTATGTATATTAGAATATGTAGAATTTCATGGACCCTATAGTAGCCCTACATATTATATAAAACTTTCCCCTCTCAATTAAATGGACCCTATCTTTTAACTCACGTAGTTTTCTAAAACTCAAGAGTAATCTCCCCAGGGCTAGCATTAAAACCAGTTGCCCAAGTTTGAATGATGTACGTACCCCATTGAGAGCAGTGGAGTGTAAACATAAGCATTTTCTACATGGCTAAGCTCTATTTTGTAAATATTTGAAAAAATCCCTTGCCAAGATCCCTTCCTAGCCCTACCTACTCGCCAATTTGACTCTGCATTGCCACCACCCATTGAGCTAATGCTTCTGGAGCTTGATGACCATCCACAAAATACACCACCATGGTGAGTCTCTACAACCACTTTGTCTCCTTACGTACTACTTCTTGATTAACTTTGACCTCCAAGGCCATATTGTAGATGAGGTAACCTACAGAGCTTCTCACATATCCTTCTGGCAAGGCTTCCCCTGCAACTTCTACAGTTGGGTAGATTTTTGAATGCCGCCCTAAGTTGGTGATTGCGGCAACTAATTCAGGCTCTACCTTTTCCCTTCTATGATTTGCCCCCCTTGCCCAATTGTTTCCTATGGACTGAGCTACCACTAGAGCAAACTATAACTCTTCTTTCTCAATGTTTCTACGTAGAACATTCAATCCATGCCTCCTCAATTGTTGCTTCCAGAGTCATCCTATCAGAACTCTATTTTTGACCTAAAACTAAGAGCCCCACTAGAAGTTGATCCGCCCATTGAACTTGGCATGAAGAAAATAAATGGTTGATTAAAGCAATCATACAACTTTGAATTGAGTACAGGGTGATTGCAAGAAACACCTGTCTTATTTTGTGTCACACGGTGTATGCTAATTAGTTTTTTGCCTATAACTTTTGTGTTTTGGCTCCAAATGACTCAAGGTTTTTAGGGAAGGTACTCATGACTATCATATACCTTCCCTAATTTTTTCATAATTTCTAAAAATAATTTAAGATCCAAAAATAGACCCCAATTCAATGTCACAATTGCCAATTTGGAGGTTTTCAGTACTATTTAGAACCCCCAAAACCATATTTTGAGCTGAAATTTGGATGAGACGGTCTTCTAGTAGACTTGTAGCTTTCTAGGAGAGGAATTTTAAAAATAGTTAATATTTTGTGGTGTGGAAGTCTACAAAGTGAGCTTCTTTCTGCTTGCATTTTGTAACATATAAAATATTTTTTTGGTGGATTTTTTGGTGAATGACCATCTCCATAAGGTTGTTGCAAATGGACACTTTTTATTTTGTGTATTTATTTATTTTTACTATTTTTCCTTAATTAAAACATCTAAATATGTATTTTCTTGAGACTAAGCACTTTTCTAGTTCTCCTACTTAGAGAATTTTTCTATGCAATTCCTTCCATGGGTACCTTCATCTTAAAGGTATATACATTAATCATATTTTTTAATTTTAAAAAAATTCATTTTCTAATTTTAAAGTACTCCCAAAAAAATCAACAAAACGCAACAAATAGGACAAGTGTTTCTTGCAATCACCCTACATGATATTACCCTTAGGTGTAGTGGGGTCATTGCAAGAAACACCATGCAATTTCTATAGCGTTTTTCATAGTACTCTAGTTTTTGGAGGGAGGAATTTATAATTATAAAAACAAAAATTTTAATGGGAAAAATATTTTTAATGTATAAACCTTTGAGAAGAAGGTATGCTGGGAAGGAAAAGCATAGAAAAATTCTCTAGGTAGGAGAACTAGAAAAGTGCAAAATCTCATGAAAATTGGCACTTTCACATTTAAATTCGTAAGAAGTAGGAAAATCAATTTAATGAAATATGAAAATTTGTACATTTGGGAAGAGTTGACGAAGATGAGATTTCACCAAAAGAATGATCTTAGAACCATCTTCAATGTTCAAAAATTGTTCGCAATGGAAGTGTTGTTTGCACTCATGTAGAGGACATAAAATAATATATTTTCAAATTTCCTTTGGTAGATACATGCTTTCCTACTATACAAATAGACCATGAAAGTTTCAACTCTAGATCATAAAATTAGGGGACTCCTAATGTAGTAAAAATCCGTAAACTACACCTTGTGACAAATTAACAAAAATGATTTTTAAATACAAAATAATTTTTTTAATTTGTAAAAAATAAGGGATCTCATTACCATCAAGTTAGACATGTTCAATAGAAATTTCATATTCATTGGACTTGTGCTTCAAAAGTTATAGCAAATAACAAAAGCATCACTGTCATTGTGATGGAAAATAGGATGAGTGTTTCTTGCAATAACCCAGTGGATCTTTGATCACAATCAATGTGCTCGCAATCCTAGATGGAACACCTCCGGAGCCACACCACGCCTTTCCCAACTATTCTTACTTTTGTTCCTATTGCATCCTGAAGCTGGAGAGGGCATTGAGGCCAATTGCCTAATTGTTGCATCTCCATCTCAAGCTTTCCATGTCACACTATTCAATTAGCATTTGTTTGTATGTCAAAGAGATCTTTGAAATCTCTTATTTCCATGGAGACCAGCCCGTCCTTTAAGGGTTAATTTGCACCCAATATTAATTATCCCACCATTGCAGATGGCCGAGGGATTACTACCGTCCCTTGGATGAATGGAGGGATGAGGGGTTGCTATTCCTTATCCCACTGCTGCTGGGGCGATAATTTCGCTTCCCTCCAAGCTAGTCTCTTCGTTTTAATCCTTCCAGATTGCTCCAGACTCGGCTTGGAGGGCGGATTGATCTTCAAGTGGAGACGAAAGTGAAAGAATTTATAACCATTGTGAAAAAGGTATGATTGTCAAGCGAGGCAAGCCTAGTAACGAAACAAAACAGCATTAGCTGCAACGTAGGAATGAAACTAGTTTCGAAGCATAGAGTGTGAGCATCGCCGTTTTTTCCTTTCCTGTAGCAGACTGCTGACTACCATGCAATTTGTCTTCCCATTTTGTGCACTCTTCGTCTAACTTTTTTTTGAAGGGGGGAGAGCTTTGTTTTCATGTCGATTTTGTTTGTTTGAATAATTGATAAACTTCAATTTCAATTGAGAGGAGGATGCTCATTTTTGTGTGCAAGTTGTGGGAGGGCCAACCGCACTGACTAGCTCCTCTTCTGAGTAAAAGATCTCGTGGATTTTGAAAGAAAAAATGAGAGTGAACTTGGATTTGGCAATGCTCTCGTAGCCAGTTACGTTTCCAGTCAAGGTTTGTTGCGACTAGATCACAGGAGTAAGAGAGGTCTATAATTGTACATTCGTTGTATATCATCAAAACTTGCAACCCTATTTGCGCCAGTTTGTTTCCACTATGCACAAGTAGAATACACTCAAAATGCACCAATTATGGCAAATTGAGCATTCAATATTTGTTCTTAAATTAGATACAATTTAATTTCTGAAAATTTATAACAAAATATTATCAAAAATGATAAATTTTTCTTTAAGCTTAAAGCTGGACCAAGAAATTTGTGGCAGGTGACCACAATTCTTCATCATCACTAGCTCTGAACTTTTCGTAAGTGCCTGCATCATTGTACGATTCCATTGTTAGGAATGATCAGAGACCACCGAATTCCATTGTCAGCACTCACAAACCACCACCCATTCCAGATATGAAAAATCTAGATTCTTATGTCAATACGACAATGAAACCTGTATCATTCAATCAAAGCGTCTGTCGCAACATCAGTGTGACGTGGTCAGTGTGCAGAAGATTTGTCTGTACAGTTCGTTAAACAGTGAAGTATACGTTTAATTGCGTAAAGATGATTATAAAAATTCGTAAATTCCACAATCCGCTTTGTAAATAAATTATCAAAAGAGAAAAGAGAAAAAAATGTGGATTCACGAGGCAATTTTCTGGCGCACTGACATCAGAGTTTGCTTCGATCATACTCTTTGATACCAAACCATACTTTTTAGTAAGAGTTTTGTCAGAGAATATGCAGCAGAAGGGATGTACTGGAAGGATTCGACAGATCTACTCTTTCAATTCTTTTGTACGCCTTCAGGCGTCGATCGACTATGGATGACCAATTGACCATTTGCTGTTAATCTCGAATCAAGCTGAAGCCCTTACGTCTTCTCAAGTTCTATGTGTAGACAAACGTCGTATCCTGTTCATGTTGCTAGGCTTCCGACTGGCATGATGACGCCCAAACCATAAATTATTCGTGGGACCATTTGAGGAAAACATTAAAAATTGGTAACGTGACTTTTAAGTGCAGTTTTTCGGGAGTCGAACAACGAGAGAGGCCGGATAACCACGCATTTCTAGTCAATCTGGAATCTCTTCGAAGTCACCGGATCAGAAATCAACGCGTGCCCACGCATCTTCTCATTGCACACAACTGAAGTCTTCGTGAGCTGCGCATGTGGTAGAAGCTACCTGAAGTCAGTACGTGGGCTGCCAGCGGAGGATGCGTACTCCGACGGACTAGGTGATGAACAGTTGTGATCAGTGAAACCCCAGGCGCCCAAACAAACGCCAGGGTTTGGTGCTTTGCTTCATGTTTGGGTGGAACTGGGCTCATTCTGAATTTCTGATATGCTCGGACATTGCTCTTGTCTCCGTCTTCTACTGGCCCCTGCTGCCATATCGATCTCAAGCTATGGTTAGTGTATTGTCTAGTCCTGATTTGCTGTGTCAGTTTTAACTTCTGTCCATGTATCTCAAGCTATGGTGACTGGCTTTACCAGTGCTGTTTTGCCGTATTGATTTCAAGCTTCTGTCCATGTTTTCGAAGCTAGCCATGGTAAGTGGTTTGTCTAGTCCTGTTCTGCCGTAGCGATCTCAAGCTTATGCCCATGTACATAAAGCTCGTACTAGTATTGTGGATTCCCTTCCGACTAGCATGTGACTCCCAAGCCTTGAATTCTTCGTGGGCCATGCGTACCAAGTTTTGAGGAAACTATTAATTAAAAACTGGTAACGTGACTTTGTGCAGTTTTGCAGGCGTGGAACCACGAGAGGACAACCATACTTCTCCGGTTAATCTGGAATCGATTCGAAGGCACCCAATCTGAAAATAATCAACAGATGGCCGTTCCTCTTCTTGTTGCAGACACTGTTTTACCATATCGATCTCAAGCACATGTCTATGTGTCTCAAGCTTTAGCTATGGTGAGTGGTTTGTCTAATCCCATTCCATGTCGATTTCAAGCTTGTGTCCATGTATCTCGATCTAGTCGTATTCTGCCATTCATATGGATATCAAGCTCCTGTCTATGTGTGGTGTGTCGCTCTTCTTCTAGTCGTATTGATGCCAAGCTTCTGTCCATGCATATGCCTCAAGTTGTGGGGTAGTCTGCCTTTGTCCCGTTCTCCTGGTATTGTTTTCCTGGTATGATGCCAAGTCCAGTGTTTGAGGCACCTAAGTCACTGCCTCATTGAATAGTTAGACACCATGAGTGCAGAACTCCTGTGTTACATGGCCTTGATCATAATCACTTATAATACATTTTTGTCCAATCTCAAGGGATTTAATTTGTTTTAATGTAGAAAACTCTTTTATCCCTTTTAACAAAGAATCCAAAAATATAATTATATACATGAAATGAATATTTTTGGAGGACAAGAATAAACTAATTAGATGAGTTTTTTAATACATGTATCATATGCCAAGCTACCCAACTTTGGGGGCTTATAAGAAAAATGGAAGATTTTTTTATTATAAGTAAAAGATTGCAAATGAATTGTAATTTTAATTGGAGGGAACTTCTTGTATGGATTTTTTAAAATTATGCATAAGTGTTTCAACTCTTCATATACATTGTGAAGTTTTTTTAAAATAAAGATGCAACCCAATAATTTTTACATCTCATTTAATTTAATTTGGTCTTCACATTTTTTTTAGGTTCCTTTTAATTTGATATAATTTTTACAAATGCCATCTTCTAAGACATTTTAATGTTGATGACCCTTGTGTATAATATGAGAGTTGCATACCCAAGTAAGATATGGCTTATTGAGAAACTAATCATAGTTCTCCTCTTTCTAAACTCTAAACCATTATTTTATCTCAAAACCCTTAGATCAACCAAAAAATATTGATGTATAGTATGGGCTTGCAATTGAGCAATCAGATTGGCATTAAGGTCATTGCAAGAAAAATTGGTTGTATTTTGTATCATGTTTAGAGTGATGGAGTTGTTTTCCGCTAGAATTTTTGAAGGTAGAACTCGATGAACTTGAAATTTTTATTAGAGATGGCTAACTTCATTTTTATCATATCACTTTTTTGAAAATTAGAAAAATAAATTAAATTTTGATAATTTCTTACACTTTGAGGTTTAGGGTTTTTTTAGTTTTTTAGTACTAGGGAGTACCCAAAATTAATGATCTAGAGCTGAATTTTTTGTGGTCTATTTCCACAATAGGGGAATATGTACCTATCAAAGGAAATCTAAAAATACTTTATTTTATGGCCTCCATGTTCATGCAAATAGGGATCCTTTGCATGCACACTTCTTAATATTGAAGATGGTTAAGACCGGGGTTAAGACTTCATTTTTTATTTTTGGGTGAAATTTGATCACCATCAAGACCTCACAAATTTCAAAAAAAATTTCATGATTTTCTATTTATTATTAATTTATACCTTGTTGTGTCTATTTTCTATGACAAACTGTCTAACTTATTTTCGAATAGTATTGTTTTAGTAGTTGCAAGTAGTTATAGTACCAGCAATAATACTTTCAATTGTTGATTTTCTAAATCAATGGCTGAGATTGTTCTCTTTTTGAGTACACCTAATACTAAGTGAAGAAACTATAGTTTAAGCAAAACACTACAAAAATTGGTCAGTCTTTCTAGCAACCACCCATTAAAACTCAATTTCATTATATTGGCAATAGCCACTATTTTGATAGGGACACTTAGTTTGAAACTTGAACCTATGTGTCCTAGATTTTAGAATTATTTGTATGTGTGTGTCACAAAGGCTTGGACAATCTTGCAAAATTAACAGTATTATATTTAATGACGCTCTCAAGCCTTCTTGCTCTCAAGCAATTATCTACTCTTCACTAGTTTCGTGCCTAATTTTTATTTTATGATTCTCCCAAGGGATATATCGACATGGCAAATTGGCAATTGAGTTTTCAAAAGTATGTACGTAATTATTTTGATGCATTGCTTGGCTATCTTGTTTAGTGGGTATATAATCAAGGCAATTATAAAGGCTTATATGTAAATAAGCAACTCATGCTTCACACTTTTAGCAACTGCAGTTCGTTGACAAATATTGCATCCTTTTAGGGCCAATTCATGCCTTCAAATTAGTTCACAATTTTTCCTTTTCAAAGCAATGTTATGAGAAATAGCAGGTATAAGAATACATTTGAACCCATATTTGGATTCATTTTTTCATGCAACCATGAGAATGATTTTGAATACCTTTCATACATTGTTTTCTTTGATTTTGTTGTTGCATATTATTTTGTTTCACTATTTTTTGGGGGTGGTGTTTTGGTTTCATTGGGCTTCAAGCTTTTTACTTGCTTTTCGAGATTCAATAAGAATTTGGGTCGTTTGCTTTTGGATGTATCACCAAAGCTAGCTACTTGGAATGTCAATTTCATTAAATTGATGGTATTCCAATACTTAGGTATTTTTAGAATGCACCTTTAGAAGCATAAATCCGTATCACCATTTGTACTATACCTATTCTTATTTTTAGGCCCTTATTATCATATTTGTCACAATTTTTGGCATTGGAATTTACACCACTTTAAGAAAATGGACAATTTTGGAACTACAAGTGATTGTTTGTCAATTTGTTTATCATTATTGAAGTTTGGAATTTTGATGTAAGGTCATGGGGATTAAATTGTAAATAGTTATAAAATTATTTAATTCTTTGAACGAAAATATCATATAGAAGATCATGCTAGATCAAACCAAAGATTTGGTGTATAAATTTTGAAAGCTATTTGCTAGAGTTTATTTTTGTTCATGATTTAGATTCTCAAGAAGTCTAATATTCTCTCAGGGCTTGTACTCACTACGTTTTTTTGCATACACCTGAGATAACCATATAATAAAAAGGGGGGTATTATTTCCAAACTTGAGTATGAAATAGACCCTTTCATTAGAAAAAAGGAGAATTTTTTCATTTCTTAGTATCCTCTATTTCATTGACATGAAAAGCTTGCAAATTTTTTAGTACCCTACTTTACTTGTAAATTTTTTATAAAATACTTTGGTGCATCTCATTACTTTGTAAGTTAGGAAATATTTCAAAGTAGTGTATGTTATTCCTTTACAAAAATAGTTGCAACCATAAAGTACAAAGAAGAAGAAAAGAAGCATTCATGTCTGGAATTCCATTGACATGCAAGCAATCACAATGAAATGGCATAATTTTAGCAAGTGCAAAACTGACAAAAAATGGTAGGATTGAAATACAAGTGTTGAACTAGAATACAAGTGTAGAACTCTAGGAGTTTCAATAAATGAAGCAATCATAAGTCCAAAGTTTTAGTAAGTCAAAACTTTTGGCTATTCTAACACTACGAGGAAGTAAACTACCATAAAAGACAAGAAAAACCCTACAAGTGCGGAACTGCCTTAATGAACAAGAGTTGAGTTCACCCAAACAATACAAGCCATTTTTGTGTTACAAAACACAAACATGCTTCAATTGAATCACTCCATGCATTTACAATACTTCCCACATTCACAATTAGAAGTTGTAGAACGTCAAAATTTTAATAGAAGCATTTAGTGTCCAAAGGCTTTATACTTTAGTGTCCACTTGTAAGTAATTATGTACCTCCATCTCTTATTCATTCATCAATTCATCCAACTAATAGACAAAAAGTGAAGGTTTCATCCACATTCATCCACCTTTATCCCTTCTAGAACCCTATATTTTAATCTAAAAAAAATGAAAAACCTTAACTTATAATGACCCTATTTTTTATAACACCCCTTTCTCTTTTTGTGATTCCTAATTTATTTCTACATTTAAAAAAAAAATTAACTCCAACTAATAAACAATACCCTATATTTCATCACAAGTTGTTTCTAAACATGGTTTTCTACCTAGACATTACAACATCGTGACAAATAGATGTCACACAACGTCCAATAGAGCCCTTGAGATGTTTAGCTAACTTTAAAAAAAATCATCAAAAATTTATGATTTTGATATATTTAAGTTTCATTTCTATGAAGTGTCTCAATTTAATGAATGCATATTACATTCTAAATTTAGGTTCATAATTATAGTGAGATTTTCATTTTTTTGAGCTGTCAACAATGGACTTACACAACAAGTCACAGCAGGGTATCAACACTTTGTCTAATACAACATGCAACGTCACACATCCTACACAACACCAAAACCCAAAAATATGTCCAACAAGACAACCCTGTTACTAAATAATTGCTAGTGTCAGCCCTGAGAATATTCTTTGTGAAATTTCTTATTTTATTATCTAGCCTTAGATTATCTCTATCTAGAATGATTGAATTAAGGTTGTATTAAGCATATTATTCTTACTATTGAGTGGAATGTACTAATTGAGACCTTCTTGTGGACATGCTTAATGAAGATTTCCTTCTATTTTATACATTTGGATGATAGGGTGACTACAAGAATGAGTGGTTGATTTTGTTCCACTTTGATAACAACTAGGCTTGTTTTCTACTAGAACTTTTGAAGCATGAATTTGATGAATTTGAAATTTTTTTTGGGAAGATGAATTTCTTGAATGTAATTGTATCCCTTATTTTTCAGAAATTTAAAAAAATCATTTGCATTTTTTAGTTTTGCTAATTTGTCACACTTTCCAGTTTAGGGTTTTGAGTACTATTGAGTACCCAAAATTACTTATCTAGAGCTGAATTTTTTGTGATCTATTTCCACAATAGGAAAGCATGTTCCATGTGAGGGGCATCTAAAAATATATTATTTTATGGCCTCCACATTTGTGCAAATAGGGCTCCCTAGAACCTATGCTTTTGAACATTGAAGATGTTTTTGACCTCATTCTTTTGGTAAAATCTAATCACCATCAAGTACTCACAAATTACTTCTTTTTAGGGGGGACTATAGATGATTTATTATCAATTAAAACCTTGACAGACCTCTTTTCTGTGAAAAATGAGGACATAACCTTGGAGATAATCTAAGACATAGTATTGTGGGTATCTAAAGGTTTTAATTTATAAAAAATCAACTATGGTGGACCCCCTCCCCTAAAACGCGGCTATTTGTGAGTGCTTAATGATGATTATATTTTATCAAAAGAATGAAGTCAAAAACATTTTCATTGTTCAGAAGTGCAGGTGCCAGAGAACCCTACTTACACAAATGTAGAGACCATAAAATAATATAATTTTAGATGCCCTTCATACAAAACATGCTTAGTACGATGGGAATAGACCACAAAAATTTCAGCTCTAGACCATTAATTTTGGATACTCAATAGTACTCAAAACCCTAAACCAAAAAGCTTGACAAATTAGAAAATTTGGCTTTTAAATATAAACTTCTTTTTAAATTTCTAAAAAGTAAGGAATACGATTACAATCAAGTCATCCATCTCCAAAAAAAACACTTCAAGCTTGTTGGGTTCATGCTTCAAAACTTATAGCAAAGGACAACCCTAGTTGTTGCCAAAGTGGAACAAATTGACCACTCATTCTTGCAATCACTCAATATTTGGCAAAAGCTTTTGCTGTTCTTTCCTTAAACATGAAATTTCATTATTGTTTTACAAATGGGTGCCATTTGTTATTTTTTGCAAATTCTTCAATTTGTTAACTGCAATCATAAATGGATGTTATTAGGGTTACAATAGTTGGAATTAGAAGTTGGAAGCAAAGGTGGATGTATAGTTGAATTTGGAAGTGAAAGGTGATCTTTAGTTGTAAAAAATGCTTTCTCATACTTTTTTTATCACAAAAAATCCATATTGACTTTTCAATGCAAGTGGTCAAATATACCTTGCCTAGCTATCACGGTTAGCAAAAATAATATACAAGAACAAAATTTTCATTTTTTGGAAATTACTTGTAAAGTACATAGAACAAATAAATTAGTGTTTCAAATGCCAACTATCAAAAATTGGGCCTCATGCAATCTTAAATGTAGTTCTTACTGTTTATATATTTTAAGGCATCAAAATTAAGGCTTCACATACAAAAAAATGAAAAAATTAATTACTTCCAAAAGCAGTTATTATGACACTAAAAAATATATTTTTGATTTGGTAGGTGAATGTAGCAATAGTGGCAGTATTGAGTGTTTTTTGACAGAAAAATGGCCTTGGGACTTTAGGGGTTAAAGAAGCACGCTGTTTTGCAAGTTCTTGTGCATTCAACTATAGATTACTGTCAGTTCATCCTTTCACAATGTTCAATACTGATTTGATATTCTATGGCCAGCTTATAATTATTTTCGGTCAATTCCAGGAGTACATTCTTGAATAAATTTGAAGGGGTCTATTACGGTGCCATTTTCTGCAAATGTCCCAAATGCTGAAAAAATCTTGCCCAAATTTGGCACAACCAAAAACGATACTTCAAAAGCATACGAATTGAAACTTTCTAAAGAATTCCTATATTCGTGACCACGTATTCAACTACGCATGGATCTTAACATAACTGTAACCTCATTAAGTTCAGAAATAAAAGCATTGGTAGTCAATACAACCTCCTGATAATAATTATCTTTGTAACACGAAAATATTCACAACAATGACTGCACTTCGGGATTGAAATTGCACTTAAATATCCAGAAAATACATTTAAATTACCAGCTTACATGAACCCAGTGACATACATTGATACATTGATACAGCAGTTATCCACGTACATGTAGGAACGTACATATCTGAAACTACTGTTTGGGGCCGCTAGTTTTAGAAGGACCAGCACGCTCCACCATGACATCATACAGCTGCTTTCCATTCTGCACAGTGCCAACAATCAAATGCCTTAAACATCTTCAATGTATGCAAATCACAATATAGTACGTGGAAGTCATGACAAGTGCTCGGTAAAATGAAAACGTCCATTCTCAATCTCGTAGTAAGGTGGGTACCCCCAAAACTGCCACTAATTGATACTGTGCCTAATAACTATTATTAGATTGTTCAATTTTTTATATTTTTTTATTGGCAAGTGAAAGGAGGTTCCAACGCACCAAAGAACGTGAGAATTGGATTCTGTATGCAAAAGTTATGAAAGAACCAAGTTTGGTTCTAAAAGGGTTTCTTCCACATAGGTACATAATTGATTTTGGAGATGTACATAGAGTGAAGATGGCAGTTTAGGGTTATTGGCGCATTTGGGGGTACCCACCATAGGCAAAGTGGAAGAACTGGAGAGATTTTATCAAATCCTTTCTAAAATATGTATGCCAGCAAAGATCAATGAAAGTCTTCCAGAAATGACTTACAAATATAACTGGGAAGAAGTGAATCTGGCCTTCTGGTTTAGTCTGGGTCTCCTTGAAGTAAACTAGCACAGGGAAGCTTGGCCACCACAGTTCCCAGTTTACAAAGGACGAAAAGCTGTCAAAGGAAGATTCCAGCAATAAATCAAAAGAATTAACACATTAAAATCTTAGACGCAAGGATCCCAATGAAAGCCTTCAGACCCCTTAAAAACTCACGTTAAGGCAGAGGATACAAAAAGCGTTTAGGACTTGATCCCTTTTCTACACTGACCTCTGTTACCAACAGGAACTCCACTATCCCTACACTTGGTTGGTCTTCCTAGCAAGTGTTGTAAGCTCAGCATAGCTACAGGTCAATGGTCACTCATCTTTGAATGGAAATGGGGTGTCCACTGTCACTACTAGTAGTCTACAACCTCCCACTTTCAAAATGCATACATTCATTGTGAAAAGAAATTTGTTTCTCTTGACAGATTTGATTTGTGTACTCCAAGATCTTCCCACAACTTCAAACATTCCCAAAACACAGTCCTACATATGTTAAAATGCATAACATGAAGCAAATAGTATCCTCTCCCTTAGTTTCCATTGCATACAGCAAGACAACGAGCAGAATGTTCAGCGGCTCAATGCAACCAGTTTGAACTGACTCACCTCCATCTATTCTTGCCCCCAACAAACACATTCTCTTCGGATTCTCTTAGATCGTCTCCAACCTTCACTTCCTGCAACAATCACCATCCTCATCCTTACACATCACATGTTGAGACTTCCTACGCATAGTGCGAAAAACAGTTCCAAGTATTGGCAGACTAAACAAGAAAAGTTACCACATAAATGAGAAATTACAAGAAGTACTGACGACTTACCAAGGCTTTGTCGTCAAAAACAAATTTCACTCGCGTAGTCTGTCAAGTCCATAGAAGTCCATCGAAGCCAAGAGTATCTTAATCCGTTAGAAGTGCCAGTGACTTTGAAAAGTGAACATTAACCCTAAATTTGTATCAAGCACAAAAGTGATCATCAAATATAATGGGAAAGGGGGTGAGTGCCTGTCTACCACTTCTATCTTCAGTTTCCATCTTAAAGCACAACGAATGCACTATTGAAGGCTATATAGATGAGATGGGATAATAAGATAGAAAACAATGCACAAGGCTGTTCATTTTTAACGATTTTGATGCAATGTAACAGTTCAAATAATAAACAGTCATGCCCGTGTTATTTATAAGAATAGAATCCGGATTGGAAACAACATGATTAAGTCATGGTGGCGACCAAAACCTGAACCAAGAGGAACAAGCCCAGAAGACCAATCGGCGCTGCAGGGAGCAAATTGTCACTGTAGACCAGTGCTCCAGCCGTTCCTGCTCAATTCAACACACAAGCCAAATATTTTCGCTGCCAATGTGGGAAGCAAAGAAATCATACCATTCATTAGAGGCCCTTTGCAGCACCCAAGAATCTAAACCCATCATTCTGATTCTATCAAATGTCTAGCTAAAGTTCATACACCAGTTTCCTATCTTGCTCTTAACAACATAGCAAAGAGCCAAATAGAACCATACTGGAAGCAGAACGATGCTTAACGAAATTAAAAATAAGAAAGATATTCAATCTTGTGCTAGGTCACGTAAGTATCTAATGCTGATTCCAATTTCCAAACCGAAGGGTTCAGGCTTCCAAGTGCAAAAGAACGCCACACTTCAGCCAACACCTTCTTCCAGACAGCTCTAAGTCTACTCAATTTTCCATCAATTGAGAAAAAATGAAAACCGCATACCTAGAAGCACAAGAGGAATGCGAAAATCAGGGTCGGGCACTACTGTTTTCCGAACAACTTCGGACGCTGCTTTCCGACTTCCCCACTACAACAAAACCATTTCATCAAGCGTCGCCAAATAGCGTATATACAAAGAAAGACAGCAAGTAACTGAGAACACTCGCAGAAGGTCAGAGCATACAAGAGCATAAGTGGTGACATTCCGAGTCGGAAACCGGGTGGAGAGGGGGTGCAGATAGGGTTTGAGAGAGTGCAATTGGGGACGAAGCGGGGTTGTTGCAAGGCGGGGTCCATTGTGCATCGAATTACCTGAAACGAAAGAAAGGTGATGAGAATTCGGGGAAGGAATTGGGGAAGAGAGAAAGAGAGGGAAAGAAGATTAGCTACGGCGAGGCAGTACACTCACATTTCAAAGCTGGGAGAGAGAGCGAGAGGAGCAGGGCTGAACTTGCCATAGCTGATGAAGCCGAAGGTTACAATGACAAATTCGAAATGCAAATGACGAGAACGAGGAATGTGAGTTTTCCGAAGGCTCAGAAACTCAAGATTGGGTTTCTTCAAAAATCTACGGGTGGCGCGTCGGGCATCACCCCAACCGAGGAATTCGTGCACAGACTCATCCACTCTGGGTCCCAAACTGTGATTTTCACAATAAACCGTTTAAAGCCCAAAACTCTTTAAGCCTGTTTTCTACAAAACTTTGCACATATCTTTTACAAAACTATGTCAAAGTTCCTCAATTTCATCAAATTGGTTGTAAATGAAGTGTGGGTTTTAAAGATTCAAGAATTACTTTAGATGAATGAAAAGTTATTTAATCAAAGCATCACACCAAAATCCTCATTTGGAATACCCGAATGAACTTCAAATCACTTAACCCCTCATTGCCTAAAGCCTGAACAAGTTCAAAAACAACATCACTTTTGAAGTGTTATAAATATAAATTTCACTAAGTTATAGAGATCGCAACTGTACAATCTAGGAGTATACATGTTGTAGATGACTTGCATCAAATTTGGTGTCATTTGAAGGCATAGATTGCAAGATTATAATATTTTAGTGTTGAAAAAGGATGTAGCAATTTTCCTTGAGACACATTTGGAGGCAAAATTCGGCTTCTAAACCTACTTAAATGAAAAAACTTTAATTTGTAAAGTGATTCAAACTAGCAAACAAACACATTGGTGAAAAAAAAATTCATTGAATTGACTCTTTGTGTCTACAAAATGGCTTTGAAATGTCAAAAAATAGCAAGAAAAGTTGCAAAAAACACATCAAAAACTGAACCTCCTTCTATTGAAATGTTTCTCAGTCACTCATAACTTCTTGGATTGATATGAAATTTTAGCCACACAAACTAGATTAGTGTACCCAAACTTTCCTAAAATAATTTTGGAAATGAACACTATATGAAGAAGAAACAAGCCACCAAAGTTCATTATAATCCAAAAATGTCGGGATTTTGAACTTCGAATTGCACCCAAACATTCAAAACAACTTGAGTTGGCATGAAAATTTTACCACAATAACTAAACTTCAAGGGGAACATAACCCAATAAATTTTACCAAAAAGAACATTAGATGAAGGAAAGACAAGCCCCAAAGTTGCAGCCATCAAATGCAATTTGATGAACTCAAATTGAACCTATGAACTTTGATTGGCTTCCAAAAAATCTTTACATCTTGAATTGATTTGAAAATTTTACCACACAAACTAGAAGAGAGAGCGCAAATTTCCCAAGAAGTTTTATTGAATTAATACATCAAATGCAAAAGTTACAACACTTTGAATTGGACTTGAGGACACTTTTCATCCCCTTTGGTGATGAGGGGTTAAAGGTTAATTGACCTAATGCTCCTAATCTAAACAATGAACACAAAGATCATAGAGGTTTTTTTGACCCCAAAACTTCTCAATCATCCAAACCAAATCTTGACTTTCAAAATACCATACTTTTTTAAGGTGAATTTGATGAAATTGAGGTAAATTTTATAAATTCATATAGATATAAGCACAAATATGCAAAAATCAAGAAAAGATTTAGGCACTTAGGGGTTAAGATAGAAAAATCTATTACACTTCATTAAGGGCTATTTTCTAACTTATAGACAATTGAAAATAAAAAGAAAGAAAGAAAGAAAAAGAAAGAAAGAAAATTGGAGAAGATTGTATTTTCTATAAATTTTCAAAGTCAAAAATTGAAAAAACATGAAGGTGTATTATAGGGCATGTTTGAAGTGCCTTCCAAAACATGCAAGACAGATGGTTGGCGAGGCAGATCTACAAAGCGGTTGTGAAAGTCTTACAACACGATTTGCTTGCCCTTCACTAAACACAAGATGACTGCACTGTCACCATCAAATTTTGGCTGCCATAGACTCAAAACAGGACTGCTTTTCCAGATTCATATTCAGGGCAAATCAAGAGGTTGCAAGAATCATAACATTAAATGTTCTCACATGCACTTTCATGTAACAGTAGTCTTCTTTGACTGTCTCGTCTACAGCACAAAACACCATCAAAATCATTTGTCATGTAACTTTATTAAGCTCTACACCCAACAGTCAAGACTAGCAGAATCTTTTTCTTCCTACTCTTTTCAGTACTGCAACATCAAATTTGGGTTGCTTCAATCTAAGAGCTGCACTATCAGAATTTGCTGATTGCAGTTCAATCACCGAAAGGCAACCTGATCACGTCAACACGAGGTGACTCCCGAAGTAGATTGCTACTGGTTCAAATCTACCACATGAAAGCTATGAAAATTTCACGTGGGTTCGATCTTTTCACATGTGAATAGCTGCTAACAACAAGCTTTACACATGCAAGGGTAACATGAAGAGGCTCACCTATAATCCATTAATATATGGAGTAACTGGAATGCGTCCAGGAACTATATAAAGGACAACAAGAAAAGCTCAAGGAGTGCGAGAGACCGAAGGAGCATCCCTTAGTGAGGAGTCTCTCTCAATGTCCCTAATCGTCTCCTCCGAGGCGCTGTCGGATTGCCGAGCTGGTTGTGCACCGTTCACGATAAAGAATGGGTGCACATCCTCGAGCAGAGATAACACAGTGCTCATCTTGGGCCGCTTCTCAGGAACAGAGTCCACACACTGCATTGCAACCTTCAGCATGGATACCATTTCTCCTTCGATGTTTTGGTAGCGCATCAGCTCCAAGTCAAACACTTCGGCTGTCCATTCTTCACGAACAGTGGACTGAACCCAACGTGGCAAATCAATCGGTTCGCTGTTCGCAGATGGTTGGATAGGTTCCTTTCCAGTCAGAAGCTCCAGCAGTAGCTACAAAAAAAAATGAAACATAAATCAAGCAAGTAATCACAATGTTCTTGCAATAAGAATATAAGGTAGTCGTTGTACCAAAATAAACAGAGCCAAACGCAAATCAAGAGAATAAATTTGAGATATTCTCGCAATATACAAAAACATAAATAAAGAGATTGAAAGGTAGTTCTCGTACCACTCCAAAGCTATAGACATCCGATTCCTGAGTCAATTTGCGAGTCACGGCGACTTCTGGGGCTCGGTAGCCAACTACTTTTGAAGCAGAATTGGACGAGACCACTAGAGGTGAAAGTCCAAAATCAGCAACGCAAGCTTCTCGGTCTCTGTTGAGCAGAATGTTGGACGACTTGATGTTCCCGTGCACAAAATTTGGTCCGCCTTGTGCGTGCAGATACGCAAGTCCCTTGGCAGCGCCAATTGCAATTCTTACTCTAGCCAGCCAATCCACAAGGATGCGATTGGGTCCTCGATTGCCTACAAAGACACAAGACTCCCTGTTACTCGGCACCTGCTGAAAAATATTCCATCACAGCATAAAACAGGATGCAACAGATCCCAACTATGCTGCAAGAGGCTCGGTCCTATTGAATGAAGCTACAATGCTAGAAGAGGTTCTGTAGCTTATTTCACAATGTAGCAGCACTGCAGAGGTAGCTTATTTCTGGTTAGAAACTTGGGCTCAATATTTTAGTTGCAACAAGCATTGTACGTAAGAACCCACTCAAACTTTCTCACTTCACCCATATGTGTAGCTTGCGTTGATGCAGATGGCCTCCTCCCATTCAGTCAGACAAGAAACCAAAAATCTAAGTCTAAAAACAACTATGTTGTAGAAAAAGTCTCTTGATAATTGCCTACCATGCAGAATTGCAGCGAGACTGCCCATGGGCATGAAATCAGAGACCAGGAGCTTTTCGTCCTTGGAATAGTAATACGCCCGCACAGGCACCACATTCCGGTGCTGCAGCTTCCCCACGGCCTGGATCAGAGCCTCAAACTCCTTCTTGCCCGTCGTCACATCCTTCAACCTCTTCACAGCCATGACGGTCCCATCCTCCAAGATCGCCTTGTACGCAGTGCCCACACTGCCCTTGCCCAGGACCTCCGCCGAAGCTCGGAGCAAGTCCTCAAGATCAAAAGAAACCAGGGAGAATGATACCAATTTGCTGGCGCCTGCCGGCTCCCCTGCAACTGCAATGGCATACTCTTCTCCATATTGCTCTACTGCTCGCCGCTCTCGGTTCTTATCACGAGTCACTCCCACAACATCGCCAGCTCTCTCGCCAGGCGCTGAATGTGATGGTGACTCCTCGCGCTCGTCCTCTCTTGCACAGAGACAGATGAAAACTAGGACAACGAGGACTAGAAATGCCACACCTCCCACTACAATACCCGCAATTGCGCCTTTAGATAGACCATGGTGTTTTGGAGAAGAGGATAAGGGTGCTATTGAGGATGAGCACAGAGCTCCAAGAGGAGCACCACACAAGCCAGGATTGCCAGCGAAGGAGTCCCCAGAAAATCTAGAGAGAGTTGTAGGAATGGCTCCAGACAAATTGTTGTAGGCGACATCGAAAACCGTCAAGTTTGCCAGATCCAACGGTGGAAGGCTCCCAGAGAACGAGTTGTTGCGGAGGGTCAGATACGTCAGCTGAGGGAGGAGCTGTAGTGACTCCGGAAGGGTCCCATTCAAGCTGTTGACACATACGTGTGGCATACAACACACACACGTCAATCACTGAAGACAAGGCTGGAAAACTGACTGGCATACCAATTCTGTAATAGTGCGTAAGGTAAACAGCCTAGATCTGCACTAAAAATAGCATGAATTCTGAAATTTATATTGAATTCTTCAAACTAGCAGACAGTTCCTCAAACATGCCAGTCTTTAAAATGCCAGTCAGTCCAATAGTTCCTAACTAGGGAATCACGCCAACGACAATCTAGAACATTGCAAAACTTATAGAAGCAGTGTTTTTGTCTCTCTAATTCCCAATGTCACATATGCAAAGCTTGTATGTTCCTGGAACGATCATCCCCAACATTAAAAGATATAATGACAAGAACTGACCGGTTGTAATCCAAGCTCAAGCTAGTTAGTTCAGGCCAGATCGCAGAAAGATTGGGTAGAGATCCGTAGAAGTGATTGCCAGCCAGATACAGCTGCTGCAAGTTTTTGCAACCTCCAAACTCGTCGGGAAACCCCCCAGTCAACGTGTTGCCGCGCAAGCTGACGACCTGGAGTTCGGTAACATTGCTCAAACTCCCTAGAGGGATGACCCCCCTGAGCCCTTTCCCTGGCAGCCGAAGCTCCGTAACCCTATTGTTAACACAAGTGATGCCAAGCCAGCTGCACGTCGAGGTGATGTTGGTCCAGTGTAGCTTGAATCCATTCGGGTCATGCAGAGTGCTGAATGCGAGCAGTGCTCGGGTGTCAGATGCCAGGTCCTGGCCTGACACTAACACCACACCGAGGAGGATCACCACGGTCAAGGTGGATGCCATCTGGAGCATGATCGACTCCGATCCATGCTTTCTTTTAGTCATTCTGGAACACTAAAATTGCAGAAGACAATGCGGTGCTTGCATATCGAACATTCTTTGCCTGCACTTCCACACCCAGTGCAGTAAACCCTAATTTCCAGCTCGGTGATTCTCCTCGCAGCCTTTGCTCAAGGTTCGTGAGAACACTCTACCTGAAACAACCATTAACACAGAACCGCTCAAAATCAAGGTAACTACTCCATCATCGTCTCCCAGTCTTGATTGTCATTCTGAAAAGCTCAGATTCTCTAAAAGAAAATCAGAATCGTGATCCTCTCTCGACGACATCAACTGGAACCCAACCCTCCCGAACGACAATTCGGAACTCATTCGACACGCATTCAGCAAAGGAATTCAAATATAACCAGCTAGAAGGCCAATGCACCACACCCTAAATTCAAAAAATGGATATGACCTCTCCTAACGGACCTCTCCGAACAGATGCATCACCTAGACGTAGCCACCCCCGCGAACACTAATCATGTCTTCAATAGGCGTTACACAGTCCACACGCGTCGGATTTGAGCCCTCCACGTGAACATGACCTAATTCTAGGTCACAAACCTGCGCCTAGCCACACAATGCCGCTTCTCCACCTCGTCCTCATGGTGCTAATCCCATAGCACACACAGTCCAACCCGATCGCACTCCAATTTCTCGACCCAATGCTTGGATCCCAAAAAAGCTTGGATCCCCAACCAGGGTACGGACCAAACACTCCGATCACAGAGCATGTTCCCTGTCGTCCCCCATGGACAATCCCAAACTAGGAACAGAGAACGTCCAAATGGAACCACCCCAGTAGCGCGACCATTCCGCCATGGCGCATCTGATCTCCCATGAGGATGATGAGCATTCCAATCTCCTGGATCCCTGTGAGAAACCCCCCAGCGAAAACTCGAGCGCATTGATGGAACGAAAGATTGCGTCTGCGGATAAACAGCCATTCAGGGATGCAAGGGGGCTGGTGTTTTCCAAACTAAGGCAACGGAGGGGCGGAAAAGCTTGGCGGGCGCCACACTCACTCGAAACTCCCTCGGCCACTGCACTGCCCGAAATAGATTGCGCTATTGCACAGCGGCGCGGCTGCAGTGGAGCGGACTTGACGTGGAGAGCATCCTCGTTTACAGAACTGGGCGTCTTCGAGCATTCTCCGTGATTCAGACGGCCAGGTGCTTGTTTCTCGGCGATGGGTCGTGGGCCAGTGCGAACGGGGCTGAGGATATAACGCGCGGCTCATCCGTTCCCTGTTGGCGGTTCGTTCGTTCTCTGTTGGTGGTTCGTTCGTTCCCTGTTGGTGGTTCATTCGTTTGCGTCATCCTAATGATGCGTTTGGTATGAATTGTCATGAAGGAGCTTTAGCACTGGAAGGCCGAGCTGGTGACCCTGGAAATCATCGTTTTGGGTACGGTGTAAATCATTTTCTTAAAAAAAACACCAAGAGCTCTCATTGGAGGTCAAACTATTGTGCAAGACCTTCCCATTTCACACAAAATCCTGAGAATGAGCATGTGCAATTCTATCTTACATAGAAGAATTTTTTGTCATTCACCAAACACTTGGTGTCCGTAAAAATGTTATAGAGTTAAGGAGAGTGTTGTTGCTCGAGGATGGACAATTAAGGCAAAATCACTCAATTCCAAGATTGAAAACTCAAAGAAAAAGTAGATGTTTGTTGTACTCTTTTCAAGGTGTGAACATTGAAAATAGGACAGAGTTTTAGAAATCTACGAATTCAACTTCTCCTCTTATAACTCTTGTAAGTTGTACTCAATAACATTATTGGATTTCACCCAAAATTAATTGCAATTTGTCTTTGATGAAAATTTTCCAACACCCTATAATGTTCTTTAGAGAAATTTGCTAGTTTAAGGTAATCCTACATTGAGTTACATGCATTTACATGTAAATGCATGAGTTAAGCCTTTTTCAAGTCCATTACAAGTCTTTTCATTTTTGTCAATTTATCAATGTTGGTTTCTCCTACAAGCTTAACATTTTCATTGAGTTTCAATTCTTGAAACTAAAAATGCATTTGGCTAAATCACATCCAAATACTACCATAAAAAATTGTGTAGTGGACAATTTGTTCAAGATAATATCTATCTTGAAATCAGTTAGTATTTATAGTATTGTGTTTAAAAAAAGAATATAAATTCTTATTTGACTCTTGTTTTTATTTTTTGAAAGTCATCTCTCAAAAGAATCATTGATCTACTTCAAGATGGCATTGTCAAACTTCAAAAGCATCAATTCAAGATATTTTGGAAAGTATCCACTAGAAAGTTTAAGTACCCTAATTCTTGGCGGATAGGTTGACCTTGACATTTGTAATGTAAAGTACCCCCCTACAATCATTAGTTAAGCAATTTGTAGGAGGATCCTTTTTGAGTGGATAGTGGATTGTCACTCAAAAGGGAAACCAAAGCCTAATACCCCAACCAATGATCCTAGAACTACTTTAAGGAAATTAGCCAAATGTTCATTTTTGAAAGATTTTTTTGAATTCAACACTGAGGGTGTGATGAAATTATGTAGCAACTGAGCGAAATTTAGCCAGTTTGGGGATCATTGACCCCAACCTCCCCCAAATTAAAAAAGAAAACATCTTTATTTACTTTTCATTATCACCAATTAAAAAATAAATGTGAAAATCTTTTATTCATTTTTCATTATCCCTATGACCATATATCTTTTTTGAAATCAACGCATATTTGATAACAATTGATAAGTGATATGTGACTACATGTTACATCCATATGTCATATCCATATAAATATCATATACTGCACCCATATGTCATACCCATACCAAATCAATATCTATATTTTCATATTTATTTTTTCTATTCATATGTCAAACCCAGGCTCTTGCCCTTATGTCCATATTCAAATCCGTATCATTAGATCAACATTCACTTTATACAATATTCAAGCAAGTGAAAAAAAATATTTTAAGAAAAGGGATAATTTTTGGAGGGTAAGCGGTTTGTCTCTTTTTAGGAGATAGCCTAGCAATTGATGTTGGTTCTATATATGAAATTAGCATGTTATCATTTTTGACTAGTATTAGAGTGATCAATCCAACAAATGCATTTTAAAATGTCAAATATAAGCTTCAACATTTTGCCCCTAAAGGACCAAGTAGCCTTTTTGTCAACATAGAATCTTTGTTCATCTATTTACAAATGGATTTTTTTTTAAATTCAAAATTTTCACACAATAGGTGGTTTAAGAGTAGATTTGAGGTGCAACAATTTTCATAACTTTTGACAATATGGTTAAAAAGTTGTATGATATGTAGTTTCTTTCTCAACATGGGCAAACTAGGCAATTTAAAAAAATCACGTTTTTTTTTAAACAAAAATTTGAATTTGATTTTCTTGATTTACATATAAGTGGAAAGTTTTGAATCATTCCAATTCAATTGATAAGATGAAAGTCATGAGGAGTCTTAGTTTAAGGGTAGTTATGGAATTCCCACTCTAGATAAACTTCAAAGTCTTGTATTGAATTCAATTTTCAATATTTTGGGAATAGAATAAAAGTGCAGGAGATAGATTATTTATTACAACATTGCAACCATTGGGATTGAAAATTTTCATTTCTATAACTAAATTCTCACCAATTTTGTATTTTTAATCATATTCTACCTCTTTCTACTTACTGAGTTTCAAGCATGAATACACAATAATTTTTGTAGAAATCTTTTATATATATTCCCAACTTATTTCTTCAACACATTCTAGAAAGTTGCAAGTTGCAGGACCTACACATTTTGGGTCAAAGGTTTGAAAGATGAATCCTAACCATTTGTGAATAATTGAAAATACTTCTTTTGGAAATCCAAGCATCATGATCTTGCAATTGGTAAGGTCTCTTAGTCTAAATTTTGAGGAGGATGTACTCTGAGTGATCCTATGGTTGAATTTGTTAATGAACAAACATAGATGAAGATTTTTGCCTTCATTAAGATATGAAGATTTTGAAGAAGTTTGGGATCTACAAAAACCACATTCCTTTGATCTAAAAATCTAAAAATGAGGTACATTCTAATCTAGAAATCTAAAAAATAGTCAATAATTAAGGATGTGCATGTATGGTTGGGATCGGGCATATTTTACCTTAGTTTTTTTAATATTCAATCTATCACACTAAAGGTTTCCCTTTTTGAATCCTGGAGAAACAATTTGAGTTTCTAAGTGAATTCATAATTTTGGCGGGAATTTTTACTCCACCTTTTTTGTAGGGCACATTTCCCATATGTGCATCCCCCTTTGGTTTGCACCAATGAATTGTTGGTGCTCTCACAATGTTCAGAAAATTCCAGTCCATACCACAATATTTCAAGGGATGTTACTTGGCTGTTCATTTTTTCAATTGGTTGATTGTGAGTACGATTTTTAAAAATTCACAAATGCCAATTTTTTTTATATTTATTTTACAAATATGTCATATTTCTTGTATGTGAAGAGTAGTTTCCCATGACAATATGGGTAAGCATTGTAAATGCCTATTTTGTTCCATTGAATAACAATAATAGTAAACTAATAACTTATAATAATAGAACGGGGAAACCCTAACAACTATCACCACATGCTAAGGTAGAAGCACCCAAAAACGTCAATATAAGCAATTCAGCATTGATAGTTGCAGGCACTCTTTTCTAGAAAAAAATATTTTTGTAGTACAAGCAATTGAAAATCATAAATTTTCAAAAAAATTATAATTTTTAGAGATGAAATGGATTTCCTATCAATTTTCAAAGTTGCACCTCCCTAGACGATTGAAAGTATCACATAGGTGGACTTGAAATCAAAACCTGAAAATTTTAGTAGTCAACCAATCAACAATTTGTAAGGGGACAATTTAATGACATTTTATAGGGATACTTCAATGAAAGCCTAGGGACATTTCTAGAGAATTCTACTATACATTAATGGGAACGAACATGGATGCTTTGGGGTGTTTCTATCTTAATTCTATTGTAGAGCTATGGAATATTGAATGGTCTCTTGCGCCAGAGAATTCATATTTCTCCTTCAAAAAATAGAAAGATGAATGGCAAGCATCTATAACAAACCCAACTCCTCATGTCTATCTTTTCAAAGAATCTTTAGAAAAACTCCTCTAATACTCAACTATATGTGAACTTCCTTGCCGATATCATTCTCTTTGTCTTCACAAGATGATCCAAGGTAGAATAGATGATCCAAGGTAGGAGTTTTACTCTATGTCAACAATTTAGGCTTACTGGTTTGACCATGATCTATTTTAGAAGTTTAGGAGTCACATACTTACAAAGCATGGCGGGTAAGGTAGGAGGCTCAAACTCCATTAGGGCATTTAGATTTGTCCCTACTTTAGCTTTGAAATGGACATTAAATGGTCTTTTAATCAACCTCTATAGTCGTTTGAATGGATCGAGGGAAAAAGTGTAATTTATTGCCATAGCCAATCACTGTCCTTGCTTTCCCCATTTCTCTTTATAACTTCAAGTGAACAATTTATGGAAGACCTAGTGACATAAATAGGGACCTATGACACAACTTGTTTGAAAATTCATAACTAATTCAATAATGCTTTAAAAAATATGAAACCACTTGTGTTACATTCTACATCTATTTCTCTTTGTCTGAAAAATTAGATAAAAATATTCCCATGAAAGGAAATACATGAAAAAGGTGGACCAACCCTTAGATGAATGATTTGTGAGCCTTCTACCTTCTACCTAAAACTGCACCCTACCAAAAACCACCATCATCATTTTGTGTACAACTCTAAAATCAATATGTATGTATATTGAAGAAATGATTTTAGAATGTCTACCCAAAACAAGTTTGGTCCTTCATAACTTTTGCATACGGGATCCAAATGTTGTGTTCTCTAGTGTGTTGGAACCTCCTTTCACTTGCCAACAAGAAAAATATGAAAACTTCACTAGTCTAATAAGAGTAACTAAGCATAGTAGCAAAAAGTGGATATCCACCTTAAAGAAACCCACAATCTATAATTATACTACAATCATTCAAAGGGTGCTACTTCCTTGGGTTTTTCAATTATGATCAAAATTATAAAATTGCCAAAAGTGCAAGTTTTATTTTTATTTATTTATTTTATACAAATGTTGCATTCAAAAGGGTAGTTTCCACAACAATTGGATAGGTACTAAAAAGGTGGGCACCCCAAATGCACCACTGACCCAAAAGCCAACATCATCACTTTGAGTACATCTCCAAAACCAATATGTACCTATATGGAAGAAACAATTGTAGAACCTCTATCAAAAAAAAGTTTACCCTAGGTCATAACTTTTGCATACAATATCCAAATGCCACATTTTTTGGTGTGTTGGAACTTCCTTTTCACTTGGAAAATATGAAACTTTGACCACTCTAATAATACTAACTGGGCACAGTAGCAAAAGGTGGCGGTTTTGCAGGTGCCCACCTTCACTTATGCACCAGCGTTCCGGTAACCTAATAACTTATATAAGCAATTTGTTCCGTTGAATAACATGACAGTTCAGTAACTACTACTACTACTACTAATGTACCTGGGCAAATCATAGAGCACCACGGCACCCTAATTCTATCATTCCAGAGCTGTGGAAATCTGGAATAATCTTCTTTTGCGCCAAAGAATTAAACTTAGTAATTTGAATTAAGAAAAGAGAAAAGACAGAAGGGTTCAAGAAAAAAAAACAATAAAAACAAACAGAAGGGCGAGTCAGCTTTGCAGCTGTCCTCTCTAATCTAACATAATAAAAAAAATGAAGTTCTCAACTTTAGCCTACCAAATGCATCACTGCCCCATGACCAAGGTAGTCACCAAAATTCTCTGATTATTGGATCAACAAGTGCATTCTCCTTTTTTATAGTTAACCCTTGAACACTAGGCTGGTGACCATGGAAATCAAGCATTTTGGAATAGCGTGACATCATCTATTTTAAAAAAATCAAAAGTACTCATTGGGAGTCAAACTATTGTTGAAGATATTCCCTTTTCACCCCTAATTCCAGGGATGAATAGTTGCACTTATGTCCTATACACGAGAATTCCCTATCATTCATCGGACGAAAAACATCCGCCTCGGCGTTTAGGGGTTAACCCATAACCAATGCCATGAATGTTTTGTGTTTGATGAATGACAAAGAATCCTTCTATGTATGATAGAAGTGCAACAATTCATCATCGAAATTTTGTTGTGAAAAGGAGAGGTCTTCTATAGTAGTTTGACTTCCAAAGAGAGCTTTTGCATTTTTTTCAACCAATGATTTCCACTATATGCAAAGGGATAATTTTCACAATCACTGGTCCGTTCTTTAAGGATAAACTATGAAGTCATCCATCAGACCACTTTGGTCAGCAACATCCTTAGGGTGCTCTAAATGCAACCACTAACAAAGAGTACCCACAATGTACATTTCAAGAGGTGGTTGCTTTGAATGACCACTACATTTCAACTTCAAAAATTTGTAACTAATTCCACAAAGGTCGAAAAATATAAAACGACTGCCAGTAGATGCCAATTCCATTTCCCCTCCTACAGAAATTTATTAAAAATTATTTCAAGGAGTTTAGCTTCCCCCCCAAATGCAATCAGCTCTTAAAAAGTGACTTTAAGAGCAGACCAAGGCCTTTTTCAGGGCAAAGTAGTGCGAAATTGCACCCTACAAGAATAATTTGGCTAAAAAATGGCATCAAACTATGAAGTTTTTTGCCAAAAAACTTGGATGCAATCACCATATTGTGGATGTAAATATAATTATGAACATGGGATATGTCCTATTGTGCTATTTTCTATCCAATATGTGAATGAATGTTAAAATTTGGAGCACCACTCTATCATTTTATATCATCACTTTGGCTCTTCATAAAAAATGAAAAAAAGACGCCCTGGAGCAGACTACAGTACCTTACTTCCAGAGTTTCTAGGGTAAAGTTAAGTTGCTCATGTGACAAAGGTTCAGTTGTATGAGAATCCACTCTTCTAGGCTTTGTAAAAGTAAATAAAATTTAGGCAGCTCTCTGTAATCTTACTTCATCTTCTCGAATGTCATATGATTAGTTTGCCCAGTTGGCATTGTTGAAATTTTTAAAAGTTTTTTTTCACATAAAGACAAGTGTGAGAAATGAGGAGAGCAATTGAAATTATATTTTTTGACAAAGTGTGGATTTGTTATGAATTTTTGAAGTGTGTTGTCCAATTGGTCCAAAAGGCTTTCTAGACTACCCAAAAAAACAATAAAAAGTGTATCCATAATGGTGATCTTACTCATCTGAAGCAAGTGCAATCTTTCCTAACATGGCTACAATATGAGGGCCTAAAAAAATTACTTTCTATGATGAATTCTCACTATGAAAGGTGAAAGTTCCTATTATAGTCACTAATCACTCCATCACCATCATTCAAGATATCAATTGTGGCTACTAACTCAACCTAATGTAGCCCAAATCTCATTTATTGAAAAAAGTTTGCCATAGATTGATGAAAGACTATAATGGGTCAACTTTAGGTGAATGTCATGGGCCTTTTGTTTGTCATAGATTGGTTTACCTTAGTTCCAGGTCCAAATTCAATGTGTACTTTCACTATTGCACTCTCATATGTTATAAAGACATTTTGTACATATGTGATACTAAGGAGTCTATAAACTTGAAAGTATTCTAACCCCCTTAAGGTAGAAACAACGATAAGCAACATTTTTTCTAGTTACACTACCTTCAATGTCAAATGAACCCCAAAATTGATGAGATTAATAGTGAAATCAAATGGAATGCAACCTAAGTGGTTTTGTAATTTTTGACACCATTGTAAAATTCACAAATTTTCAAAGTTAAGAACATAGGGAAGCCTATACTTTAAGACTAGACTAACCTTTTAGAGTGAACACCCTTAAAGCACAAAAATGTCTCAACTATCATTGTTTGCTTTAAAAAACTTCCCATTGATCATTCAATTACTTTTGAAAGTTGTTGTGTTTTTGAGTAATGGATATATTCATTCAAGGTCATTTTTTAAGTATTAGAGATTGAAAAATGTTGCAATTAAGTGTTTCTAACTTATCTTCACTCTAAAAATTGTAAATGTTTCATGGATATCTTTGTAAAATTTTCAATATATTAATTATCACATTGCTATGAATTTTCATATTATCACCTACATCCAAGTGCCTTGATTGTGACATTACATAAATTTAAGCAAGGACTAAGTAACTATGACATTGACCTAATCATGTCACATCACTAGAAGGATCCTGTAGGTTTTTTGACAAGTCCATAAACGTAGATAGATGTTTATTCAAACATAAGCATGTCTACTGTGGATGTCTAGAAAAATTCGTCAAGATTGATATGGGAAAAACACACTAAAATTTGAAAAAACATGCCTTGTTTTTAGAGGAACATCACAACAAAAACATGGTCAAAGAAGGGGCCAAAAGTGCACCATGTGGCAACCACATCACATCCACATAAGCGCCCGGTAGGTGAGCAATGCCATATGGGATTTTTTTCACCCCACTCAAAGATGATGTAGCAACTAACGTAGCACCTCACGTCATGATGTTTGAAAAGACTAGTAGTGTTTTGAACAATATCAACTTAGTCGTCAAGAAGAATTTTGATAATGTTTTTAGTAACATCAACTTCGATGTCGAGACATTTTTTGAGACATAAGATTTGAGGTCAATGACATTTTTTGAAACATTTTACAACATCAACTTTGACGTACACCATACAAAATAGGCCATACACAATAAACTATATGTACACAAGATATAGTGTGCCCTACATTGTACATCATACACCATATTTGATATTTATATAGCATGGCTTGAAAAGCCACTTATTGTGAGTATATTGACATAGAAGAACAAACCATATGGGATATTTGAATTTTTTGAATTATACAAAGTTGTTGAAGTTGACGTCACAAAAGAGATCTAGACATCTCAATTGACATCGTAGTTGATATTACAAAAAACATTTGGACATTTCAATTGATGTCTTAGTTGATATCTTTGTTGATGTCTATAAAAATATTGTTCAAATTTTTAGATGGTATCAAAGTGTGCTAATGTGGTACATGTGCCACTTCACCCTTATTGGATGCCATGTTAAGGAGGATGAAATTACTTCAATACAAATTGGAACAATAATCAAAATCATTTTTCAGAAACCCTATATGTCTTGTTGTTTACAAGAAGGCAAACACAAGACTTCGACAAGAATAGGATGGATTGAATTTCATACATTGTTGAAAAAATGATCTTCTAAAATTGAGAACAATTTATGTTCAATTCTAAAATATATGGGACAATGGAAATACATATTTATGAAAATTAGATAATGTAAAATGCATTAGACTAATTTTTTAGGACTTGTTAATATAGTTAGAGCTACATAGGAAGTGCAATGAAAATGTAGTCATTATGCTATTTTTTCCCTCTATAAAATCCTTTTTTAAAAGCCTCCAAGGGGTTGTCTTTCCTTTGTGTTTTTCTATGTGGTCTACGTTTTACCCTAGCCCACAGTATCTTCTACTAAGTTACCTACTATTAAACCGAAATTCCTTGCCAATGTGGCAAGTTGTTGTTTTATTGGACGTTGTATAGAACAAGGCTATGTTTTTTTAAATGTCTCCCAAAACATGACCGTTGCATAAGACATCAACTAGTTTTTTTCAAAGACATCCAAATGTTTTCTAAAATATCCAATTTGATTGTGCCTCCATGCCCACTATCCCATCTTTTTGCTTTTGTTTTAGAAAATATGCTTGTTTGTTACTAACGTCCAAAAAAACACAAGTTCCTACTAGTGCATCAAACAAATACGATGGCAATAAAAATTTTGAAAACAAAATGAATAAGACTTTAAATGTGTTTATAACTTCAGTTAACAAAAATGTCCATAAAGTATGTAGATACCTCATGTTGTTCATTAGAACTTAAAATTAATACACCCTTAACACCTAAGTGTCCCTAGCACTTTGGGGTTTAAAATTTAATTGCTTTTGAAGTGTTATAGGTTTAAATGTCACTAAAGTATAGAAATCTCAATCATACAATCTTATAGTGTAAGTGTTGTAGATGATGTGAATCAAATTTGGACTCATTTGACCATATAGATTGCAAGATTAAAATGTTTCAGTGTTGAAAATGGATGATGAAATTTTCCTAGCAACACATTAGAGGTGAAATTGATTTCAAAACCTACTAGAGTGGAAAAACAATGAACTATAAAGTGCTTCAAAACCAATATATAAACACATTAGTGAAAGAAAATATCATTCAAATGACTCACTATGTCCGCAAAATGACTTTGAAATGTCAAAAAGTAGCAAAAAAGTTGCCAAAAAAGATCTAAGGCTAAACCCCCTTCTACTAAAATGCTTCTTGGACACTCATAACTTCTTGGGTTAATATGAAATTTTACACATACAAATTAGACTAGTAACTATGCACAACTTTCCCAAAACTTTTATTGGAAATGGACACCAGTGGTATAAAGAAGAAATAGGTTGTTGAAGTTCCCTATAATCCAAAAATGTTTTGGATTTTGAACTTCAAATGGTTCCCAAACATTCAAAACAACTCGGATTGATATGAAAATTTTAGTACAACAACTAGACTTCAAACCTAGTAAACTTAATTGAAAACAAACATTCAATGGAGGAAATACAAGCCCTTGAAGTTTCAACCATCAAAAATGTAGCTTCATGAACTAAAATTGAACCTATGAACTTTGAACAGCTCCCCCCAAAGCAATATGTCTTGGATTGATTTTAAAATTTTGATTGCATAAACTAAAAGAGAAAGTGCAGATTTTTCAACAAGTCTTCTAAAATTCAAATAGAAGATGCAAAAGTTACAACACTTCAAACTAGACTTCCAAACTATATGGGAACACTTTTGATCACTTGGGACGCTTAGGGGTTAAATGCCCTAATCCATTTTTTGAAATTTTACACATTTTGTCTTATATCTTTGTATGATTATGTTATTTACCTCAATTTCATCAAATTGATTAACAAAAGGTTGTCTTTCATAGTTTCAAGCATTACTTGGGATGAATTAGAAAACATTAAACATAGTAACATTGACTTCAAGCACTTCTTTCATCATCCAAAATATGGGCTTGAAAGCGGTTATTTTTTAAAAGTTGGTTCATGATAAAACACAAGTCGAGAGCATCGAACAGTAAGGATTGCAAGACATTTCTTCAGAATCAAATGGCAACGACAACTTAAAAATGAACCTTCCTCACTGGAACAAAAAAGATCTCTTTTCCTATCACTCTCTACTACTAGAATCAATACTATCATTCTGACAGAACAAACGATCAAAACCTTCTCAGAACAACAATAAGCCTTTTGTACAACCACCAGCACCAACAATCAGAAGGCTCCGAGCAGAGAAATGAATCAACCCAGTTTCCAGAAACCAAACGACCAAAGACTCTTGAACTCTTATTGATCAAACCACAGAAATTCCACAAAAACTCCGATAGAAATTGCCACACGAACGGGCTGAAAAAGAGACCACAAAACTTCAAATCATTCCAAGATTCGATTTTCCTGTAGAACCAAAACAATTTCATGGTACATTTTACAAACGAATTACAACCCTTTCACACCCCGACCGGCAGCTGGTGCAAGAGGAACCCCCAAGTAGATAGCTCTGCCTCGTCTACAAGGCACCAACAATCTACACGAACCTTCCTCCCGGAACGAAAGAAGCGATTTACCAGTCTGGAAGAATCATAAAACGAAGAAACCAACTTCCTAGTGCCTTATCAGAACAGCCACACTGACTGACGGACTCTCAGCAATGAAGATGGACTTATCAGATCAGTGCAGTCCCAATGCGGGAAATGAATCAACCTAGTCTCCCAAAAAAACCAGCAAAGTCTCCCGACCTCTTATTGTCCTCGGGATCCACGGGATCCCAGAGTTCCTGGCTATGGCGGTTATGGCATATTATGGCATGTCTGCAGGATTTCTTTGCGCATTCTCATCCCACGCGCTTTCCGACAATCTCGACATGGAATCACCATCATCGTCACCAATATTCGAAATCGAAAACGGGTGCAACCCTTCCAGCAACATGACCACATTATGCATCGTCGGCCGCTTCTCCGGCACCGTCTCCACGCATTGCATAGCGACTTTCAACATCGACACCATCTCGTCTTCGATGTTGTGGTACTTTAGAAGCTCCAGATCAAAAACCTCTGCTGTCCACTCCTCCTTGACAACCGATTGTACCCATCGAGGCAAGTCGACGCCGTCGTCGTACTTGGGGGCTTTTCCAGTGAGAAGCTCCAGGAGTAAGACGCCGAAGCTGTAGACGTCGGACTTTTGGGTGACTTTGAGAGACGTGGTAACTTCGGGGGCGCGGTAGGAGAGGAGCTTGGATTGGGCGGAGGGGGAGGTCAGGAGCTGGGCCAGGCCGAAGTCGGAGATGCAGGATTGGAAGTCGCGGCTGAGGAGGATGTTGGAAGATTTGATGTTGCCGTGGACGAAGCGGGGGCCGCCTTGGGAGTGGAGGTATGCGAGGCCGCGGGCGGCGCCGAGGGCGATTTTGACGCGGGTGGGCCAGTCGAGGGGGGTGCGAGTGCCACCCAAATTGCCTAGGAAACACAAAGACATGGGGAAACACGACATCAGCACACATCCAAACAGCGATTATGCAAGGATTGTGCGAGAGATGGCAGTCTACCCTATTTTAGCGGTATCACATGGGAGTAAGCTAAAAGTACCAGTTCGAAAGCATCAACGAGTAAACGCTTGTGAAACTAACAATTCACGACTTGTGAGGGTGTTGATCCCTGAAGGAGTGGTCGACATTTGAGGTAATTATGTATTTCTTCACTGTATGTACATGTGTGCTACTGTTTTATTCCACTTTACGGATGGTCGTTGAATGACTTTATGAGTTCTAATACAATCTGAAACAGAACATGATACCCTTCTTTCAACTTACCTCACGTTATTTCGTCTTAAGAACAGTTTCGTCTAAGTCCTGTAGCCAGAAGGAAGTACGAATAAATACAAACACCTACAGAGGTTCTTCCATCCTTTATAAACTTAAGGCTCATTGCTTCAAATTGAAAGATACTTAAACATTGTAAACACATTAACCCATATTCGCTTTGCAGTTTGTAGTACATTTTGAAACTGTTCTAATTTAGAAGGTAGAAGACTGTATTTTATTTAGATACTCATCTTAACTCATCCAGGGGTTAACAAATATCCAGGGGTAGACTGTACCGTGAAGAAGAGCGGAGAGACTGCCCATTGGCATGAAATCATACACCAGCAGCTTCTCATTCGTGGAGAAGTAATACGCGCGCAACGGCACGATGTTCCGATGCTGCAGCTTACCCACCACCTGAATCTGCGACTCGAATTCTTTCTTCCCCGTGATCACATCCTTCAGCCTTTTCACCGCCATGACGGTGCCGTCCTCTAAGATCGCCTTGTACGCCGTGCCCACGCTGCCCTTGCCCAAAACCTCCGCAGAAGCTCGCAACAGATCCTCCAAGTCGAACGTGTACCGCTTTCCGTCGAAAAACACCAACTTGCTGCGATCCATCTTCTCCCCGGACGCGTTGTAATACTCTTCCGTTGATGGAGGGACAGTCGGGTCAAGTCCCTTATCCCGCGCTTGGTCCCGCGCCGTCCCCGCCATCGCCTCCGATTTCGGGGAACCCTGAAAACAGAAATCGTTAAAAACTCTTATTGCATAAATCGCATGAGCTCTTATCAACTACTCCCTCTGTAATTAGTGTCCGCAGTTTAGCTGGAGACATTTGATATCAATTTCATTGATCATGCTGTGAAAAGCGTAATCTAGAAGGATTCCCAATTTTATGTCACCAAATTCAGTGAAGAGCATTGCATTTCTCCCTTGCAACCAAAATAAATATGAATTCAAGAAAGCCTTCACACGATATACTCAAAACAACAACCTTAGTGTTGAAAGTGGATACTTTCTGGGCGGAGGGTGTATTATATGACAGATGTCTAGTTTTCATAGTTATCTTTGAAGCACAATGGATGTAATATATATTGAAGATTGAATAGGTAGCAGTGCACATGGGCTTAATTGTGTACTTTCAGAGGATTTGATGTACCTGATTCTGTCTTTTCCTTCGGCACAGACAGCAGAACAATAAGATGAGCACGAGGGCGAGAAATGCGGCTGCGCCGAAGACGATCCCCGCGATAGCGCCTTTCGATAAGCCATTGTCTTCGTCGGAAGCTGTGAAGCTCGAGCCTAGGGGGCTCGGTGATGGTGTGATTGGAAATGGACATGCAGTGAGCGGCGCACCGCATAAGCCGGGGTTGCCGAGGTAGGACGCTGCTGGAAAGCGTGTGAGCGTCGAAGGGATGGGACCTGACAGGTTGTTGTTGGAGACGTCGAACAGGGTGAGTTTGGCTTGATTGAACGGCGGGATGCTACCCGAGAGTGAGTTGCTGGCGAGGTTGAGTAAGAAAAGATCCGGGAATTGGCCTAGCGACTCCGGGATGGTGCCGTTCAGTCTGCGCACATAGAAACGAACAAGCCACGTCAATGTTCACCCTCTCGAACATACAAAATAATCGTGAAAACTTCGCAATTTCCTTTTCCTTCAAGGGCAACCAAAAATCATTGTGTTTGATTTGCCTCTAGGATATACAATGAGACTGTTGCTTTTTGTAACTATTAAACCAAAAAGTACAATTATCACGCGTCTATCACCCCTCACGAACTTGCTCTCAAAAGCTACATCGAAAAGTCCACATCTTAAACATCAATCACGAAATTTTCACATGCCATATCTCAAGCATAACTTATGATAGTTTCACATGACAACTGATTGGCACGAGAGAAAATCACGAATTCACTCAAATCTATGTTAGGGGAAGCTCCCAACCTGTTCATCTCCACGCTCAAGCGTTGCATTTGCGGCCACAATCCCGTCAAGCTCAGCACCGGTCCATAAAACAGATTGTTCGCCAAGTAGAGGGCCTGCAGCTTGTTACACCCTCCCAGCTCCCCAGGAAACACCCCAGTCAACTTGTTTTTCCTCAAACTCACCACCCGAAGCTCCGTGAGCAAGCGCAAGCTTCCTGCCGGGATGACACCCCGGAAGCCCTTGCCTGGTAAACGCACCTCCTGCACCCGATTGTCCACGCACGTGATGCCCTTCCATGAACATGTCGACGTCGCGTTGCTCCACTTCAGCTTCGTCCCGCGCGGGTCGTGCACGCTGGAGAACACCAGCAGCGCCCGCGTGTCGGCGGCCAAGTCTTGGCCGTTCACTCCTACAATACTAAGCACCGCCATCGCCAGGAAGAGGGCGGCGAACGTGCGATAACTCTCCTTCGTCATCGCTAAGTTCGTGTGATGTGGATCACAAGGTGGAAATGAAGTGGGGTTCCATCATTGGAGTAAAAGGTCGTGTTATAATTCCTTACAATGCTCTTCGTCTTCCTCGTCCCGCATTTTTGGAGGAGAACGAGTGTGGATTGGACTTGGGGCGACGAGGCAAAATCAGCGACTCTAGCTAGTACCTGAGAAGACAACAGCAATGCCAAGAAACTAACTCAGAAAATAGCTGTACCCTACTTCCTCGCAGTATTTGAAATGCCGAGATTTGCGGTAAGCGCGGGCAGTGAAAATCATTGCGAAGTGGCTGGGCATTAGTCTCTTACAACAAAAGCTACAGCTGAAGATTCACTGTGAATAGACACTATAAATCCCAACTCTGGTGGCGAATGTCACCCAACTAGCAAGAAGTTTTGTAGGTTAAACGGCCGCAATACCAACGAGCTCTGGATACGGAGCACCCACCACAAGGGCGAAAACGGAATACCGGGTTTTTAGGAACATGTGCAGCATTGCAATGTGTTCACGGCGAACTGCTAAACTCAAAAGCAGGTGCCATAAGCTCAAGAGATTCAACGTTCATGAAAGCTGTTTGCCAACACGCTCGCTGGTACCCATCATGGAAGATTCGGATTTCCAGGAACGCATTGCAGTGTCGACATGGCAAGTGCTAAACCACAATCCACGCCCGTCCCCATAACTAAATAGATTCATTGTTCACGATACAGTCTGTAAACACATATACTCGTAACCATCCATAGAAGCTGACTTCACGATACCGCGAACAATAAAACCAATGCAATGCAGGTCCAAAAAGCTAACGAGATTCACTGTCCATGCTGATAACCAACAGCTCGCTCGTACCCGTTCAAGGGAGACTCCCTTCAACGGATGCCGCTTTCCTAGGAACACATTGAAATGTTGACACGACGAGCGCTAAACCTCAATGCAGGTCCAAAAAGCTAAAAGATTCATCATTCGAGTGCAGTCCACAAACACATACACTCGCACCCATCCATTAAAGACCAACTTCACGACACGGCAAAAGCGACCCCCAAAATTCAGGTCCCCAAAACTAAAGAGATCCAACGTTCATACTGATAACCAGCACGCTCGCTCGTACCCGCCTATAGAAGACTCCACGAAATGCCGCTTTTCTAGGAACACATTGCAATGTCGACACAGCAAGCGCTTAACCGCAATTCAACGTTCATGCTGTCTGTAAACACACGTACCTATTCCTAGAAAACTGAGAACCGTCTTCCGATTCAAAAGATCGAGCTCGCTCCAGCAGCTAGCACCCAACCTGTCTATTCCATATATTTCCAAACGCACCTGCTCCAACCTCCGAGCATCAAGCTCCAGTCACGCTCTGTCACTGTTGTATTGCCCCTTGAGAATGTTGAAAATCTTGCAACTTTGAGTAGCAGCTAGCGGACACAGACCTTCAAAAGCTACCTGCCTGACGATGCTAGCTAGTCGAGTAACGTAACAACGAGGGCGTGGCCGTTGCAGTCGAGAAATCACAGTCCAGGGCCGAGGATGGAGCGAGTAGCGCGTCTGGAATGGCTTTCGGAAGCTTGGCGCCCGCTGCCAGATGACGCTCCGGAAATAGCCTGTTCTGCGAATCTCACAGCAAGCGCATGGAAGTCTATTTCTATGGGATTCACTGCTGGACGCCTGGAGCAGGCGGGGACGTGGAATATAATGTTCACGCTAACTAACTTAAGGCCGGTTTTAACAACCGGTAATCAATCTGCTTTAAGTAGTTGTGGGCGGGGTTGACTAATAGTATGAGCAACAAAATACTTGGATGAAATGGGATGATTTTTGGATGAATGATGGATGGTTCTACTGGAGATACTATGAAGAGAATGTAAACATTTGGATAAATACATGTAAAAAATTTGGAAAATTTCAAAACATTATTTAGTGAGAATTTGTGTTTTTACTATACACTAGTAGAAACATGGGCCATACAAAATAGAGTAACATGTCCCAAATGACCCATAGGTTGTCAAGTTTGTCATGTGGGGTCTTTTTAAGAATCTTCTATTTGGTCTCCATGGTCCAAGCATGTTTCTTTTAATAATAGGACTAGTACCCATGTTGCAAAATTTGTAAACTAAATTTGCAACAACTGACTCTTTCTTTGGACTCCAAAACATGGGTTGAAAGAGTGGATGAGAATTTGATCATTTGTGTGATGGATGAAATCATGATTGTGCATATACTATAGTAGATAAGCTATTGTAATATTGATATTTAATGTTACCTATATTTATTGAATTAAAAATGTTGTAATTTTTTATTCTCAATTAATAGTTTTACCAATTGAAATATTAGAGATCTTTCTCGTTGAATATTGATTGATATTTGTATTCTTGATAAAAATATTTCATGAAGAGTAAAAACTTATAGCATATTGAGACCAATTAGTGTAAATAGTACTAAATATAATTGTAAATATAGTTGAATTAATTTGAATATTTTATAATCCAAATGTAGTGTTGATATTGGAAAGAAAATAACTCCAAATTGAAATTTTTTTTGTAAAGTTGGAGCATTATTAGTCTTAAAATGTGAGAATGTAAGACTAACATTCCACCATAGATGATTGCAAAAAAGAACCAAAGATTTTATTGCATTTGGTTGATTAGTAGTGATTCTTTGGGGGATCAAAAAATGTGGACAATTGTAAGCCTTTAAGAACATTGTACCCTTGAAAAATCAAACATAGAACAATTCTTTAAATAGGAGAATCCAAAAGTGAAAATTCTCAAGAAAACTCATTTCAATTTGTAAATATTAGGGAATAAAATACATTTGTAACAACTCTATGAAGATGGTTTATAAAAATAATTTACCAAAAAACTTAGATTGAAAAAGTGGAGAGTGATTTTTTAAATGCAATTCTTAAAAAAAACACTCTGATAATTTATTTCTTTTTCACTCCTATTCCTCTTTCTTATTCTTCTCAAATCCTATTATAATTTTGACAATTAAGTCCCAATTGAATAGAGGAGAAAACTTATAGCCAAAATATTAAATACAAAATTTTTTCTAATAGCTTGGTCACCTTCAATAATATAAAGTGAAAGAATGTTATGTAAATGACCTTGCCATTGTTTTAGTGTATTTTTACAATAGGATTAAAAATAAAAACCTGAAATGTTAAAAATAATAATAACTAATTTTAATTAAAAAATATTCTAAATATATATATTTTTGGTAGTGTTAACACAATTATCATGACAAATTTTTTTTAGTTGTAATACAACATTCTAACAATAGAATTGCATTTCATCAATAAACATTGCTATCATAGCAATAATACAAAATAAAACAATATCTTTAGGAATAGCTGCATTAAAGTCTGACAAAAAGGACCAATTAGCATTGTTGAATGTTCTAGTTATCATCAAAATTCATCAAGACAACCTTTTGAGGTTGTCAAGCCACAAAATTTGGATGACCATAAAACCTTATCCAATTTAGGACATGAAAGAATCCACATAATTATTTAATCTTTTTTGAACCTTATTACTTTTCATTTACTAGGCCTACAATAGTGTGAAGTGAAATTATATAAGCTTCACACTAATGTAGTGACCAAGTGACATGACCAACGCACTAGGTGTATGATTATTGGAGAAGGTGCCCCCCTAAAGGTTTTCACTACAATATATAATAATAATAATTTAATGACATCTCTATAATAAGTTGGAAGCTTTTCTTCCCAACTCATGCTAAAAAATATTTGCATCCTCATCCATTGGTTATTTTTATATTCAAATGTATCTCACTTACACTATAGAGGCACACTTAATAATATATATGCATTAAGAAGTTTTATATCAAGATTTCAATAAAGTCTTGAATTATTTTATAGCTTCTTGTGATACATTTGAGTTAGAAAGCATACAATTCAATAGTACAAAAATAAAATAAAATCTTCATGGAAGTGACTAATGAATGTTTGACTTGGATCCTTGTCAAGAGTTTGACCAAGAACATACAAAGTTAGTCATCAAAACTAGCTCCTAATCACTAATATAAATATACCTTACCTTACATTCATCTTTTTAATTGACAAATGTTTTTTCCATATTGACAAATATTAGGGCTAGCTTTGTTGTACATGGAATTTTGAAGCAACCTTACTAATGTGTCATAAATGAAACCTGAGCATTACTTTGGAATATACATATAGGCTATGTGAAGGTGATTGCAAGAACACTTGAACTATTTGTTGTGTATTTTATTTTCAACCTTTTAGTATTTTGTATTATGAGTCACCTTTAGTACTATTGAGGGCATGGAATATGAAATATGGATGGTTGATTGGATTTCAAATCTACTATTTTGACAACACATGATGTTTATTATTGGATGGCAAGCAATGGCAATACTGAGTTCGCATAAAAATAGTTCATTTTGGCTAATTGGAGTCGCTACAAGTCCCCCAATAGTACTATTGAGTCTCTTATGTATTCTAAAATGCTATTTTGAGCCACATGTTGCTACTTGAACCATTTCTTGAATTTTTGCAGATTTTTGTTCATATATTTATAAATATATATATTATTACCCTCAATTTTATCATACAAAAAGTGTTTTTCATAAAAGTCCAACATCGGTTTGGATGAATGAGAAATTATGGAATAAGAATAGTCCCTGTAGAACCTCTTTCTTGATTATTCAAAATCAAGACGTTGGAGTGATAAGGGATTAAAGAGCAACTAATTAGAGTTGAAGAGTTATATAAAGCTACCAATGGATCTTATCCAATTAGCATTAGATTTCTCCAAAGATCACAAATATCCTCTTTAAAAAAATTGGAAATTTGCTCATGAAAAATTGTAGAATCATAAAAATGACAAAGTTTCCAAACGTGATCTCCACAATCCAATACCTTAAAAACCAGGCGGCATTGCTAGAATAGAGATTAAAGAAGCTCTAATTATTTCAACTTCCTTTTCACTCAAAAAAGTTCTATTAAAAAAATAATCAACCTTTCATATGTTTGTCCTTTACTATGGTTTGTTTTCTGACTCGGCAAGATAATCCTCTAGTAGATTAGCTAGTCCTCAATATTTTCTTGAAAAGAATTTTGTAAAATTTGTACTAATGAAATAAAATGATTTTAATCTTCCATAGTATCAATAAAAAAAATGAACTATTGTATTTTTTTTAAATTAAAAAAATTTAGTCCCTTAAGTTCTAAGATCATTAGATGAAATCCACATGTTGCTAAGGGATACAAGTTCCTACAAGTTCCTTTAAGTTTTGGGACTATAGGAACTCAACCACAATAGCTGGATGACTTGGCCGAAATTCGGCCACATCAGATTAAAATAAAGAAAATATTGTTTTAATATTGTTTTAGGAAAAAAAATTATTTTTAATTATTTTTCATATTTTCATATTTTCATATTATTTTATATATTTTTTTCATATTTTTTAATTTTGGTCTGAACTGGTTTGTTCCTAGCAAAGGAAACGAGCCTAAAATGGCCCTCTAGTGTTGCTGAAAAATATCTAATGTTGTTTTCATAAACAAAAACAAAAACTCAAAATTGACTTTTCTATTGCAAAGAGCAAATTATTTTATTTTTTTATTTTCCATATTTAACCATTGTCCCTTGCACTAAACTAGTATGAAAATGTGTAGAAGAAATTTCAAAAATTATGACCACTTGGATTCTAAGATATTTGTGTTGAAAGTGAAGAAAACAGTATTGTGCACCTTGTGTGACTCATTATAAGACTTTGAATCTTCTTAACTAACTTCTTTTGTGTTGTTGATATTGAGTAAAAAAATTATATTGAAGAATTGAGCTAAAAGTCTAGGAAAAAAATTCAAAAAACAAGAACCTAATTTTCGTTCTTTAAAAAATTATGAAATAGAAGTATGTACTAGATTGAAGGAAAAATTAAATCATTAATATCTCTAAGATGAAATTGAAACACAATAATCCCAATAGTGAAATTATTCTAGCAAGCATACTAAAACTTTGGGAATTTAATTACTTGAAAATTTTGAAGATTGAGTGAAAAATCAAATACAATACCAATACATTATTTTTTCAAGAAGATGATATAATTGCCCACATAACAAGAAGCTCTATACTTTCATATCACTAATCCAAATGAACAAATTAAAATATCTATGTAGAAAAAATCATAACCTATGAGAATTTTTTTTTAATTATTTCAAGGTTTTGTGGGGTTTTTTTTGTTGCACAAAGAGTTCCATTTTGTACTTAGGATGACATAATATTTCTCTAGGCATTTATTTAAATAAAAAACATTCTCCAAAAGTTAATGTATTCTTTTATCTTATGTAAATATTTAAAGAAAAACATGACAAAAATTAAGACTATAGGAGACTATCCAGAATCCATGTTGTCCCTAATATATAGGGACAAAGAGACTTTAGGGGTTAAATTTATACATAGGATTTAGGATACCATATATCCAATTCTAACAACATGATTCTAATTCATCAATTGATTATAACAATTTTGAAGCATATGCATTTTTATTGAAAGCCATTTCACATAAAACCAAATGAATTTGAGTAGGGGGAAAACATGCTTGAATAATGTTGCTCAAAACGTGCATTATTAGTACTTGCTCTCACTTTATGCAAAACAACCTAGTTGTGTGTTTTTTGAAAATTTAACCCTCAACCTACAAGTCTAGAAACAAATATTGTATGTAATATCTATTATTGAGTTAGTGAAATATTTAGAAATTGCCTACAAAAATTCAAAATAGGGCAACATTGGCAAAATATAGGTGAGTGTCCATATATTTAGATTAATAATGATACTTCATCTACAATCTACATATTCAAGGATGAAAATGGGATTTGATACATCTTTATAAAAAAAATCTTTTAGTATCTCTAAAAAATGTGAAAATAAAATAAACTATCATTGAGTGGAATGCCTTTTTTGTGTGAAAAAATACATTAGAGGGGATTCGAGGCCTTGGGAGGGCTATTTCAAGCCTGTTCCCTTGCTTGTTCCCTGTGCAATCTGAGAACGGTTGATTGCTATTAGAAAAAAAATATCAAAAAAAATAAAATTCTTAGTTCTAAAATACAAAAAGAAATTGAAAAAAAAAATCAATTTTTTTTTGACGTGGCAGTGTCTTGGTGATGTCAAATTGTACCAATGGCACAGATCTTGCGTTCCCCGCAACCTGGGAACTCAAAAGCATGTAGAGGCCTCAAATCTCCCCTAATGCATATAGCTATGTGTATTGCATGTAACCCATAAAAGTTCAAGGAAACCATGTTGAGTATTTTGCAAATTTTGTTGGACTATTGACTTTCACATACTAGAATTTTGCATTAAAACTTTACGCATTAGGGGAGATTTGAGGCCTCCGAGAGACTGCGAGTTCCCTGGCTGCGGGGAACGCAGGAACAGTGCCACTACGACAGATTGACATGGCAATGACATTGCCACGTCAAGAAAAGAGGAAAAAAAAAAAAGTGAATTTTTTTTCAACTTCTTTTTGCATTTCAGAATTAATTAATTCTCTCTCTCTCTCTCTCTCTCTATATATATATATATATATATATTTTTTTTTAAAAAATTTTCTCCTGACAGCAGTCAGCCGTTCCCGGACTGCACAGGGAACAGTGCAGGGAACAGCCCTAAGACGAGCTCTTGGAGGCCTCAAATCCCCTCTAATGATAGCTCCTAATCATCATGTTCTATATGTAACTATGTAAGCCTTTTTCATGTCATTTTGACTAGTATTAGAATTTTTTTAAAGGGTTTGGTATTTCTATCTTTCAATAATTAGATTTAAAATATTTATTCTTGTAATTTTATTAAATACTTTTATATCTACATCCAAAACTTTGAATAATCATATTCTAATTAATAAGATGAAAGTTATGTGGAGATTTGTTTTGTGGGCAATGAGGGCAAAATTATCACTTAAATTGTATTTTAAATTTAAGTTTTATAGTTTTCAAATAAGTATAAATAGAAAAGATATTTCTTGTTTTCTAGAATATTCACACATGGGAATCAACATTCCTCAATTTCATATAAAAATTGTAAGCAATTTAAGATCTTTCATCTAATACTAGCCTTCTTTGACTTTATATTTTTCATAAAGATGAACATGAAAATTTTGTTAATTATATTTTCTACATATTCTCAACTCACTTTTCAACATGATGTCTAAAACCCAGAAATTGTGGACACACTTTTTCACATATATGTGAGATGCAAATAACCTTGTTATTGAATTGAGGCATTAGAATATTTCAATCAATGGGAATTTTCACCTTGAAAGCATAGAGAAACTATAAGAATCTTGGCCATGTTAATTATAAGATTGAAAGGTTGGATTCACTAAAAAAACATGAAGATTTTAGCATTGTTTTGAAAGAGAGCACTTTTGAGTAGTTTGGGATTTTTAACTTATTGTAGGATTTAAAATTTTAAAAATCAATGAAATTTAGATTAACACATTAGAAATATTTCACTCTACAAAACCATCCTTGGACTTGAACATCACAACATTTCCTTTTTTAATGTTCATTATGTTCAATTTTTAAAAAATCTATTGACATTTGTAAAAACATGTTACGTTTCACATTTTCTGCACATTCTTAGATAAATCTATCAAGAAGAAAACAAGAAACTTAGTATGATAAATTTTTATTAAAGCTTGTTAAGCATTGTTAAACATAATATGTTTTAACAAATTTCAACATATTCTATCAAAATCTGAAATGATGAATATAAAAATGGAAACCAAAAAACATGTATTGGTGTTCAAATTACAGGGTGCATTAGATGGGATTCAACTGCCTAGGAGGGCCTTTTCAAGCCAATTCCCCAAGCTGGCCAAAATTTAAAACTATTAAAATACTATTGAAATTATTTGAAAAACAAAATAAAATAAAATATTTTTTTATTATCTGACATGGCTGTCGCTTGACCACGTCAAAGAGTTGTTGTGGCCAAATTCCCATAGTCTGAGAACTTGTGGGAACTCGTGGTCTTCCATAGTAGCTCATTCTCTTCTAATAGTTTTATACTTTTATACTAGTGTTTCTTTAAACATAGAAGAGAGTGCTTGTTGAAATAGGATTGGGCAAATTCAAAGGAAAAAAGGAAAAATATTTACTTCCAAAGTTCATCAGAGAATAATACCTCAATAGTACATGGTGGGATCATCAATAAATTAAGCACAATACATATTGAAATGATTACGATGAGCATATAGAATGGAATATTCACATATTAATATGTACTCATACCTTATAGCTTTCTTACATTAAATTTGTATGGAACATAAACCAAACCATTTAATATGTCAATTGTGAGTCCAAGTCTAGTAAGTTTGTGAATCCATATTGTCTTTTAATTTTGTTAGTCCAATAGAAGAGATCTAGCCTCACTAGAAGACTACGAGTTCTTGGCAATGAGGAACTTGGTGAACTGCACCACTTCATCGTGATGATGTGGTCTAGAGGCGACCATATCAAATTTATTTATTTACTTTTTGAATTTTTTTTGTTTGTCTTGTTTTTCAATTTCAGGTCAAAAAATAATAAATAAATAAATAATTTAGTACTCATGATGGGTGACAAGTGTTAGCCGTGCCCTCATGGTAGTGGAAACAACATGGGGAATAGGCTTGAAACAACCCCCTTTCTTCTCCAAATCTCATCTAATGAATGCCATTGTTCATGCCTTGAAAGGTGAATACATGCTATAGTTCATGCTTTGTTTATATACATAGTACAAACCAAAATTCATTCTAAAGTTACAATACAATTTTTGAAGGTACCAAAATGCTAGAAAAGAATAAAAGTTTATGTTTGAAAATCTTAAGGACAAAGACTATATGTTAGGATTTCAAGTGGATATTTGTGCAAGTACATAGTGAATGGTACATTTTCCACCATTACAAAGATGGTTGATTGATGATTTGTTGATTCCCATGCCTATTTCCATGAAGATCATTTTAAAGTCATTTTGAGCTAATGAATCAAAATTTGGATTCATATAGTGTTCATGTAGGTTGTTCAATATGTTCATAAAGTTTTACTAAGGAATTACTTATGCGCAATGAACCCATAGCTTGGTGAGGCCATATGATGATGAGCCTCGTTGCTCCTAATAGTCCAATGAATATTAAACTAAAGCTAAATGTGCTACAAAATATGATATTCACAACTTTCTTGAGGTTTTCATCAATTGAAATATATTATACATCATAACTAGAGATTGTCTATTTTGTCAAAGGTTTTCACTTCCACAATTATCTAGAAATACAATTTGTAACTTTTTGGCATGCAAATATTATAATGATAGGCTCAAGTTTCAACCTACATTAATAAGCAAAATATTTGGGAGGGTTGCAAGGATTCAACCTTCAATTCCTACATGACATGCCTATCACTACAAAATTGAACATCAAATTTCTTTACTATGTATATTCCTATTTTATAATTGTTTATGAATGGAATTTTTTATTTTTCAGAGATGAAATTTCCCTGATTTTTTTATTTATGATTAAATTTTTTTTTCTAATAATACTTGTAAAATTGTAATCAATTTTTGAAGACAAATTAATAAACATTCATATTAAATGCCCAATACTACTGAAAAATCTAAAAATTTCACTACATGTATAATCTAATGTAGAACACCATTGTGTAAAACCATAATTCCCTATCATTCTATAACTAGAAAAATTAATAGACCTTGGATATTGGTCCCATGTTCAAATTGCAATAAAATTTTCAATTTTGTTTAATTTTCAAATTTTCAAATTAGAGTAGAAAATAGACTTAGTTGTCTGAATTTCAAAGAAGGTCATTTCTATGGTTAAAATTTCAACGGTGTTAATATGTGAGTCCAAGAATGCGATCTTGCGAGCATTGAGCCTACATTATAGGTACCTATAATATAGATACCCCAAACTATAGAAGGTGTATGTATCATAAACACCTATAATATGAGTATTTATAGCATATATACCCTATAATTGTAGACAATTTCTATGGTATATACATCTATGACATAAGTATGTACTATTATAGGCTCATGGACTCACATTCCTATACTCACATAATAGCAACCCTAGTCAAAATTCCAATCAAGAATATGAAGCTAAACCTTGCCAAAACACACTACACCATAAGTTGTTTTCAACCATTATGTTATAGTTAGGCCATCATATAAAATAAAAACAGTTTACATCACTTGATTTTGGTATAATGACATGGTATATCCTTCAACCAAACGTTGACAAAGAAACAAATGAAAATCATCTAGTTTATATGTATTGCAAGTTGAAGGAAAATTGTCATCTAGATGCCATAAATTGGCTTTCACTCGAGCTTTCACTATGCTTTTCCCAACAGGCACTTCAAAGTCAAACACTAATTTTCACATATTTTTTTATGTTGTAAGATTTTAAGTTCTACAAAGAAAAGATATTTTTAAAAAAATATTCTATGTTTAGTTATGAATTCTTCAAAAATTGCTAAAATATACTATTTTGAACTTTCTCAATCAACTTTCTCTTGATTGAAGCTCAAGAGGAATACCAATTATACCGTGATGTTTATGAGGATTATCTCTATTCTTCCTAAGAAAAAAAGGCCACTTTAATCATTTTTGTAATTACTATATTTTTTTATACAAAAAAATTACTCAAGGAAATCACATGAATTTCATTTAGATGTTTTCAATTTAAAAAATAAAATAAACATAAACATAAATGAAAGATGTAGATTATCAAGAGAAAAAAATGCCAAATATTTAAATGAACATTTTTTCAGAAAATTCATGAAGTTTTGATCAAAGGGTGGAAATGATATGTCCTCTAATGTTACACAATCCACAGCTGCGTACTTACCGAAAGCGGGACTTCGGCCATTTCTTCTCGAAGACTTCCCGGCAACTGCGTCCTTTAGCGAGGCCAAACCAAGAGACCGCCTAACGGGAACAAGTTCCAACGGGAGTTCGGCCGGACGCTGCAACGAGGTTCCCGAGGCGGGCTGCGTCGGTTGGGGCTCCAAATTTGGCATTCAAATTTGAATGCGCAGCCTTGAGACTCGGGTAGCGAAAGTATTTGTTGCCCGTTTCACTTGTGATAAGTTAGACTATGATAACTTCCGTTGTGTTAATTTTCTACTGGGTCCACTTTGATAGGGCCTTTGTACAATTAAGTTAGAGACTGGGAATTATCCATCCATACCTTTGAGTTAGGCTATTTGTTTTGTTTGTTACATTGGGATCTCTAGGACCGTGTGTCCCATAGTCACCTTCATGGTACTGTCAGAAAGTCCTTAGTGAGGAAGGGTGCATAGGCTTTGTTTCATGACATTGGGACCTATGGTGTGAAACAACGTTTTTTTTAAGTGATTTGTCGTCAAATTGCACCAAAATGATGAACCTTGCACTATGCCCTTAGAACATAAATAGGAAAATTTTAGAAGAAATCGCCAAAAAACTTCAAATTAAAAAAAAATCTTTGATGAAATCACCAAATTGTGGATGAAAATAGAATTATGTATATGTGATATGTGCTAATATGATATTTTCTATTCAATATGTGGATGAATGTTAAAATTTGGAGCACTACTATAACATCTAATATCGCCTCTATGGCACTTTCCCAAAAATGAAAAAAACCCCCAAAAAACTGGTGTGAAAGATATGGATTTTTGAGTTATTTTTGAAGAAAATAAATAAATAAATAAAAACTTCTACTTTTATTTTGATTGTGGCAACAACCCAGGATACACTAACCCACACCTTAGATTAGGTTGTTTGTTTTGTTTTTCTTATTTGTTTGTTTTGTTTGTTATATAGAAATCTCTTGAAGGATGTATTCCCCAATCATGTCCTTTGTACCATTAGAAAGCCCTCAATAAGGAGGGATGCACGGACTTTATTTCATTGCGTCATGACTCATAGCAAAAACGATATTGAATTTCAAAGTTTTTATGAATTAAAAAATTAAAAGATTACTTTTATTTTCGTCTTGGTTCATTGTGGCAATGGCATAGGGCACACTTAGTAAGTCATGAAGAATTGAAGGTGTGTTGACGGCTGTTGAGTGCCACAATTTGTGTCAAGAGGACAAGGAGATATTATGGAGCCAATTAACATAAGAAGTATGGAGAATTAGAAAGATGCCAAATTGCCAATTTCCTTCACAAAAATCATAAACAACTTAATAGCACTCAATACTCTTTAACAGTCTGAACCACGAAGAGCCTCCACTTTTGGTCTTTTGGGGTGTCCTCAAAAGATGGAGAAGTTGTCACATTTGGAGTTTTGGAGCTTGCCACACAGGGCAACGAGCCTCTCACGGGACAAATCCATTCATTGCCGCACTCTCTTCCGGTTACATTGTCCCAACCACTTGATAATATCACCTTCCATACAAGGATTTTTTTCGCATTTTTTGTAAAGTGGTAATATTAGATGTCTTAGAGGTGCTCCAAATTTCAACATTCATCCACATATTGGATACAAAATATGACATTAGCACATATCAGATATCCATAATTATGTTTTCATCCACAATTTGGCGATTTCATCCAAGATTTTTCTATTTATGTTCTATGGGCTTGGTGCAGGGCCTATCATTTTGGTACAAATTGATGACAAATTGATGGAAAAAACAACATTGCTTCCATAATGTCACTTGTATGCACACCAAAATTCAGTTGTTTTTGTCTACCAACTACATTGATTTGTCCAATTATTGGAGTGTGTGTTATGAAGTGAACTTACTTGTGGGTATAAGTTTTTGCAAGGGAGGAAATTTTTTATCCATCATACATGTGCTAGTGCTATGATTCATATTGAACAATCTTCACAATTGTCATTGGTAAGAAAATCCTCATGATTGTGTAGAAAGTTATAATCATGTGTAATTTCATTTTGTAACACTCACTCATAAGACAACTGAGAGTAGTTGGGTTTCCCATATTGTAAAAAACTATTTGTATTGTTGATAGTTTGGTAACAATAAAAACTAGCAGTAAAGATTATTTCAATTCAATTAACTTCATGCTTAATAAAAAGAAAAATTATATCCATATTTTAAAATTAGATATAATTCATTAATGATCAAATGATCAAATTGAATAATTTCAAAATTTAAATGGAGAACCCTTTAAGGTTTCAATTTTCCAAATCTATAAATTCAAAAGAAAATGAAATTCAAAAATGAAATTTTTGTAGATTTCAAGATTAAAATTTTAAAAAAGGATTAGACCCCTAAATTTCTTTGATGTTTAGAGATCCAAAACTACTTCAAAATACTTGTATCCAATGCAAGCTTAAAATCCTCATCTATGTTTATTTTTTAACCAATTCAACCATAAATATCTTTTAGTTAAATTGTTCAAAAATATCCTTCCAAAATTTTAGAATGAATATCCCCTTAGATTGCAACTTCAATGTGCTTAAACTTCAAAATGGTAGGATTCTCTAGCCCTTCTAAGAAGTAAACTTTTGTCTTTCAATGGTTTTAGAAAAGAACTTGTATGGCTTGTAACTTGTGCATTATTGTCAATATGTAGGAAAATGGATTGAGAATATATCAAAAAAAATTCAACTACAAACTTTCATATTCATCTTTAAAAAAATTATAAAGTGGGAGGTAGTACTTGATGAAAAACTAAACCACTAATAACTTTTACAAGAAATTGAGAATTTTTATCCAATGGAAAGAATGTTCAAGTAAAGAATATATGGTATGTTCCATGGGTTTTTTAATTTGAAATTTTAAAAATTGAGATTAAAAAGTGACTTCACATATTTTTTTCTACCTTCATTACTTGGAAAATAAAACTCCTCATAACTTTCAATTAATTATTCATAATTGAATGGTTCAAAATTTTTTGTGTAGGTATCAATCTATTAGTGACCAATATTGTGTGATTTTTTGTACCAACAAATAAGGTATTTTAGTAATTGACAAAGAGAGAGAGAAATAAATCCAACTATTCTAGATAGTTGGTGTACATGAAGAATTTATTCATTTTGGGTTCCATGTTAGGCTCCGAAAAGCCTATTTGAGGAACACCTAGACTACATACCTTTATGAAAAGTGAGACTTTTTACTAACTATTTTTAATTTGATAAGGGAGGGAAAGTAAGTTGGAGGTTGAATACGTTGTTAGAGTTGAGAAAGGGGATGCAATGATTGTGGGGTCCTGATAGAAGTGGTGTTGTAGGGTAAGTCTTATATATTGGGATGTGTTTGATTATTTCATTTCTATAACACTTGACACTAATTGCAACTCAACATATTTACTACTACATAACATAACTTATTTTTATAGTATCTTGTTGGCAAGTGAAAGAGGATTCCAATGCACTTTAGTATGCATTAGTTGGACACTATATGAATAAGTTATGAAATTTCAAAATATCATTTGTAGGTGCAACAAAAATCAACAATAGGACTCTTGTAAGCTCTCATGTTTTGATTGATTACATCTTGTGTCATCAATATCTAAGTTATAGTGTCATTTTTTTGGTCCAAATGTAAGGGTCACGTGTTGGGCAACGATGACTATGGGTGCACATGCCTTATGTTATCTCCCAATTTGTCCTTGGAATAAGCTATTCAAACTTCATGACAACCATTGCACCCGGGCAGAGAAGATCATATCCTGCTTGTCATCTAATGAGCAATTTTGAAGCGTCTATCAATGAAACTTGACCCTTCCTAACTTTCGCTTACAGGTTACAAGTGAATGACTCAATCTTTGGTGCATTGGAATCCGCATTCATTAGCAATAAGAATGTGCAATAACTTTGACTAGTCTCAGAGTAGGCACTACATATGCCGTGGTGATTTCGACTGTCCCTACTTCAGTCACAACAAGTTAGTAGAATTGGTTCCAAAGAACTACCGTTTCGTGATACTAAACACTCGCAAATAGCAATGGCTCAAATTTGTGTTGATCAAATCAAATGGAATTCTGAGAGGAGTGCACAGAAGATGTCCAGATGACCAACACATGGGAAAAAAACTGGTAACAATCTATCAATGAGTCTCGAAGCAACAACAAAACTCCCTTGCAACTTCTAGAATACAGAAAATCATCGATTGTTGCTATTGAGCCATCCTATGCCGCAGCATGCACACATGGTGCTCACATGTCAATCGCGCATACTTGAAAATAGAGGCTCAAATTTGTGTTGATCAAATCACATGACTGCTACGAGAAGTTCCACAGAGAATGCTCAATCGACCAACACAAAGCAAAATAAATGGTAACAAACTGTCACGAGTCCCAATCTCTTGCAACTTGCAGGATACAGAAAAAGCACCAATTGAACACTCCTACAACGCAGCATGCTCAGGGTGCTCACATACCAATCACGCTCAATTCTGTGTTGAGTAGATCACAAGAATGCTACGAGAAGTCCACAGAGAATGCCCAATCCTCCAACATGCGGAAAAAAATGGTAACAATCTGCCAATAAGTCCCCAATAACAAGAATCCCTTGCAACTTGCAGGGTCCATACAAAACACCGATTGAACACTCCTACGCCGCAGCATGCTCACACAGTACTCACATACCAATCACGCACACTTGAAAAAACAATGGCCCAATTTTGAGTTGATCAGATCACAAGAGTTCCACAGAGAATGTCCAATCCACCTACACATGTATGAAAAAAAAATGGTAACAAAATGTCACCAAGAATCCCTTGCAAATTGCAGGACACAGTCCACAAAACACCGATTGAAAATACTGCTACGCCGCAGCACCCTCCGACGGATTGTGAGACTCCTCCGAAGGCGCCGACGGCGTGGTTTCCAAAGACTCTTTCTCCTTCTCTTCGCTCTTGGACTTGTCCTCGGACGACTCTTGTCGTGACGCACCTTCGTCCCCTGTGTCGGAGGAGAACGGGTGCACATCCTCCAGCAACGGCAGCAACTCGCTCATGCTTGGGCGCCGCTCAGGAACCAAGTCCACGCATTGCATGGCCAGTTGCAACATGGACACCATCTCCTCTTCGATGTTCGGGTAGCGCATGAGCTCCAAGTCGAACACTTCGGCTGTCCATTCCTCGCGGACCACGGATTGCACCCACTGGGGGAGGTCGATACCTTCGTCGTTTATGGACACTTGGTTGGGGGCCTTTCCTGTCAGGAGCTCCAGCAACAGCTGCAGAAACCATGAATTGCAATCAGGGGACCGTGGACGATACTGTGTTGAAGCTGTTAAATAGTGTCATCCATGGTTTTATGTGCCAACTAAATAGAGTTAGGTTTAGGGTTTAGAGTGCATTACAGTAACTGGTGTACATGGTATAACCTTGGAACCACCATTGATCGTTGCAAGAGAGAAAAGAGAATAAATGTTGTTCTTGGGTTAGCCTTGAAACCACCAACAACCATTGGAAGATCGAGAGGAAAGAGAGGCTTTTGAGTGAATGGTGTACGTGGTTTAGCCTTGGAACTACCATTGACTATTGGAAGAGAGGAAGGAGAAGCTTTTGAGTGAATGGTGTACTTGGTTTAGCCTTTGGAACTAACATCGACCATTTAAAGAGAGGGAAGTGAAGCTTTTGAGTGAAAGTTGCACAAGATTTAACCTTGGAACTACCGTCTATCAATGAAAGATAGGAAAGAGATTTGAGGTGTTGAGTGAATAGCCAGTCAAACAATGAATTGAGAGTTTAGTTTAGTTTTTGTTTTGGCTATCTGGTGTTTGAATCTTATCCAAGTAAAGAGACAGTAAGTTAATACATGTTTGAATGAGCAATACACTAATCTGTAGGTGTACTGAATCAGCAGAATAGTATATCATACAAGCAATAGAATAAATGGTGTAATTTAAGACAAGATATGTTTGGAGACGAGACGTACCACTCCGAAGCTGTAGACATCGGACTTCTGTGTCGCTTTTCGTGCGTCGGTGATCTCAGGCGCTCGGTACCCGACCACCCGGGACGCAGCCGTTCCGGAGTTCAGCAACTGTGTCAGTCCGAAGTCTGAAATGCAAGCTTCCAGGTCTCGGTGGAGAAGCACGTTGGAAGACTTGATATTCCCGTGCACGAATCGGGGTCCTCCTCCTTGTGCGTGCAGATACGCAAGTCCTCTTGCAACGCCAAGCGCAATTCTCACCCTGCCTACCCAATCTAGCGGCGTTCGGTTGCTACCCCTGTTGCCTGCCAAAACCAAAGCCAATTCTCTTAAATCCTAAAAAGTCAGGAATCCCAACTTTGGACCTCATGTTCCTGTTTCTACCAATTTCAAGTAGGTCATCTGTGGACTTTGTTTCTTTGTTCAATTCTATTGCCTTATTGACCAACACGTGCAGCGCTCTTCATCGATTCTTGTGGGATAAAATTTGACCCCAATCCATTTGAAATACAGGTCTCAGAACGTGAGCAATTGAATTGGTCATTTTAAAGCCTCGATTCCTTAGTCTTCGCTTAACAACCACTCACAAAAGCTCAGAAACTAAATCGGGAACACAGCAAGGGAAACAGTAAGCATTGCAGTTTGCCTTGTTTCCCCATTCTTTATTTTTTTTTCAAGAGCATGAGGTGGTTTAGGGTTACCGTGCAGAAGTGCAGCAAGGCTGCCCACAGGCATGTACTCATATACGAGCAGCTTCTCATCCTTCGAAAAGTAGTACGCTCTCAACGGCACCAAGTTCCGATGCTGCATCTTCCCCACCACATCAATCTGCGCTTCGAATTCTTTTCTTCCCGTCGTTACATCCTTCAACCTCTTCACCGCAAGCACAGTCCCATCTTCCAACACAGCCTTATACGCCGTGCCCACACTCCCTTTCCCCAGCACCTCCGCGGAAGCTCGCAACAGATCCTCCAAATCAAACGAGTATCGCTTCCCTTCAAAGAAAACCAGCTTGTTGCGCTCTAGCTCTCCTGGCAGCGAGCTCGAGTATTCTTCGCCATGCTCCTCCACAACTCCCTTCCCCTTCTCACGCCCTGCTGCTGCTGCTGCTGCTGCAGCCCCAGTCCCTCTCTGAGCACTTCTCCAGCGCTTCAGTCGTTTCCAACAACAGAGGAAGAGCCCGATTGTGAACAGGATTAGCAATGCCACGCCGCCCACTATGATGGCCGTGATGGCTGCAGCTGAAAGCAATTTTCTTGATTTTCCTGAAGCTTCGGATGGTCCTGGTGCAATCGGGCTTGGACTGGGTGATGTGCAGATGGATGGTAAGGGATACCCGCACAAACCTGGGTTGCCGAGGAAAGGAGTTGGTCCGAATCTGGTGAGCGTGGATGGTACAATCCCTGACAAGTTGTTGTTGGCGACGTCGAAGAGCGTCAGGTTCACTAAATTGAAAGGGGGAATGCTTCCGGAGAACGAGTTGTTGCGGAGGTTCAGCAAGTAGAGGTGCGAGAATAGGCCTATTGAATCTGGAATGGTCCCATTGAACCTGCAAGCCGGGACACCACAAGTACGTGAGCTTGTTGCAACTGCAAATTCAGTACCTGACCTAATGGAAACATCGCACAACAACACATTCCAAATCGCGTAGATGGAGTGTTTATTTAAAACGAGTAGTAGACAGGAATATGGACTCAAATGATGCAGAATACAAAAGAAAACCTTTGAGCAGGTATTGAACACCACGAGTGCGTGAATTCTTGCAACTGGCAAATTTAGTCCCAGACCTAATGGCAACATCGGACAACACCTTCCAAATTTTATGGCTTGTAAAAATAGAGTGTTCACTTGAAGTTGAGGATAATCAGGAATTGGGATTTAAATGATTTAGCATACAAATTTAAATAATTTATGCACAGCGGGTTGCATCATATCACCAGGAAGAAAATGAGCTTGAGCTGCCCTAAAGTAGAGTCTCCATTAACCATACAGTGCATTAGATGCTCCATTGATCATACAGGTGAACTTTGATTTGTGTTAAGTGTGTGACCACGAAACCTGTTGACATTTCGTTTTTTGCAATTGATTTTTAGCTTAAAATAGAATAAATGTGCAAAGATTTTAGATGATACGAGTTTCTAGGTTGCTGAATGCAAAGCTCAAAGTTCTCCTCTCCCTTGCTGTAGGGTGAACGGAGACTTTACATTACCTGTTGTATTCCAAGCTGAAGTGCGTGAGTCGCGGCCAGAATCCAGTAAGATTGGGCACGGGACCATAGAACTGGTTTCCTCCGAGGTACAACGCATGCACATGGCTGCACCGACCTAATTCACCAGGGAAAGCGCCCGTCAACTTGTTGTTGCGCAAACTCACGACCCGAAGCTCAGACAGCAAGCTCAAGCTGTTAGCGGGGATGACGCCCGCGAGTCCAACGCCAGGCAATCGGATTTGCGTGACGCGATCCCTGGAGCACACCACGCCATTCCAAGTACACGGCGAAGTCGCATTCGCCCACTTCAGTTTCGCACCACGCGGGTCGAACGCGGCTCGAAATGCGACCAGAGCTTGCGTGTCGGCGGCCAAGTCTTGCGCTGCAGCTGCGGAGGCGATGCAGAGGATTGTTATGACAGTGGCGGCCACTTTCAATGTGGCCATGCTGGAATGGGGGTTGTAATCCGAGGGGTCATGGCCGTCTCTCTTTGTCATCACAAATTTCTTTGTGTCTGTATTTAGAAGAGTCGTTGGCCATAGCGGTTCATGAAATCGTACATGTGCATGGACTGAGGGGGAGCTTTGCTATCATCTTGATTGCTGCATGGAGTTCCTTCTCGGATGATGCTCCGGTTGCTTGCCAGTGCGAGGAAGGGCATCGTCAAGCTTGCCACGCTTCTTCGACATAGTAGAAATGCAATGTAAACTTCGATTCTAAAACCCTGCGCCACCCCCTGAAATAAATTAAAAAATGGTACATCAGCAGTGACACGAATCGAGATTGGGTAGCAACATGTTACCTAATGCATGTGTCCCCAAAACTACATGTATGACTCCCCAAGCGGACTGTAACATGCAAGCAAGGTTCACGAACAGTTTCATGAGCCGCCATAGCCAACAACTTTTCTAAATACAAAAACAGATACAACGGTAGGTGCTCTGGCTGGGTTTTTGCTAGGCTTTCTACACAAGAACTGGAGACATTGACCTCATGAAACGACTCCGCTTTCTGGCAATTGTCTAACGCTAAATCTTTTTAGTTGCTTTAGAGTATAGCACCCTGCGTTGAAATGGGAAGCAAGCGACTAACCAGCACACAACTTACACAGGTACAGAACACAACAGGAAAGCACGAACGAGGACTCAGCTGGCTTTACCAGGACCTTCGTTTTAACAAAACTCCTGCACCCACACAGCACGTGATTTGACCAGTTTCATCAAACAATGCCACTGTTCGCAACCGCGCCAGCATGCGAACACGATAACCAAGCACCAACAAACAAGTCATGTACGAAGCTCGTGAAGCCCAGCGTTTAACGGAAACAAGACGATGGAGACGCGGGGCTGACGGTGCAATTACAACAGAATCATATCAAGTCACATTCACTACATGCACAAGGAATGTCGGACAAGCTCACGGACTCGACACCAGGCTTCATGGTATACTAGACAAAAACCTGACGATCACGGTGTACAACGGACACACAATCTACACACCCAGCACAGGCTACTCTCACTCTTCCATCGCGCCATAACCAAACGGTCCAAACCCAAACCCTTGATCAAACACAGCAACTAGCTTCACAAACTCACCCCTTGCGCAATGCGTCTGTCACCACCGACACCCCAAATTCGGAGCCCACACCACAGTCCACAGGGCTTTTTTCTCGTACCTGCCGCCAATTACACCTCCTGGAAGCTACTAACAAGACTTAACTGTGAAGCGCAAGCTAGCTGGTGCAGAAAACGTGAGCTCAGCTCGCACGCGCTGGACACTACAGTAGCTAGACACAATATAGCAACGGCGATGGCGACGTCGTCCGATCGCCAGCAGGCGACTACAGCTGGAACTAAGGTGGAAGAGACGCCTGGGTGGTACAAGTTACTACTCCAGGGAGACAAGGAGGTTGCAGTGATGGAGCCCCAGCACTAGGAAGCCGATTGTCGTCATTATGAAGCTCATCACTGGCAACCGCCTGGCGACGGTGACGACTCCGTCGTCCATAGCTTGTGTCCTCCAGTGAGTGTGAGTTGACCTGTCGACGACGCACTAACTAGCACTAGCACTTGCGGCCATTAATTTCTGACAACTTTCTAGTTAGTACAGTCCATGGCGAGTGGGGCTCTCCGCCAGAGGTTGCCCCGGTGCAGGGATCCTCTGACCGGCCGACGCTGTGTGCACAGAAGTCGAGCTCCAAAATGCTACCTAGATCACCAAAGTCCTGCAGTGACTGAGTGAGCTCACACTGAGGATCTTTCGAGAACAGAGCCTGGTGATATATTGCCTGCTACGAGAAACTCCAGTTGCAAAGAGGAAGACAAGCGGTGCGTAACTTATATCCTGGCTGTACCTCCTTCGGCACCTTCAGCACCTAGCTGTCATGGTTCTGTCTCGTAGAAAAAGACTACGATTTGGAGTTTCGTGCACTCAGAAAATCAAAGTCCATGTACAGTACAGTACAGGAGATAGGCCGGAGGTGTGAGTATGCCGGTATACACTGTACACACACTGCTGCAAGTTGCAATATTTGGAAGTTTGTGTGCAAATTAACTTCTTAGTGCCTATCCCGTTCAAGCTGGAGAAGATGACCTCAAATTGGCAACTTAGTGTGCAAGTGTATGTTGGTTAAAAGTGAATTTTAGGGTTTATGCAAAAGCAGGCAGAAATGGTGGGCTGCTGTTGTACGGAGTTTGGGACTGCGAGTCTTGATTTATGTAATGGAAAATATGATGAGGGCGTCCTCCATTTGCTAAGTCTCTGTAGCCCCACCGAAATTATTCCTTGCAAGTGACTCAACAACAGTCAAAAAAAGTGGTCATGAACTTGGGTAGGTGGAGAACAACTGGAAATGGGGGTACAGTATGACTTTCGGCAAGTGCACCTGATTCTGATCTCTTTCTAAAATCAGACCCTACAGATTCTTGCCTAAAATGTAGTACCTCTATCTATGAGAGTCAGAGTTTAGGGAATTAGGGTTCCTTTAGGTTGCACTCATATTATGTATTTTGAAAGTTCATAGTTTATTTTTTGACAATCCAAACACCATTTTTTGGCAACATAGCAATTTTAGGCAGCTCACTAGGAACGGAATTTTTTTTTTCCTTTTAAATTTGCAAACAACATGTGCCTTGAGGAGTATCTTGAAGGCACACCAATTTTCAAATTTTTTGATTACATGGTTAAAAAGTTATTGTATGATATGTAATTTTCATTGATCTTTGGGCAACCCAAAAATTTCTTAGAAAATCACTTTTTAAGAAATAAAAATTTGAAATTGGTTTTTTAGATTTCTATACATATGGGAAGCTTTGAATCATTCCATTTTGATGAATGAGATGAAAGTTATGAGGAATATGAGTTTGCGGGTAGTTACCAATTCTCTACTCTAAAATAAACTTTGAAGTCCTTAATTTTAACTCAAATTTCAATATTTTGGAAAAAAATAAAATCATGGGATGTAGATTGTATATTACGGAGTACAACATTACAACCACGGACTTGGAATTTTTCAATTCCATAACTAAATTGTTAACAATTTAGCATTTTGAATCATTCTCTACTTCTTTCTACTTACTATTTTTTTTCCTATATGTTGTACGTACAATTCCAAATGATCTAAAAATTTTCAAGCATGTGGCCAATTTGCCTTGAAGAATGAATTCAAAGAAGAACCACTATTTTGGACATTTTTTCACATAAATGTGACCTTGTGAAGTGCAACTATCTGATTTTTAGCAAGGCCTAAAAAAGGATTTTTGTCAATTCAAATGTAATACCTTGCAATCTACATTGTGGAAGTTTTTGAAATTTTTTCTACATCTTTTCAAACTAGCATATTACAAGATCCTATGATTATATGTGTTCTAAAATGTTGTTTTTTTCAAAAATTTGGTACTTGTACTAGAAATGGCATTTTTAGAGCATTTTTGGTGAAAACATAGTCAAAAACATTTAGGGGTTCTACTCACCAAGTTCAAAAAATGAATAAGAATGGAATCTAAAATATTCTTTTCACTTGCAACAAGCTTCAACAAAACATAAAGCAATTTAACCCTTAAAGGACATCAAGGCCGAAAAGTGGCCAATAGATGGCATCACTATTCACTTTAGAAACAAGGAATGCACCTATTGGTCTAATAATCTAAGCAAGTTGGGTGACTACTTTAGTCATGTGGATCGCAATGATCAATAGCGTATTCAAACCTATTTAGGGCTAAATTACATGAAGGCTAGACCAAGGACCAAAAGCACTTTAGGTTACCCCACTTTGTTAGATGTGACTATGCAAAGCCAAAGCCTAAGACATGAAATAGTAATGGCACTTTTCATAGTCTTGGTATAAAATCAAGAGAGACTATAGCTAGGCCATATCTATTTTCTATTAGATTTGACATTATCAACTAGAAGATCAATTAAGTAGACCAAATCTATAGTTGTGAGGTTCTAGCCAGCCAAGGTCTCCTAGAAATCCATTAGGCCTATCTCAAAGAGGTGGTCAAGAAAAAAAGCTCCTAGACAATACAAAACATTATCTACTTTAGCCTTTTAGGATTCCAAGTAGACTTCTCATCCATGCATTGAAAGAAAACCTTGTTGCTCTCAACAAAATCTACATGAAATTTTTGTTCATTATATGATAGAAACATCAATTTCAACGCAAAATCTGCGTTGAAATTGATGTTTCTATGTTATAGTGAAAAAAAATGTCATGTATAGTGAACCCAATGGCCTTTCACTATTTCAAAGCTCTCCAAACCATTTTATTTTTTGTCTCTATTAGGTGGGTGCACTACTCCAAGAAGTTGTTAATTTTGACAATTTTTTTAACATTACACCCAACCCCAAAGGGAGGTATTTTGGCACTAAAGTGTCAAAAATATGTTGCAAAAAATTTCAATTTTTGATTCTTTAGTATCAAAAAAATGTCAAGCTTCATAAATGTTGAAAAGACTATTAAAAAAATTAAACACTAAAAAGTGTTGAAAAGAGTGTAGGAAAGAAAATAAAAATAAAAATTTGAATTTTCTGATTTGCACAAATTTGCAATCTGTAATAATTGCCTCTACCAAAGATTTCTAGATTGCCCAAACTTGCTCCCCAAACTACCCACCCTTGTCCACCTCTAAAGCAATTAACATGCAAGCCATTGGATTTGAATCCCTTACCTTGTATTTAATAGTGGGATTTTTTATAGCCTTGCAATATGTGTGAAATTAGAGATTTTTTGGTAACTCATGAGACATGATGTGTCTATTTAATTAACATCTCTTGCACCATTAATCTCCTTTTTTCAAGGAGTGTAAACCCTCAAAATATATTTTAGTTAAATTTCCTTAAAAAAACAAGAGGAAGGTAAATCAAACCCAAGTTGTTTCATATTTTGAACCTCTCTGAAATTAACTATGAATTTTCAAAGTGAAGAGCATTCTTTTGACAATCTTCTTGACACCCTTTCTGATAATTTTTATGATTGTAAAATTTTTTACACTTCTTTTGATATTAAAATGTTGAAAAAAAATTGGCATTCTTTTTGTCACATTATTGTCGAAAAGAGTGTCAAAATGTTTCAAAGTTGATGACATCTTATTCTTTGAAACTTCAATGTTGAAAATGGTGTTGAAAAAAATGTTGAAAAAAGTATTGAAAACAACACCCTTTCAGGATAGTAGTGGTCCAAATGATGATTTTTTAAAAGAATGTTGACTTAGCCTTGTCAAGAGAAATCCAACTATTCTTTTTTATAATTTTCTGACAATCAAACAATGTTTTATGAAATTTATGAGTTCAAATTTTCCAAATTTTATCTTGGGAATAAATGATAAATTTATTGGGGGTGAAAAAAAGGGAATGAAGGGGGGCAAATCTCCCTTGTATCATGAACTTGGGTTGGTGAAGCATATTAGGTGCCCATAGGAGTACCAAATGTTAATCTTAGAACTATAGATAAGACCAAAGATAGGATATTTATTGAGCAATGGAGGAAAAAATTTGAAATGTACAACTTGTAACATAGGACACCCATAAATGATATATAATTGTCCTTGTCAATAATATAGGGTGTGGAATACATGGTTGTATTACTTTCAAGTTTACAAAAAAATGTAGCATACTACAAAAAGAAAATTTAGACTAAAAATTGCATTAGGCAAAGGATTTGACTCTTGAGATACCTTACATTAAAATAGAATTTATTGAACCCTACAATCACTAAAAAGCCTCTAGCTATCTAAGATTAAAAATAGTCTCTAATGGATATTACTTTAGAATAAGGAACCTACATCCTATCCACCCACAAAATAGTATGACTAAGGTTTATTGGAGACAAGTTATGCTAGAAGTCTATCACCCTAATTTTTTTGCAATAGTAGTAGTGCAAATATGATTGTTTTCACTTCTTGCTTGTTTTCTTGTATAATTTAGGGTCCTCAATCTTGTTGTAAATAATTCATGCATACCTTCTTCTTTATTGTGATACAATACAAGATTCATTTTTTTTTCTTACATGATGAAAATTGTAGCACAAAATTTATTGGGTGAGTGGAGTGGATGGATATGAGTGGCATGTACGATGTCTTTTGCATGAGTGGATAGTGAGAGAATGTGAATTTCAAGAGAAAAAACACAAATCATTTCCAAAGGGGTACAAGTGGCATTCAACCATTGACCTATTCTAAAAATATGTGAAAGGGGGTACATGTGTCACTTGGCCATTGGCTGAAAAATTGAGTGCCAAAAATACTTGGGACATACCCTCCCACCCCACCCCCTACTTGTAGTTTTGTGATATGTGCTTCACTTGCAAACAATATGGGACAATGGACTATATATGTATGGCCATATGTATATGTATTTATCTTATACATGTCCTATGTATAGTCCATGCATATTTCATATGTTGTACACACTTTGTATTATATATCTATCTTAGGTATCTATATTCATATACCAGAATATCCGTATCTATATTATTTATTCTCAAGATCAATGGTGTTGGAAAGGGGGCCGGGGGGAGAGAGATTTTTGTTTACAAGATCAATGGCTCTCGATTTTTACAAAGACAGGGTGTGTGTTAATTGGGCCAAGGAGGATTGACCCCCTCGCTTGCCCCCCCAATCAATCTAGGTGTGCATGTAAAATAAAGACCCCCTATTTTGTGCTTCATTGATTTATCTTCTTTCTTTCTCCTAGCTAATTTGGGGCCTTTGATTGCAAACATAAATCCAAAATTTTGCAAATTTTATCATGCATGACAAATAAAAAATTTCAAGTTTTTCCCCCGGAGATGAGCAAGGGGATCAATCCACCCCGGACATTAATTGCAACCTGAACTTGGATGTATCATCACACTAGATAGTCAAGTGGTTGGATTAAATGCATTTTGTTAATCTTTGTTGTTGTTTAATGGCTTATTTTGTGTTTGTCCTTACATTGTAGAAATTACCAAGAATTGGTGTTTTTTTCATACCATTTGTGAATCCAATTCTTGTTACAAAAGCTTTGAATTGAACAAATCTAGTTGTTGTTGTGCCAAGACATAATTACCAAGTTTCTGGTTTTGGTTTTGCCTTGGTCAAAATGCAAAAGGAAAAGTCATATCCACAATAATATATATTGTCAATAATTTTTTGGATTTCTGTACATTTTTATCTTGTTTTAGTGCATTTCTGAATTTGTTGTTCTTAATGACAATAAGGTAGTTTGATTGATGTGTTATTGTTCCTCTTGGTTACTATAAGGGCCACTTCACACTACAGTACAAGATTGAAAGTTCATCGGTTTTAGCCAATCAAATTGCAGAAACCCAAGAGTTCAGCCTCTTAGCCCTTTACACAAGGAGGCATAGTCCAAAGTCCGTTGCCCATTTGTCTACCTACATGGCAACCAAATGCTTACATGGCGATAGACTCTCGATTAGAGTTTGGGTCTCCATTTTTGACCAATCCAAACTCTAATCAAGAGTTTGTCAAGTTTTTTTTCAGAAATTGACAAGATTTCAGCCATTAGATCGGATTGTTTTTGTAGTAATAGGTAGGATGCCCTATTTGTTTATTTGTGTCGCCATTGGGGTTTGAAACCTAGTCTCCACTACTAAAATGGTGAGTCTTAGCATTCTATGAACCTACTTCCCTTCAATGTCTAATGCCACCTTTTTATTCCATTTATATCCTTCATATTCCTTGCTCGATGATGAGAGCATGAGCTGTAATTATTTTTTTAAGGCCATTTTTGACTCCTTTCTCATGTTTTTTTTAACCTTTTGCTTGAAAAAATTGTCACATGGGAGACAATTCATTGAAAATTCCAGAAATTGGATGGATTCATGTGGAGAGAAAGGATAGAAGGCAAAAAATGGAATAGGTTTGGACTTTGGACTTTGGAGGCTTCACACCATGGCCACCTGAAGGCTCCAATTCCTAGTTTTTTTGGCCTATTTATTGCTCATTTCCTTGGACTCTCACCAAAGTTTGGCCACTCAATCCCACGGCCTCCCGACTTGGACAGCCATAGTGTGAAGAGGCCCTAAGCACAATCTCTAGAATTTCACATTCTATATAAGCTAAATTCTGAAATTGCTTGTACTTTGTATTACGCTATAATATTATAATATTTTACAAAGGTACTTCCCCCCCAAATCCATTTTTTATAAGAAACAAAAGCCTTCCATTTAACTGCTAAAGGACTGGAGGAGGGGGAGATGTCAAGAAGATATTGTCAAAAACTGTGGTTTTTTGGTATGTTATTCAAAAATGATAATTGAAACTTTTTTTTGAAACTTCAACCATAAAATACTGAAGTAAAGTATTTCACCAAAGTGTGAAAAAAATTCAGACCATTTGAGTGTGTGGACTGAAAATTTTTAATGTTTGAAGTGAGAAAAAGAACTTTTTTTCATTCTTGCAATATAAGGTCAGGGCTCTTTTGGACTTAGGAGTAAAATTTTTGCTCTACTCAAAAATGAGGATTTGACCATTTGTAAGTAAATTTATGTTATGTTCAGTCATGAAAAATTTTAGAAGCAAATATAGAGTCTAGCTTACTCTAAATCACCACACAATGCAAGGATATTATGTGAAATCATCATTTTTTGATGATTTCTTGTGCAATGAGGAAATTTTTCATTTGAAATCCGAAATTTGAAGTTTAGAGACAAACACTTGGAATATATAGAAAAAATTTCAAGAACTTTGACTTCACAGATTGCAAGATAATAGAACTTGAAGTTAGAAGAAATTATTTATTCTTAAAACCCTCCCATCATAGCTAACAAAGTTTACCTCCTCTTAGAATGTGATTTGAGGACTAAAACTTATTTTTGGGGGAACAATTCTATTCCATATTTTATTAGTTACATACATGCCAAATTTCAAAAGTTGGTGAGCTTTTCTACAAAAGATCCTCAAAAGATTTCTAAATTGCTTGAGCTGCCTTAAAAGTTCAAGGTAACATAACTTTTGATTTGGACACCCAATCGAAAAAAATTTAGTTTTTCACCAAGGAGGAACATATTTTCACATTGTGTCCAAATTTTATGAACATCCGATAAAAAATGACTTTTTAAGAACCTACCTAAGATTTCCTTTGTATGTTGAATGGACACTTGCGGTCCTTTAGGGGTTAATGCTGGTGTAGTATTTCAAAATAGATCACACTAGGATTCCCTAAAAGCTAGGAAGGAAAAGTAATACTTCCAATAAATACTCTTTGTACACATCTCATGTGATAACTTCACATGTAGTGCCCCTTGGACTCAATACTTAGGGGTAAGAATTCCCTTGTTGGTAACATGGACCTAATGGCCTTCCACTATCACCTTGCCTCTTTCAATGAAACTCCACCCAAATCAAGTGCAATTTCAACAAATTCTTGTACATTTGAAATCTTTACATTAAAAATTCATATTTCAATTTTCTAGTTTGCTTTTGAAGGATCTTTGCAATGATATACTTTACATTTGTTGCTGTGAAGATATGAGTTAAGAGGAGTACATACAATGAGTTCATCTTCTAACTCAATTGTTACCTATAAGATATAAATCACACTATGAAATTTGTGGCTCTTCAAAGAGCAATAGAAGTTGAACAAGCAAAATTTGAAGAATTGAGAACAAACTAGAGTTCACTTAGTATTTCAATAGAGTTATCAAAAGAGTTAAGAAATGTTGTTTGCAGTCTCGTCTCTATTTCAATATTTATTCTCGATTTCATTTTTCTTATTCAACTTATATTAGTATTAATTTGGCAACAAAGGAAAAAGATTGCATGCAAACAATCTAATCACATTGAATTGTCTTCTTAAATTGAGATTTAGGTCCCACCTTTGCAACTCCAAGCCATAAAGCAAGCTACAAAAGAGGATCAAAAGTTTTTTTGGCACCACTTGAGATATGTACACTTTAACCATGAAGGATTAAGGGGTAGTCCAAATTTTCAAAATTGTAAAGATTTATGATGAAATGCAACTTAAGAGAATAAATTAATGACAAATCTCAAACAAGAGTTGTAAAATATGATTCAAAGAAGAAACTGCGGGCTAAGTCAACTACTACACTAACCAATATTTTTCAATGAAATTGGAAGCTTGAAATTGAAAATTCTTTCTAAATCAATTATAGATGGAATAGTTTTGATTTTCACAAGATTTTTTTTCTTTAAGTTCAAAATGTTAATTTATATTCTTAGTGATTTTTTTAAAGATTTTCATTTTCTTATTTTATTCAAGTCATTTTTGAAAAGACATCTTTTGAATAGAAAAAGTTGTTTTTCAAGGCGAAAGCTACCAATACACTTTGAGTTATAGAATTTTTGCAAAGCAAAGTCTTCAGAATCTATATAGTACAAATGTTGAAGATCTAATACAAGAATCTACCAAAAAATTAATAGATGTAAAAAAAACATTTTTGTGAGCTTTGTATGTGTTTGAGTTTATATGTTGTTCATAATTTGAATGTCTAGTCTTTAAGGGGTTAAACATTTGCAACAATGAAAATGAAAAAAATACTTTTTAGAAATAAAAAAATGACTTTTCCAAAAAATTTAGTGCGTGTACTACCATGTCACCGATGATCACATGTCACAATATAGAGTTTAGAGATAAGGTAAACCGACCTATGATAAGTAGAACATTTGATTGGTTTGTGATGTTTGCAAAGTTGAAAATTTTTACATTTATTTCCACCTAAAGACAAATGTAGAAAATGAGGAGAGTAATTGAAATTATTATTATTTTTTGACAAAGTATGAATTTGTTATGAATTTTGGAAGTGTGGTGCCCAATTGGCCCCAAAACAATCTCTAGCATAATCCCGAATCAACAAAAAGTCTATCTGTAATGGTCATTTGACTCACCTAAAGTAGTCACAATATTTCCTAACATGGCCACAATATGAAGGCCTAAAAAATGTCACTTCTTGTAATGAATTTACACTGAAAAGGTGGAAATTCCTAGAGGGTCACTAAATACTCCATCATCATCATCCAAGACAGTAATTGTGGCCACTAACTCAACTTTAAGTAGTCTCAATTTCATTTATTGGAGATCTATCTTAGATTGATATAAGACTTTAATGGGTCAATAATGATGTATGTAATAGACCTATTGTATGCTAGAGGTAAGTTTATCTTATGCTTGCATCACAACTGGATCTATGATACCCAATTTTGACTTAAATTGACTGTTGTAGTAGACAAAATCTTTTGTCCATTGGATAATTTGCCTTGGTGTGGAAGAAAATTGTCATCTCAATATTGATTTTGTCTTTCTCGTGAATGATTTCTCACTGAAAATTGGACATCCACTGAAATTATTATTTCAAAAGCTTCTTTGTACTTGCATAATTGTTTCGGAGAAGCTCCATTACAACTACTTTCAAGTTGAACCAACTCATTTTGTCATCTTGACAAAATTTGGGATCACTTCCCAATGTGATTCCAAACTTGTTCACTACAAATATGCTTTCATCTTCAACTTTGTCGAAAATGAGTGACCTTTAACTCCAAGTGGGTCTGTTCAGTGTGAATGCTCTACTAGATCAAATACTATCCTTAGCCAATGAAAATGGTTATTATCTTCTCTGCTTTAGGGCCTCCTTACATGTATGGGTCATCGAGGAAACTTCACACCCTGTGCTACTGGTAAAAATAGCAATTGCACTTTCATGTGGACCCAATGGGTGGGCTGGGATACAATAAGAAATTTACACGTACTGGATTCCTTCAAGATTGTCTAGTTTTCACCAATGGGGTTCTCCACCGATATCGATGAAACTTCCACTCCTCCTTTCCCGCTTGCCCACTCCGGCAAGTCAATCGGTTGAACCTGTTTCGTCTTATTATGTGGACTGCGCGGCAAGCTGCCCACCCGGCCAGCATCTAAGCGCGTCCTTACAGTCTGAGTTCTAGGATTGATGGCCAAGTCACTTGACGTGCTCATGAGTCTTCAAACGTCGCCCCGGTCACTCTTCTCTCAAGTCTCAAGCAGAAGTTGATGAACCAGAGGAAGGATCCTGTCAAGGATTAGGGGTTCCCGTCCAGATCTCGTCGTCCTCACTCCGCGATTGCACTCTCGCACTGCCCCTCAGAGATTCAGATGGAGACACAGATTGAGAGAAAGAGATTTACTAGGGAGCTTGAGATTGAGATAGAGCTTAAAATGGAGAGCTTGAGATCGAGAGCTTGAGAGAAGGTCGGCAGCATCAGCAATAATCTGAGAAAGAAAAAGCTGCCAGTGATGGCGTTGCCGCAGAAGCTTGCGCAATTCAAACAGCAGCAAGAGAAGCTACAATCGTCGCTCGCCACTACCACCTCTATTGGTCCGACACTCACCCCCCCTCCGCCCCATCTGCCTCTTGCGGAACGCTTCTCCTTCACCAATGACACTGAGAAGTTGCAGCAGATTGCTACCATCCAAAAATCGCCTGTTGGTGCGCAGATCAAGCGCGTGCTTGGTCTCTTGCTCGAAGTATGTCAACTGCTCAATTTTGTAACAACAGTGGTGACTATAATACTAGATTTAGGGTTTTACGATTGGGGTGTTAAGTTCAAATTTAAACACAATCAGATCCTTCCAACGAACAAAATCATGGTAAAGGAGATGGTGAGCTCCCACTCACCATCCTTTTGGCTCCCGCTCACTATCTCTTCTTTCAAATGGGAGGGATCTGATTGTGTAAAATTTTGTAGAACGAATTCTCATGACATATTGTCCTTTTGAGTGCAGTCAAGACAATCGCTCTTGCCTGAGGAGATCAATGACCTCTGTTTCGTAGACGTGAAAAATACCAAGGATGTGTTTGAGGGTTTGAAGAGCAACGTGAAGGTCTCGTTTGATGGTCAGCGATATGCTTATAAGGTACTTCACGCATCTCGATTTCCATCTGAACGCGAACCTAATTTCACAATTATTGGTTTTCGTGCATTTGTGTATGGTCGCTAGGTTAATGCGATTCGCTTAGGGCTTCTACTCAATTTCTCTATTGGCATAGAGTTTTGGGCAGATCTAAGCACACTTCAAGCGCTAAGCCTCGTTACTATAACTAAATTGTCAGGTTTTCAATTTCTTCTTAGTAAACCAAAGAGAATTTCAATGCAGTAGAGAATGCATTATTTGCATACCTTATGCAGGAGTTCAAATTTCTTTTGGGGTAGTTGACCAAAAACTGACACGAATTGAGGGGCTATGCATTTTCGAAATCAATATATTATATATCTCATTGTGCAAGATTTTCGGGGAGTTAGGTCTGACAGTGAGGTACACTGAATTTACTCGAAATGGTAACAAGATGATGGTTGGTATGGCAGACAAAGCACGTCCTTCAAAGCAAGGAGGAACTTCTGATTCTCGTGAGAAATCTGCGAGATGGGGTTCCCATGGGTGATTTAGAAGACTCATATCCCGGAATCGCCACCGATGTGCAGGTACTCCTGGTTGAGTCCTAGGAATCATTCATTTTAATCCTTGCATGTGGGGACCGCATTCAGGTACGGGCAGATACTCAGTCTATTGTAAGTTTTCGTCGTCGATCCTAACTTTGTAGTACTGTGCAGTCCCTGTAAGTCTGGATGCAGAGGTCTGTGCAAGAGTTTCATCACTATTATATCCCAGAGAGTTAGTTTGCTGACCTACTTCTATGGAAGTACTCCTGTCTCATGTTGACTTCGAATTTTCATCTTGACTTTGACGAAAGCATCCACTGAAATTTGTTGGCGTCTGTATTTGTTCGAGTATTTCGAGTGCTTACACCGTATTTGTGCCATTGCAGGAGCTGAAGGCAAGCGGAGAAATCTGGGTGTTGACGAACAGTGATTCTCAGGAGGCTATGGTCTACCCGAATGATCCCAAAATTGTTATCAAGGTGTTTGTATACTTGCATCTTTTTTTCTCCGACTTTTACTTTTTCCTATAATTAATAAGAATGTGTCAATTTTCAATACTAGTAAGTAAGTGGACCACCTGGAGATATTTCTATTCACTTTTGGTACAGGCAGCAGAGATCAAATTGTCTGCCAGTGTTGGATTTCAGCCGTGTAATTGATGAAGGCGTTCTATCTGGAAGATACTTGTGTGATTGGAATACGTTTAACTTCCTCGAATGTTCTTTGAGGTTTTTTTGCACATGTAGTTGACTTCGTTTTACACGATGATCATTCATTTTCTTCACATTGGGCAGGTGGATGACGACTTGAAGCGGTTGATTCGAGGGATTGAGATACCACGAGAGTTTATGGATTGCCGAAAGCAGTCATGAAGCCAGCGACGAACTCAGCACGAAGCTAGGGGAGGCAATGGCCGAGGTTTCCCTTTCCCAGGTTCCAAAGCCAGAAAAGAAAAGAAAGAAGGGAATTGAAGCGGACCAAGGACACAAATGCCCACTGGACTGAGCTTTTCAAATCTATCAAAGTACCATTAGCATTTGCCGGTGCAGATGATACACACTCGTCTTGGAGGTATATTTGCGGGCTTTGAGCCATTCTCTTATCGGTTGAAGATAGTTTTTGAGCTTGGTGTTGAAGTTTCACTTGTATCATATGATAATTAACACATTTAAGAAACCAAAAATTGGCAGGTAGTTGCAGAAAATGAGTTTTATGGAGTGGAGTGTAGTTTTCTTGATCATCCCTCCCGTTGACGAGGATTTTCATGCCTCCTTGACTACCGTTTTGAGCCGGTGCTCTAGCACGACCAAGTGAACCATCCTTCTTTGGGATGAGAACGGCAAGAAATTTATTTGTACCATATTGTACAATGTCTTCATATTAATGTATAATACTATCAGTAACGGATAAGTGAGATGGTGAAAGTCATCAGAGGTACTGGACTACTGGATTGAACTTATCTTATGCTAAATTGGAAATCTGTTCGAGCTGACATTATCTTTATCCGTCTGTTGCAAGCTCAATGAGTTTAGAACTTTTATTTTCATGTTCTGATTTCAACCATTAAAGAATGTCAGCTTGATACTCCATGGTCGTTTCATGTGCATGACAAGTACATATTGGAGAGACTAGGCCAATATTGGCAAATGGCCCACTGACCCAGAACCTCCATCATCACTCTGGGTTCATCTCGAAAATCAATATGTATCTATGTGGAAGAAACGATTTTTAGAACCTCTAAGAAAAAAGCTTTGATCCTTCATAACTTATGCATATGGTATCTGAAAGCATTGTTCTTTGGTGCATTAGAATCTCCTTTCACTTGCCAACAAGAATATATGAAAATTTGATTAGTCTAATTATAGCAACTAAGCATAGTAAAAAAAAGTGGCATTTTTTGGGGGTCCATCTTATGATACTACAAAGAATAATGTGTTTATTGATAAGGCATGTGCCTTGAGAATCATCACCTCAAAATTCACCTAAAATGAACATATTGCATTCATTTCAAGGGCCATTTATGGGAGCACATTTTTTAGTGGTTGTATTCTATTATTGAATATGACTTATTCAGTAAATGAAGTTTGTTGTGAATAAGGTAACTACATCTAAAATTTTACAAATAACCAATTCAATGTGGTTCCCATTATTGTATTGAGAATTTTTTTGTGGGATCTTATTGGTAGTCAAAAGGGGATTCTAGATTCTCTTAAAATGCATTTTTTGGATACACATGAATAAACTATGAATTTTTGAAGCGCTGAAAATAGGTGTCCCTAAAATTGACCATAGACTCTCATGAATAATGGGAGTACAATTTAGGCAAGAATCTAGAATGTTCAATTTTAGAAAATGGTTAGAATTAGGTGTAGTTACCTTAAGTCTATCTTTGAGTATGGCAAACACAATTGGTTGTGATACTCCAAAACTCTTGACAAGTTAGTATTGATTATGATAATGTTCATTACTTGTGCATCTTCCAAACAATTTTGAACCCTTAAAAGTTTTTTATGACATCCCAATAACCAACACATTGGTGCATTGAAATTCTCTTTGATGTGGTAACAAGAGTATTTAAAAATCAGAACATTCTAGTAATAAAAAGAGTGGTTCAAAGCAATATTTTGTTCAACTAACTTCTCATTCATGCCAAGTAAATTGAATCTTTAAAAGACAACCATCTTTTATGATCTATTTCATCAAATTGAAGTAAATGCTATACGTCCAAAGATATAAGCTAAAATGTGCAAAACTTAAAAAAAGGATTGAGGTGTTAACCCCTCAAGGCCCAAGGAGACATTTTTGAGCCTCTCACTTGTTCAACACGTCAAAGTTATAATTTCATATTCCTACATTCTAAGAAGTATATTCAAGTGAATTTCATATTATGATGTTCATATTGAAGGGGAAAGCTCAGAAGTACAATTGACAACATGTAACAAGCTTGATGTACAATGCGCACTATCAATCAAAATTCAAACTTTTGAAAAAGTACAGAAATTGCTTGGGCCTTGAGGGGTTAAAGGGCTAACGATGGACTTTTGTACAGTACAACAGGCCCTTGAGTGGAGGAGGGGGCGACATTTCCAGAGTGGGTTTCATGTTCGCCTCTCTTATACCGTAGAATCCACAATGACCTAGATATGGGAGGAAGAAATCTACAAATGTAGCTTGATTTGCTTCCTCCCCTCTTTCTTGACGCCCTCGTCCTCGTCGCCTTGCAATTGCTCTCAGCAGATGTGCGAATGCCGTGTTTGACAGGAGATTGGAATTGAGAGCTGGAACATCGCTATGGCAGCCTGCTTGGGTGCGAAGTTGTCCTGGAGCTCAGGCTCTGTGCGATTTCAATGCAGACCCAATTCCTTTCCCAATTCTCAGCAAGCCTCTGATTCTTCTTTTCCAATCAAGGGAACGCCAATACGAAATGGAAGAGACAGGATGCGAGGAATCGTGCTCAATTGTTCCTCATCTGCGGAGAAGGGTTCAGGGTTTAGGGCAGGGGTTGCAGAGGCGGGATGGCGCAAGGGAGGAAGGGAGGAGGAGCTTTACGGAGATTACGACCAAGTTGATTACGCCCAGGTTCAAAAACCGTTTGCCAATGCAGCCAAACCTAATTAGGCTTTACGTGTGTTATGAATTTGCCCTTCTTTTTAATGCATTTGCTGTTATCACATTCCTACTCGAGCTTAGATATATATGTATTCTAAGTATAGTGACACTGCCTTTCGGTCGTTGTAGATTGAATCTTGCATGGCATTAGCGTTGTTGACGTTCTTACTTAGTGCACGAGCTTTGTGAGAGAATTCAGTTCGAATAATCGGTAGTTTGTTACTAAATGAGGGTTTTGGGTTTTAGGTGATGTGGAACTTGCCTGTCATCGTCGTGTCACAAGTTCTTGACGAGCTGTTAAACCTAGTTAATTTTAGTCTATTGACGGTTTATATTTGATCCGAACTTGACCTTCTTTTCCATGCTTATCAAATCCCAATTCGACCTTCTTGAAAATTGAGGTGGTAGCGTATTATGCCAACTTTCGTTGGAGGTGGATTCGATCTTGCGTGCCATTAGCGTTGTTATCATTGTTCCTTAGTGCGCGAGCTTTTTGAACATTTCAGTTTCATTCATCTTTCTTTGACGATAAGGCATGTGCTGTATCAATCGGTACTATGCGATTTCATTTTAGGATTTTAGGTTTTAGGTTTTAGGTTTTAGGTGAGATGGAACGTGCTTTTCATCATTTGCTATAACCTTCTTGATGAGCTGTTCATCATTATTCCCCGCTTAGTGTAAGTTTCCAGAAGCAATAAGCTTCAGATAATAAGCGTAAGGTAGTCTAGTGCCTTTATGATTCCTTATGATGCATTAGAGGCAACAAATATCCAAATAACAGCTTCATTCCTTGTTATCTTAAATGTATTCAGCAAGCCACATGAGAGGCACATAATTGGCTACTGTTCATTCTCATTCTTGGTACTTGGACTAGAGTATCGTCGAAATTAATTGAAGTGGCTCTGAAGTTTCGTGATAATCAGCACACGTTTACGGTTGTATTCAGGGCTTTTTATAGAGAAGGAATCCGGCTGACGAACTTCTATGCACTCCAACTCTAAGATCCCTAAAATTTTGATGAATTGACAGATTGATGCATTCACAGATCGAGCTTATAGTGGCAATCCAGCAGCTGTAGTGGTTTTGCCCGAGGACAGGGATGACAAATGGCTGCAACTGTTGGCACGTGAGTTCAATCTCTCTGAGACTGCCTACCTGGTGAGGAGAACCAGCTCGTGGAGTAGCAAAGGAAAGAAGGGTAGAGGACTTGTGCAAGTGGATGAAAGCGGCACCAGTTTGAAAGCTACCAAAACCTACGCCCCACTGCGTGAGGAAAACGAGTTCAATCTGCGCTGGTTCACTCCCACAGATGAGGTACACGCCTCGTTCTTTTCTGCCCTTCCGGTGTTGAAATTCCTGCCAGTTAGCTGTCCTTTTTAGTTGAACAGCCGGGGACTAACCTTCATAGGTACACATTAGGGTTTATATTGTACGTTAATTTGTAGTGTTACTTTATGAAAACCCGTGTAGGTGGTATCGTTTGAGCACCAAATCTCATTTTGAAAATTTGAGTGCAACCTTTGATTTCCGGTTGCCATGGCCTCTTATACCCGGTATTTTGGTATACTTGTATACTAGGAGTTTTGTTGACAACGTGATGCTGTTCCCTACTTGAATGTAGTGAAGTTGATTTCTGCAGGTTGACCTCTGTGGACATGCAACGTTAGCATCTGCACATTTGTTATTCTCATCTGGGATAGTGGAAGGAGATACTGCAATTTTTCATACAAGATCAGGGGTCTTGACAGCCCGTAAAGTTTCTGGTTATCGGGAGTACAAGGAAGATCCTGACGAAGAAGAAGAAGAAAAACCGGCTTCTGAGAGAAGAAAGCCTTCTGACGAGGGTGTGGTCCAGCTGGATTTTCCTTCGGCACCGCCTATTGCCTGTGACGACGCTAGTCTTCTTTCGAAGGCTCTAGGTGGGGTCGAGGTCAAGTGGGCTGGACTAAGCAGCTTAGGTGATTACCTGGTATGAGGTCTATACTCGCTTATATCTCGTTTGGTGCTGAACCCTGTTCTTCATTGTTTTCCTAAGTCTCAACCTTTGTTCCCTGCAACAGAAGTGACCAATCAACTTGGTTTTTTCCCGTGCAGGTGGAGGTGCAGAGTAGTGAGGATGTGGAGAACATTAAGCCCAAATTTGAAATTATGTTAGACCTCCCTGGTCGAGCTGTCATAGTCACCGCCCCTGGAGCTGCAGGCAGCGAGTATGACTTCGTATCGCGCTTCTTCGGCCCTAAAGTGGGAGTCAAAGAGGTACTGGCTCTGTGTGTGTTTGGGTGTCATCCTGCCGATGTTTTAATTGATATACTGAAGATGGCGAGTGCATGAAACCCATGGATGAGGGGTGCCAGTATTGTAAATAAATACAGAAATGGGTTCCCCTAGCGGTGGATCTCATGGAAACAGTATGCAATATGTTATCTCTTAAAATTGACAGCAGTTGAATTGTGTCTACCAGGATCCAGCAACGGGAAGTGCCCATTGCACGTTGGGCCCCTACTGGGCATCTAAATTGGACAAAACTGAGTTGAATGCTTATCAAGTGAGTTCTATCCCTGTATGCGATACTTTGTTTGGGGATTCCGAAGCAAACAGCACCAAAGCCCTTTACGATTCTGTGTTGATGGATTCATTTGTGGACTGTCATGAGCGTGATCTGTTTCTGTTTTCTAAGGAGATTCGCATATTGGAAAGTAGTGCTTGAGGGACAGTTGGTGAACTTAGCGACCATGTCTGACTTGAGTAAATAACTGTGTTGCTTCTGTCTTGATTTGAGGGCACAGCCACCCTGTTTATTTGTTAAATGTAACACCAAAATAGTGTATCATAAAACAAAAGAATTCTTTTTGTTAGATTTAGTGTTCGTTGGAACAACCATCGGGAAGGTTTTCATAAGTCCTGGTGTTCCTAGTTTTTCAGAGGTCTACAAAATAGGGTATCATACACTACCTAGTGTTGAATTGTTTATTTTCGTGCAAGATTTGTGAGTGACATGTCATCAATTTGCTTGAGCAGGCATCGCAAAGGGGAGGCAAGTTCCTTGTTCGTGTTGATGAGGAGGCAGGGCGCTGCTACTTACAGGGTGGTGCTATTTTAGTCATGGCTGGAGTAGCTGGGATACGTTGACAGAAGACTTTTGATACTTTTTCCTGAAAGCTTTGGAGTGTTCTCTACGTGTGAACTTTGGAGTGTACTCTTGAAAAAGAATTTAATTTTTGTATCTTAAATTAGTCTTGCCACCCCGATCTCGTCTCTGTTAAATTTGAAAGTGAGTGCCGGACAGAATGTGGAGATGCTAGTATGATGGTAGAAACTGCAGAGTACATCAAGGTTGACAGAATGAGCTTTCTGTTCTCCAACGAGACCCGCTTCTCAAATGACACGGCTCCAACAGTCTTGGCAATATGTCCAATAACCTTCCCCAAGTCTCTCGAAGGTTATCTAATCCATAGGATGTGACATTGCCTTCAATTGTACATGAACTTTTCCAACATCTCAAATCGTCTTGTGAAATTGGTCACCACAGAAGCACACATAGAAGACCTACTAAAGGAAGCAAAGACGACGGCGATTGTGGACTTCGAAACATGCCACCGTTCTGCACATATCCCAGCAGCACAAACAACATGGCACCGATGAGCTCTCACGTCTATGCAAAATAGCCAATACTTTCATGAAACCCACATCGCATAAATAGTGAGTCTATTGCTGGCTACTACTTCAACATGAGATTGTAACATGAGAATGCAGTCCACAGTTCGCTATGATCTAGATTCAGCATTGCATTTGTTACATGTAGTGTGTGCTTGACACACTGAATCACAACATGTTGAGGTAGTGATATTGAGTCCACCTCAAGCCCCAGCATGCCACATGCAATACTGAATCTAGACTAGCAACTAATTGAAAATAGCAATAAACATGAATAAGTGCAATGTGGGTTGCATTCATCGAGTACAAAATAAATGAGGGTGTGCCTCAAGCGCTCCTAAGAAACAGGAAGTTGTCCATGTTGGAGCACCTCTCACGCTCCGGTCAGAACTCTGGGTTATTTGCAAAGTAAAGAGTTTGAATGCTTTCTGAATCGATTCCTTTAATTCTACTTTCTACTTGCAGTTTGCTCTTCATGATTGTAGCTCATGATTTAATTACTATTTCTTTAGCATATGAGGTTCCAAGTTGATGTTTTCACGTGATTGCAGCATCAAAAAGAGACTCTGAATTCCATACCTGTGAAGGAGAAACGGGAGCTGTTGTTGGTTCACCGCCTGGCGCATCAGGAAGAGCAGAATTGAGAGGACTTGAAACGGGTGACGAAGGAGATGGTGCAGGAACTTCAGGACTCGGAGATGGAGAGATGGACTGTGCAGGAACGGGGCTGCTTGTGGGCTCTGAAGGAACTGGTGCAGGGGAGTGCAAAGGAACTGGCGCCGGAGTTGCAGGAGCAGGAGCGAGAACAGGAGCAACAACAGGAACAGGGGAGTGCCATGGACGTGGAACGGGCGTTGAAGAAGAAGACGGTGGGAGAATGGGAGGTTTGGTTGGAGGCAAGGAATGCAAGGGAGTAGGAGCACGAGCAGGGGCAATCCAGGGTGCAGGACTAATTACTGGGGGTGGAGGCGACAATGGCGATGGCGGTGAGGCAGGGGTAATAGGGTTTGGCTTCGGAGATGGCGATGATGCAGGGGGAATAAGGTTTGGCACTGGAGGGAGAGATGGAGCGGAGGCAGGTGTTGTTGCAAGTTTCGATACGACTATGGCAAGCTTCTGGTTGTAGTCGCAGTGAGTTCCAACACCTTCGGCTCCTTTGTCGCATGAGAAGTAGTACTCTCCTGCTTGCGTTGCTTTCCACTGCATTGGAAGGATCAGGCCACTTTATGTCAAGATCCAATTGTTGGTCCCCAAAATCAACAATGTGCAGATTAACGAATTGGGTGCAAGGGCACGGTTCAACAATGTCTTGTTCAACTATGCCCAAGAATTGGACACCCCAAAATGGACCCTAGTCAATTAAGTGCCCTTCCGTAATCCCAAACTGGTCGTTGAATAGATGGCAGTTTTGTTTTATTCGCCATGCATAAACCTAGTTATAACTCGTTGCCTATACCTTCAGTTTCGTACCATTGGCCTTCCTCAAGACCCTGGTAGATAGGAGCCTCAAATTATAAAGCAGGAAAAGTTTCAGCATGGGAGATGTCAAGGAGCTCAATTTTGTTTTTGCTCTGTGAGGAAGGCTCATGAGTTTTTTGGAATTACGTCAGATGATTCAACTTTGGAGAGTTCCATGCCATAGTAGCTACCTTAAAACATTATGGTCTAATGCAGGTGGGATGTCTTTGGTGGACAGTGGAGCTGGGCCCAGGTGTTGCTTGCTGATCTCTCTTTGCTTAAAGTTATGAGGATGACAACTGCAAAATATTCTGGCTTTGACCATTTACTGTAGGAAGACTTTTGGCTTGCGTAAGGATAACTTTATACTTACAAATATTTTGCGGTATGTACCATATATCATGTAACTCCCCCCCATACTTGAATTAACTGGTATAGGAAATATGCACTAAAATATGCGGCATTGGGACCCTAAACTTGTGCACAGAAAAATGAAGAATCTCCTAATTCTGAATGCATTTTCGCCGAGCGAAAGCCAGACTTACACTGTAGAAACCGGAGTCTCCTCCATCGAGAAGCGAAGCCCCGGAGAAATCACACCTTTGGTAGGCATCTCGCGACTGCATCATCCAAACATTATGCGCTCCCGGTGCGTATTTGAAAACTGCACACAAAAGCAACACGAGAAACGATGACATGAACTGTGTCTTAGAAATAGAAGCTCTCCAAACTTCAAGTGCAAATTAAAGCTATTCTGCAGCTACGCAAGGTCTCTAACAAACCTAAGCTGTCGCCAATGTAAAACTTCTGAGACGAAGCCCAGGCTCCGTAATTGGGAGAAGTGACGGGATTGGACTCGAAGCTCGTCCACCCAGCCGTCCCTCCCACGTCAACAGACTTGGCTTGGCTCCACTGCACCAGCATCGTCACCACAATAGCTGCAACAATGTTGTAGTATCTCGCAGCAGCTCCATAGCTCGGTAACATCTGCCATAGCCCAACACTCCATCGACTTCAGAATATGAGTACAATGTGTCGAGTTCAAGTCGCCTTGTGATTATTCGGGTTGCAAGAAAAAAAGGGTCAGGAACTCAAACCATGGAATAGTGATGGAAATCAGTTGATAATCCTAGGCTGGCTAGTCTTCCAGGTGTTGGTGTGTGGCTTCAGCTCGAAACTAGCTGCAATAATTCTAGTAACCAAAACTATGTGCGCTCACAAGAAGTTGTGCTTGTGACTAAAAAGGATCGCTTAAGCTCTGGAAGACAAACAGCGTCGGGATGAGCGTCGAAGCTGAGTCACTTTGTTATCAAGCATCACGTGATCAGTTCTGAAAGGGTTCATACTTAGCCTCCCTTAGTCCTGCTAATGTGTCAGTGTCATTGCCGTGACTGGAGAAAGGTCGCTGTAAGAGATGCTTACACCGGTACTTCCCACAACCCACGCATTTGGGGTGATGTATTGCTCTACTCCTGCAACATCAGTATATGTACAGTATGACAATCGTTTTCAGCTACAGGAAGGCGACGGATCACTTGGAATGTTTCCGTACAACTCACACGCTATATCGTGACACTCTAAAAATGACATTCTAGACTAATCTCATGAGGTGCTCAAACTTCTTTATTGTGACCTTGAAATTGACATTCTAGAGTATCCTGCACACTTGCCACTATCTCCAGTATCATTGACAGTAGTAATTACGCTCGTTACGCATTCAAGGACTGCCATAGTGGAAAATTGAGAACCCCACTCAGGGCTTGCGTGTGCATGGCCAGGTGAGTGCACTCAGGCTAAAATATTTATTGCACACGTGCCAGAGTACATTCACCAATGTTGATAGGAGCTGCTTCACTCTGCCCGAGGGGGATTACGACGGGCGATAAAGCTGCACCACTATTACAGTCAGGGCTAATTTACAAAGCTGCAGCATCAAGAGATGCTGTGACAGATAAGTTCTAAGGAATTGTCCACGGGTTTGCAGCAGAAGGGTCGAAGCTTAGTCAGTGTAAGTGCGGCACTCATCTGTCTCGGGATATTCCTCACAAAACTCCTCGAGAGGATCGCCCTTGGTCTGCTTCTTCTGCGCCTTCGCGGCCTCCACTTCGTTCCACGCCGTCGCGCAATCCTCCGACTGCGTGTCGCCGGCGCAAATCTCCTGCGCGTCTTCGATCTTCTCCGTCACCTTGTCGCCCGCGTTGATGGCGGGGCCTGATGAGCCTCCTTTGCTGGGAGAGGCTGTGCACACCATCCTCCTCGCTGGTAACCTCGTTCTCATGGCGAATTGGAAGCGAGTGGAGGTCGAGATTGGGGCGAGCTGTGCACTCGTTGCAGCCATGGTGAGGATGGTGGCAGCCATTGTTGTCAAAGCTTGTGAAATTGGGGTGCAAAATCGGGAGACTGATTTGAGAAATACCTTGAAATTGGGTGCTGATGGGTTGCTTAAGTGTGGTGATATTGCACCGGCTCAGATGAATAAGGTGGGGTTTAGATCTGCGTGCAAACCAGTGGGATTCGACTGCCTCTGCCATGCGCTGGATGTCCATGGTGATCGAGAGCGGTCGTTAGATTTAGATATTTTTGCCGTGCACATGAGATATTTTCCTCGGTCTTATTACAGTAGTGGCACTCAGGGGATCCGAGTTCTAAAATGAACAATAATGCATTCCATTTGTCGCGGAACGTCGGACAAACTTCAATTCCATGCACCCTGAGCCATGTAGCCGTAGTTCAGAATACCAACAGGTATCTGTGAACAAAATTTCTGCATGTGAATGCGATGTCAAGATGAGTGAAGCAGCAGCATGAGCAAAGACCAAAGCACACAACACAGAGAGCATGCATGGAGAATTGCTGCAACTGGCCGTTAAATAGTGAGTTTTACGCATCTGGTCAGAATGCCCGCTTCTTCCCTGGCCTCATTGAAGTTTTGTGAACCAGTCGCCCACGCTCACCAAGAGTGCTGATGAGCAGTGTGATCTCCAAAGGCTAAAATAGTGAAAATAAACTTGAGGAGCTTGTGATAAGAGTCCTGATAAAAAGGCCATGTTCAATTACTGATTCAAGAAACCCATTTTGCCAAAGCAGGGTTTCTGATCTAAGATCAAAGAGAGAAAAGGATCATCAGCTTCGCCACATGAGGAGACAGCATTGGCTAGAGCTCAGGTAACCTATTATAGATAGCTTAATAAGCAGTGTGTAAAATCCAATAATGCTAAACTGAAAGATCGCTGGCACCTCACAATCCATCAATCAATAGCGATTTAATTACAAATCTATTCTTCACCTTGAACTGAATCACATCAACCTAAATTTCAAGGTAAAATGTAACTCGCTTACGGATCTTGACCGTGATCAAAGTTTGATGCGTCTTATCAATTTCGACATCAAAAATATGATGAGATATCACAAAATTCTGTACATACAAGTGGTGATTTCCATAGCGCAACAAAATAATTTACTCCTGCAACGATTGGTTCCCTGCACCTGATAACCACTCAAAAATCCGTAGTCGGTTTATAACCCCAGACTTGCTTCCGTTGCTGCAAAAAATCCCGCATGAAGCTCTCCACCGTCATCTCTCCACACAGCCCCTCCACGGCCGGCAACACACTCTTCTGGCGTGCTCGGAGAAAGAACGGCATGCTGAAGCGTGGCTTGGTCGGGGTGCGCTCATCCACAAAATGGAGAGGAGCCAGAAGCGCGCCCTTCGTCAGCTGGGCCATCGTCTCCCCAACAAACACGAAGACGAAATTCTTCTCCACATCGCTGCCATCTACGCAAGTGGAGTCCGGCTGCATCTCCAAGTTCACCCACCGACTTGCATCCGAATGCTGCAGAACAGTCAACCCCGGCAAATTCGAATGCGGACTCACGGTCAACAATCCCATGTCGGAGTGCACACTCGTGGCTGCTCCTAAGAAACCCGGTGACTCCTCTTTCTTCGCTTCCATCTCCCGAAGGTATTGATAAACCCTAAAGACATTCGTCCCAATGAACTGGTAGTGCGGCACCGACGAGCAGTGATTGAAAGCATCGACAGATGGACACGGCGCATCGAGAAGAGAAGAGAAGAATTCTGGTGAAAGATGTGTTTGCGGGGTGAGGTCCGGATGACACAAAAGCTTGAACAACTGGTAAGCAATCCCCTGCAATGCCAGGTATGCCTCCGTCAATTCGGTATCGAAAACCGGAACCTCTTTACCCGTATCCGTCACGCGCGCCTTCGTGGTCCTCAGCTGGAGGAACTGACGAGCGCTTCCTTTCGCATGGCTGTACCCCACGAATTTATGCTGATTAAACCCTAAAAAGTTGCGCTGCTTCTCAACCTCGGGGAAGGCGCAGTAGCGGTGGAGGGACGAGGTCGCGGCTTGGAAGATGGTGGGAATGGGAGACGTCGGGGGCAGATGCAAGCGGACGTACCCGTAATTCTTCAGAGTTTCGAAGAGGCGACTCGCCAACACGAGGGAGGAGGGGGAAGAGTAAAGCTCCGACCCTAGTTGTTCAATTTCGGCCCATTCCACTGTCGCATCAGCTTGCGCCTGCGCGTCCGGAGCGCAGCCCCAGTTGTTGATGGCGAAGTCCTTTACGAGGGCAATGATGAGAGGGTAAGGAGTTTCAGGCTTGTTGGAATGCAGGTAGGGTAACATGAAGAAGGGCATCAAGGGGCCCGTGACGGTGACGAGCACGCCAGCCACGGCGTACGTGGATTCTTCGAGCTCGAACGCGGAGAGCAGAAAGGAATTGAGATCGTTCAAGGTCCTGCTCTTGGAGACGACGGTGGAAACCGTTCGGTTTTTGTACACGAAGCTCAATTCCTTCGGTGATGAATCGTGGCTGCATACTAAAGAGGATCTCTGGACGCCGGTTTTCTTCACGAGGGCGGGATCGTACCCGCGAGAGAGGCAGGCTCCCATGGTCGAGTAAAATTGAGAGCACAATCACGCAACTATCATCGAAACAGAGTAAATTCAACACACTAAGGATCCGCGCACAGTTGCAAACTACAACTAAGCAGACAATCGCTGAATGCTTCGCCACAGGCTGGGATCCACACACAGGGCTCCCAAATAACCTAAATTCTACCCACTCTCGCCAAATCACTCAATTCTCAACAGGAACAGTGGTACCCCCCCAAAAAAACACGCAGATGGAGCTACAAACAGCTTCCCGACACGATCTTCTTGTTGGAAATCTTGACGCAACGGCGATTCCACAGACTTAGGGTTCAACCTTACCGATTCTCAACACCACAACGTAACAAGAGAGCAAAACTGAATCGTGGAACTCCCATAGCTTCAAATTCTGAAACTTCTCCACGAAATGAACACCGACAATCCAAACTATAGCTCGAGACGAATTCACGAAGCGTGCAGGCGAGATCCAATTCGATTCTCAATTAAACCCGAAGTCGCCACCCCGTGATGAGCGAGTTCTTCCAATTCCGAAGCCAGCTGCCGACCTCGAAAATTGCAACGCGTCTCGAAAGAAAAATTCGGAGAAATTCATGGGTACGAGTAGTGAGTGGCACCTTGACGAGTGCTGATGAATCACCATCGCCATCGCCATCGCCAACGCGGATGCGAGGAAGCATCTGTTGCAAACTTTCCACACGGCAGGCTGTGGCAGTTTGGGTTGCGCTGGCTCTTCGCAACTTCTGACGTTCAGACTGAGAGTCGTATCTTGAGGAGGTTTACGATCCATGTCACGGGGGCATATTTCAAGAAGTCTAGCAACGTGATTGGTCAAAAGTTGGAGAGTTGTCCTTGAGGATTTTTTCACTTTGAACAAATCTTGACTTTTGATGACAAGCGACATGCATGCTTGTATGACTTTCTTTTGGGAGTGATGTTGTGACTTTGAGTATTTTGTACACCCTAGAACTACCCAATTTGATGTGCATTTGGCCCTTCCTAAGTTCTCTGCACATTTGTATACATTTGAATTTTTTTCAAAGACATCCTTTAGGAAGGGTGAAGTAAGTCCAAATTATTCTTAAGAAGAGGGAATCCAAAAAGAACATATCCTATATAGTAATCATACATTGAAGTTCTAAAGTTACAAATTCAAAGTTTTTTCTTAATTCCATACTTTTAACCCTTAAAGGACAACAAGGCCAAAAAGTGGTAGATGGATGACATCATTGTTCAATGTAAAAACAAAGAATGCACCTATTGGTCCAATAATTAGAGTAGTTTTGGTGACCACCTTAGTCATGGGGGCTGCGTCTTTTGAAGGTTAACTTCATTGAGCCAACAACCTAGTAATCTATTAATGATTTCTAAATTAAATATAGAGACCTAAGTTTATCATACTCATGCCATGATGCCTTTTCACCCATTCATTTACCTAACATCAAAGGAAAAAACAAGACATCAACAAATGAACATAGGCCAAACTAGCATCTTTTACTAATTTATGATATGTTTATTTGATACCTCCCTAATATCCTTAGGATACTCAAAAGGGAGGCACCTTGGAGGCTCTAATTGCACAAATTGAAGCATTTGAAGTATTATATTGTACATCATCCTCATTCAAGTTATACATTATATATATGTTCATTTTCTTATTTATATCTAATATAAAATAGAAAGACCAAAATTTGTTGATATTAGGCAAAACAAAGTCTAGACTAAAATGTCATATTCAAGGGCATTTTTTTGGATTGAACTTCTTGGGGAAGGACAAGAATGTCTTTCAAATATAAGAATCTAAGGATGAGGTTCTATCACCTAAATATTATCCAAATACAATGAACAAGTGCATTGTGTGTTTCTTTAGGATCTCTATTCATTGGACACTTTTTATCCTTTGCATTGAGGATTGACTACTATCAACTTACAAAATGGTTAGGAATAAAGATTGCTTAAGGAATAACTTGCAGCACCAAATATCAAAGATATGTTTCGTCTATCACCACTTAAAACAATTATTTGTGCTGCAACTAGAATGCTCAGATTCTCCACGTTGCCATCACAATCTCCGCCCCAAAATCAAACAAGGGTAGTAGAGCTCGTGATACCCTTGTCAATGGACTTACCTTTGATGATGAGCCTGGACATGCATTTTGCTGCTTCAAATTGTGAGTACCTCCCAAGGACATATACACCGATCCTCCATCTTCACAAAAAAGACCACTTTTGACAACTTTCGACAAAAATGTAGATTTGCAATCCAATCCTCAATCGAAGAACAGCCAACAACAAAGTGGTATGTAAACCACTTTGCTCCATTTCAAATCCGAAACCCACACCCAGAGCTAGTAATTTCAGTCTCTTGTAACAATAACTTGCCTGAGTTAACCTCATCACACCTCTGGTAAATATCAGAGCTTGTAGTTCCCTATGGTTTGCTCCTTTGAAATTGCAAACAGCTGATTTCATCAATTGGAACACGGGTGAACACCAACAATAGCATCTCGTGGGGCCGAGCTCCCCAAGAAGTAAGGTTCATCCTTTCCTCCCAGACAGTGTTTACGCACAGTTCGAACGGAAGCAGAATGTGAAAGAAGAAATGAATTTGAGAAGCGATTGATTGTTCAGTACATGCTCTCGCAAGTTCAAGTCAACATTTCACAAGTGAGGCACAAGCAAAAACAACTGCGAGACGCCGGATCACTCCCAATAAATGATCAATGCAAACTCGCGATTCCAATAAGATGATTGAAAAGAATCTGAATAATTGTACATGACATTGGCAAAGCCTGTCGTGAACTCTCGGAGCTGCAATTGCAGCAAATACTCTACAGATGGGAAGCTCCTTCTCCCCATCACACTCACTGAGTAGGATGTCAGTTGTTCATCTCCTACGAATCAACTCCGGCGCAAACCTACAATCCTATCATCATCGAACTTGACGACAACCAGAACAATGAAACTCACCACATACAAAAAGAAAACAAACGTTGTCCGCTACAAGAATGTTCTGCCCGGTGACACTGGTTGCGAATCTCTCGTAGCCAGAAGTCCCCGACGCCCCATCACCGCAGCAGAGGCGACCTCCAAGAGCCTTCGTCGGTTATGATTCGGATCCTCCGACGTTGCGATGAGCTCGTTGACGAACGTGAGCGAAATGCTCAACAGCGTGTCTACATGCCGAGCCTGTGCTCCCGTGATTCGATCGCTCCCTATAAACGGGCCCACATCGTCAATGCCGTCTTGGCATGTGTCGTGGTCCGTCATAGCCGCGCTCAGCGCCACTTGGATGTCGGCGGCGGGATCGCCCGGATTGGGCACGTCCATGTTGGCGAGCGAGTACATGGATTCGTTCACCAGTACGAGGGCCTCGGAGAACACGTCAATGCATTGCTCCAGAGCCACGTTCTCGTAGTTTGCATCCTTCAAGCTCGTGGCCAGGGTGTAGGACTCGTTCAACGCCTGCTCGGCTGCTTGCATGGTCATGATGGTCCATTGCTGGAAGTCCACTTTGGGGGAATTCGGGTTGCTCGCGAACAAGTTAAGGCAGACGGCAGGATCTCTGTTACAAGAAAACAAACAACAACACCAAACAATAAGCATCCCTAATAAAGACACCATCCAAAATGCAACAAACGAAAACGACTTGCATTATCAATCTCAGCATTTCGCTAATCACGCATCAATCTAATTTTTTTGCCCATACCCTTAATTCAACAGCGGGATCAGGGAAGGTGTCGCTTTCACGATGAGCTACGTGATCATAAACGGAAATTTCCACGGCAATATGCGGAGCCTAAAACTCATCACAAAACAAGACCCTGAGAGGCAAAACCTAAAAAATGCAACCGAGAGTCCCTCTTCCCCGGAAGCTCCGTGGTGTGCATTGTGAACACGAATCGATCTGAAGACGGAATCTAAGATATTGTAGTATTGATTGACGTAGGAATTGACATGGGAAATGCAACCGAGACTCGCTCTTCTCTGGAAGCTCCGTCGTGTGCATTGTGAAGGCGAAGCGAACTGACTACGAAATCTGAGATTTTGTAGCATTGAATGACATGGAAATTGACGTACATAGTCTTGTTGCAGATGGTGTCGTAGTCAGTTAGACTATAAGCCCCCGAGGACGGCGACGGCGACGGCGACGGCGCGAGCGCTGCCAATGGTGAAGCTGATTGAGTTGGAGGGGCTGATTGAGGCGGCGGTAGCGGAGAAGATGGTTTCGGAGGAGACGACACAGGCTCCGAGATTCCAACAGGAGGTGCCGGCGGTGCGCTCGCGACGAAAGCTCCAGGAGTATAAGCAACTTCAGGGCTCGGAGCTGGTGCGAAGTTCCGCTGGGGGCTGTTCCGCATTTGAGGGCTCTTGCTCTCGTCGCCGGACTCGTTGCCCTTCGTCTTCCCGACAGAGACGCTAACGATGGCGGCTACCGCAACAAGCGCAATGCACACGCTGGCGACGTAGCACCGCGACCGGCTCTTGGGTTTCCTGGATCCCATCGGCACGTCAAACTCCGACATCCGCATAGAGGTTTCCAAGCTGGCGTACTGCGTGGACGGGTTCAGCAGTCCGGCCTCGCGTGAATCGTCCAATCTCATCATCTTGACACAATTTCCCAAACCAAATCTCCTTCAAAATCCAACACGCAAAACAGAGAACTTGATTCCTCACGTCGGCTTCCACACCATAGCCTCGAAATCGATTGCGAATTCTGATTCTAGTGTAGACCCAGTGCGAATCAGTGCGTGCTCGCGCAATGTAGTCGATAAGGAACTTCTCCCAACGCAAATTGTCCCGATCTAATCCCCTGGCCACGACGGATCCCACGAGAGGTCAAGTTGCAACAGAGCTTGGAACGGACTGCGAGAGGCGAAACAAGCGCAGCGAAAAGTTCGTGCGCAACCAATGTGACGACGACGACGACTGGATCGAGACTGGAGTGCAGCGTGGGTTGATCCCAGGAAGTGGATTCAAAGCTGAAAGGGCGGAGAACGAAGGTGCGACGGAGGGACGGAGAGCGGCCTCCCCGCGCAATGAGTGACCCAAAGCCCCGCAACTGACAAAGCCTGGAACTGCCGGGGATCCAGCTCACCGGGGGGGCACGTCAACACGGGGAATAATTCGTTACTGCAGCGGACGAGGGGGTGACATCGCCGGGGTGGTGGGGGACCCGTCCCTTTCCCGTAGACAGTTCAAACTTTCAAAGCCGGGGTTCGTTCTTGGCGCTGGACCGAACGGGAGCAGGGCTTGCATTGAAAACCCGACCAGGGTTGTTGTTGTTTTTCATTTTTTATGAAGTGCCAAAGTGGCGATATAAAATGTTATAGTGGTGCCCTAAATTTCAACATTCATCCACATATTGCATAGAAATTATCACATTACATCAGGAAAGTAACCCCCCATTGAAACAATATTGTTTCAATGATTACACAATCCAGTATTGAGAGTATATTGTTAATGTACAAAAGTAGTATTGTAACAATATAGTTTCAATGGAATGCATTGTTCCCACTAAAAACTATTTTGTTGAAGTACTGATGTTGTACTACAACAATACACTTTTAATACTGGACTGTGTAACCATTGAAACAATATTGCAATAGTACTAAGACAATGGGGGGGTAGTTCCTGATGTAGCACATATCACATGTTCATAGTTGTATTTTCATCCACAATCCAGTGATTTCATCCAAGATTTTTTATAATTTGAAGTTTTCTAGAGAAAAACTTCATATTTTTTTGGCCATTTTTTAGCCAAATTATTTATTTCTGGTACAATCTAGCACCATAAAGACAAAAAACACACCTTGAACCCAACGATAGACGATAGATGGATGTGGATGTGTAAAACAATGAACAAAATTGTCTCACATGAGTCTCCACCAACCCCAATCCTCAAATTAATTGATATGTCTTTTCCTAGCATCTAGAGAGGCATAATATTTTTCCGCCATGGGGAAGACCATTGCTTGGTTATACAATATTATGTGAGGATCTTAGAACATCTACATGTGTACACTCTTCAAATGTGGCCTCTAGAACATGTGACATAGTATGGTTATATGAAGTCCTTCACCAATTATACACGAAATGAAAATTTTGAAGCAAGCTTTTTGAAACTTGTATGCTAGGCAGTAAGTTTGATGCCCGAACAACTTCACAAGGCACTCAAGAAGCTGATCTCTTTCTAGAAAAAAAAACTCTACGATTGGAATAGTGTACTTTGGCAAGTTGTGGTTAGGGGCCAACGTACGAATTGTTTGAAGATATGTAAGGAAGCTAGTGTTGTTGTGACTTGAAGGTTGGACATGGTGAGTAAAGGGTGGTGGACTTTCAGCTCACAAACCAAAGGCTACTTGCCCAAACCATCTCAGTTGAATTAGGTGCATCATCTTTTTTTTTGGTAGGGATGTAGATGCTTATAATTATAGTAAAAGTGAATGATTGTTGAAAGGAAGTAGCTTCTCATAGTGTAGCTACTTGATTAACTAATTTGGGGTAGTACATAAAGCAATTGATCATCAATGGAGTCATGAATCTATTTAAATCCATGGTTATGGATGAAAAATAATCATATGAATGAAAACTCCTTTGTTCATCTACAAGTGAATACATCTATCCAATATTACAAGCAAGACCATCCCTAATATTTTATACAATTTAGCAATTTTTTCCATTCAAAAAGGGGATATATCACCTCCAAATTCCTTTGGAAGTTTTTTTCTATAAATTATTTTTTAGTAAGTTTTGCTAAAAACAACAACTTGTGCATAACAATGACATTTTTTTTCAATTTTCAAGGTAGTATATCTTGAAATCTTTACTGGAGTGATAAAGCTATTTACATCAATAAATGATGAATGAAAAATTTAAAGGGAGTTTTTAATTGATGTACATTCATCTAAATTTGGCAATATCATTATGCTTAAATAATTATATGAATGATTTCTAATATTTTTTCCAATTCGAAATTGGATGATGTTTTCTAAAATATTCTACTCTAGTCTTTTCTAAAATTGTAACAAACAAAATCCATAGTATTTAAGATTAATCACTTCAAATCTAGTTAAGGAATTTGCCAAATGTCTATAAAAAAAAGTATCTAATTGCAAGCATCCCTATCTGAGTAAAATGGAATGATGAATGTTTTTCATTTTTCATATAATCTTCAAAAAAATCCACTATATTAGCTTATTAATTGTAGCCATTTACAAATCCAATTTAACAATTGTTGAATGCCCCTTTCATAAAATTGTATGTTAGAACTCTAGAAGACATAAGAAATATTTGTTATCTAAATGATAAACTCTAGTCTAACACTACTTATTTGTCCTTGAGACTTTTTACTTTCATGTCACTATTCTTATGACTATCAATTACAATTAGTTTATCCCAAATCCAAAGAAGACAATATAGTCAACACATATGTGTTGAATAATTATTTATTTTAGAAAAATTAGATTTAACATATGCTCAAAATAAAAGTATTCCTTTGGATTCTTTATCCTCCATTCAAAGATTTTTATTTTGCCAAAAAAATTACCACAAAACTGTATATATATATTTTTTTGAATTATTTGTTGTTGCCAATATGTTTGCCTACTGTAAGAGATGTACATTCTTTTGAGTAGTGGTCTCCAATACACCACTATTGCACTCATTTTCATTCAACTTTGTAACTTTGAATTTTCAAATTATTGTGCTTTGTTGCTTAATCCTAACATTTTATTTTGTTGAGAATCATTGAAGAGTTCATACAAACCATTTCAGACCTACTTGTTATTGTATAGCTATAGCAATGAAGATACTCCAAGTTTCATCCCTCCATATAGGTATACTAAATAGTGAAATTAAGCCGCTTAAACAATTAGACTGCCTTACCCCAAGAAATTATTACTTTACATGCCATCAAAGTCAACAAATACTTCTATAAATCAATTTCCTATTTGTACACGTGAAAATTTATGAATCCCAATTACAAAATACCTATATTGAAAGTAGGGCATTCTTGTACAATAACAATACATATTTATATAGTGTGAAATGTTGAGAAATTAGTGTGGGACAACCTAATTTCATAATTTGGTGTAGGAATAATAATGATGTAAATGAAACTCCTTCTTAATTGAGATAGACATCATTGGTGTCTCTCATGTCAATACTAGTAATTACAAGTGGGACCCAATATGACCATGTCCTTAATTTAAGCCTTTGCAAAGAAAAAAATTGGAGTTACTCTTCCTCTTGTTAATTCATACCTTAAGTTAGTTAGTTAGTTTGTTATGTTGAGATCTCCGTGATTGTGCGTCCTCTAGTCACATTCTAAGTTCCACCGGAAAACCCTTGGTGAGGAGGGGTGCATAGACTTTGTTTTGTGACGTTTAGACCTACAATGTGGAATTTATTGAATTTTGAAGTTTTTTTGAATTAGAAAATTACTTTTATTTTGACTGTGGCAATGGCACAGTGCACACTAGTAGATATATTGCACACTGTCTAGTAGATATATGAATTTGCCAAATTCCCAACAGCATACTGGATGAATGTGGAAAATGAATGATTCTATCCAAATTTCTGTTCGTTCAATTCCATGTCACTGAACAAGACCGTGCAGACCTCACTGAAGAACCTGACAGAGCCCTCTTCCTCACCTTCTCATTAAAAGCTCATTAAAAGTTGCCGAATTTCATTTGGTACTGTCCTGACTGAGTCGGCGGGTCGCAGGAAGAGGCTCGGGACTTGAGATCAACCTGACAGGATCTCATCTTCAGACGTCGATGGCGTTTCCATTGCAGATCTGACTTGATCGATGAGTGTCCCCCCAACAATGCAGTCCCTCATTACTCCTTAATTAGTTCCTCGTGCATTCATATCCAGAGATGATTGAATTCATCCTTATTGCCCAGTTTCGACAGAGACGTTTCTTCCGGCGTTCACGGCATGAAGCCCCGCTTGAATTGAAGCGCAGCAGTGCGTGTGGTGTGTGAAAGGCGTTGAGATTCTTGCATTGCTGGGTGCAACATCTTGACCATGAATGCGGAACATCTGTAATTCGTCTCTAGACCGACTCTTGTTCTCTACGTTGAGTGTTGTGATCGCGGGAGAACATGACCTGCAGCCATGGCGAATGACAGGGCGCGGCTTCTTGTGCAGTGGACGTGAGGTCGCGCTTTCAAGGTGGTATGAACTATCGTTCTTCATTTATACTATTCTACCTACAATCATATATATATATTTATGTCCTAGAAAACGGGTATTTCAACATTTTTCTTTTTAATAAATTAACCGCAGTGAAATAAAAACAATGAAAGAATTTCAATTGGTGAAGACTTGATGGTGATGAGATTTCACCAAAAGAATGAACTTGAAATCATCTTCAATATTCAAAAATGTACCTACCATGAAGTCCCCTTTTTGGCCTATTTACACAAATGTGGAGGACATAAAATAATGTATTTTTTGATCCCCCTCATATGGAACATGACCAACTAGTGTGGGAATAGACCACCAAAATTTTAGCTCTAGGCCATTAAATTTGGATACTCCCTTGTACTAAAAGCAAAGACCCCCCCAAAGTGTGACAAATTCGAGAAATTGACTTCTAAATATAAAATGATTTTTTTAATTTTTTTGAAAAATAAGGGATACAATTACAATCAAAACATCTAGAAAATCATTTTTTTGTTTTTGGCATTAGGTCTAAAATTCAAGAGTTATAGCAAAAGACAAAACTTGTTTTGCAAAACACTACCACAAACAATCAATCTTTCTTACAATCACCTTAATAGACAATGTAGCAATACCTTTACAAATACTATTTTGAATACAAGTACACCAAGGGAAGCACAAATGAACATAAAGACTAGAACATAGAGGAGTGGAAGAATGTCATTTGTACAAATGAGTCAACCTTTAAAATTGGCAAAACCTTGCAAGAAATGTACATTTACTAAACCAACTTAGAAATGTATTAGCAAGATTGTTTAGACCTAACCTTCAAAAGTAGCAAGACATCAATGATGAGATGGACCACTTTTGGCAACAATTTGAAATTTGCTTGAGGGATTATGGTACCAAGAAGGCAGACTATGATGATTTTGTGGGAATTGTCTACTAAGGACCACTAAGAATTATTTTATTATTGGTCCTTGGGGGGTAATTCTCATGGAAGATGGTATTCTAGTGCATCATAGTATGGCACCAAAAGAATGAAGAGAAGGTTGAGGATTGTAGGAGTCGGAATGCCCAACACAATCACAGGATTTGAACCCCATAGACAATGTGTGGGCCACTATGAAAAATGCTATGCTGAAATGCTCAATGGCCATCAAGAGCGTCCAAGACATGAAGAAAGCTTTGCAAGAGGTCTGGGAAGAGCTAGACATGGCAAAATTTGAACCTTTGGTTGCAAGTACGCCTGCAAAAGCGGGTGCAAAATTTACCGCAGTATTCGAAGCCAAGTGCTCGAATACCTGCCCAAGTGTCTCAAAATTTTGTAAGCGTGTCGATACGGATATCTTCTTTACCTATACAAAGTTTGAATGAGTTGTTGCACATGTTGGCTGTGCTACATTTTGAGTTTGTCTGAAGACTTTCCGCAGGGGACTGTTCATACGATAAAGATTAATTTACTCATAATATTAGTTATAGCTGGACCCTGCTCGCCGTGGATGCTCCTCGTTGTCATGTCGTCCTTACGATTCACTTTTAATTTCCATGTCATTGCTGAAGCATGAGTGCAGACTGCAGGTTGAATATCTTACTAAAGTTACCGTACAAGATATTTGAGCTCGAAATGCTCTGCAGCAATGCAGATTGTGGATTCCGATGCTCTGATTGCAACTGTAGTCGGTAGTCGGTAATTAATGGATACTATGAAGAAAAGATAAAATTACTGGTCCCAGTTATATGCTCCTTCGAATGTACTCCGTAATTTTTTACTTCAGGCGTCGAGTATGGATGACCAATTTACCATTTCCTGTCAATAAGAGGCCCATGCATCTTCTCATGTGCACACAAACCTCTCGTCCAGTTCATGTAGGCTTCCGACTGGCATGTTGACCCCCAAGCGATGAATTATTAGTGCGACCATGCCTTGAGGAAAACAAACAAGACAAGAGATTAAAAACTGGTAACGTGACTTTGCGTGCAGATTTGTGTCGAACATCTTGAGGCCGGAAAACCATGCATTTCCAGTCAATCTGGAATCAATTCGAAGGCATCCAATCTGCAATCAACGCGTGGCTACAGTGCATCGCCTCATTCCACACCTCTTTGTGAACTGTGCAGTACAGTAGGACCCTAGAGTGCCGGTGTAGATGCTCTCAAAACTTTTATCTTTGAGGATCTAACTTAGAAGGGGTGAAATTCTTGTGTAACATATAGGGGAGGCACCCCATTTCTGACTACTTAAGCATATACACATATTCGCAAGGGAGATTTTAATAGTGGGAAATTTTCCCATGTGCAAAAATAGAGTTCATAAGATTTTCATAATTTTTCAGATTTTTATTTCTCAGAACATAATTACTATAAATGTTTTGGCAAAAGATTTTGCTCTACCCATATTTGGTTATATATACCTTCTTATTTCTAACCAAGAGTTGGTTGTAAAATCCAACAAGGATTGGTTGCAATATTGAGAATGTTGTAGCCAATCATAATGTGCCACAACTGCACTAGGAACTGTCCCAACATTAATCATAGTAATCACCTCCTGATCCAAATTATTTCACCTTACGTTGCTAGAATGGGGCGATGATCAAGAATGGGTTGCCTCCCCTACATAGTATGAGATTTCACTCTCATTTAAAGTAACTACAATAGTGTAGTGGTTCGTTTGTACAATAACCGCCTTGGGGGGTAGTGAGCAATTGGAGTAGCAACATACATGTGAATAAATGATAGGGTATCTTAAAAATATGGGGACTAAAAATTATAAATGGATTTAGAGTAATATAAAGTATTGAAAATGGCATTGGATGTCTTTAAAGTATTATAGGGTATGGAATAATAGGTCCCATTAGAAAATTACATAATGATAGCATGTGAAATTTTTTTTTTTAAATAATTCATACCCCCCAATAAAATAGTGGTTATTCACACTTGTATCCTTATTTTTTTAACACATTGAACCCCTAGGTAACCGCACAACAAGAAGGGAAAGTTGCATGTTGGCACTTTTCATTGAAGCTAGAATTGCCCAGTTGTCCCTATTCCCCACTTTCACTAAAGTAGTATCACTGAAGTGTTTATGGAAATACTTGTCATGGAATTGCTATTCACACAATAGATAAATATTGGAGTGGACTAAAATTGAGGTCCTTTTGATAAGTGAATTTTTTTCTATCCCAAGGACCAAGCTTTGCGAAAGTTTCAAATTAAAAGCCTTATTAGTTAGATGTCATCAATGTCAATCAGTTTCTAGATAACATTATGAATATTTTGTGAGCAAATTATGAAAATTTTAGTGTGTCTCATGATGGAAGTAAAAGTTGCTATGCTATTTGAATTGTCTTCTAAGTAGGCAACATCAATGCAATTTTTTTGACAACATACTTGAGGGATGAGTGATCTAATGGAGGAATGCTTTGGAATCTTATTATGAAATTCATGAGAAATTTGTGGTAAGATGTACACTCCATCTCATTTTCTCCTTTTGCTTTGCACTTGAAAGTAATGGATAATGATTACTTAATGTCCTTGAATATCATTTCTTCTTTCTTTCAAACAGTACAATTGTAAATTTCCTTGAAACTTATTGAATGATGTATTTGTGAAGTCACACATATATTGATGGACGTATTGAACTTCAAATATCAAATTTCTTAAATTAATAGTATTAAGTAATTTTTCTAATTGTTAGATTTGTATGTTATATGTCACCATTGTCCAAACAGTCTCTTAAACTTGCCAGGAACTATTACACCATATCCACATCAGGAACATCACATAGTCATGAAGATGATGCCACATGCTGAAAAAGAAAAGAATCTAGAGAATCTCAATTTGAAAAAGTAGCATGAATGAAGATAATTCCTACAAAAAATTATATTACATGCCCACCTCAGTTGCATGTTTTCGAGGAAAACATCCCGTGGAAGGGGAATACTCCCGATTATTATGTATCCTACTTCCTCGACCCAACCAAGCTACAAGCAAGACCTTTGACAAGTGCAAGAGATGCCACACCCTCAATTTTGGGCTTTACTGACATTCATTATTGTACTTATTTAGACATGGAATGCAAACAGTCTATGGTTCAAATAGTTCCCATCCTTCATAAACTGTGCGTCCAGATTTACCTCTTATGATATTCAAAGTGCTTTTGCAAGCAGCATACACATTGAAGAAGGAGGTGAGAGCGAACAGGTCAAGCATTGTCAGCTCTTCTGATGCTGGCTCGCCGCCAATCTCACCTTGCCTGCCAGAACTGCTCAAAGCTCCTGCTCATCATACAACAAAAACTTGTCGATTCAGCTCTCACTGGATTTAAACAGGCATGACGGCAGTAGCCAATAAAAGAACCACTTTAGACTTCAATATTTAAACGTCGTAGTAAATTGCAAGAAACCTTAAAACATTTCAGGGCCAGTTCATATTTCTCCAGACAAGTTTTGATGACAAGCTGAGGCCAAGACAAGACAGCAAGCCATAAAAAAAAATATAGGTCTAATTAGGCTAAGTGGATTTGTTCTATATAGACCATTTCGGAAGCTAATGGTATTTTGAAGCACTTCACAACATGGCCAAGCGAACAAGACCACTCACTCAAAGTGTTAAAATGTAAGCATCCATGTCATTACATCATCACTGTCAATCTTCTTTCTCCACGGCCGTCTGGAGAGAATTTAACGCCCTTAAGGACCACTTCGACCAATCACATTGCTGAATTTCCTAATATATGGTCTAAATGTCTTGTCCTCAATGCTTGTCTGCACAAATGTAACTCAATGAGACATACCAAGTATGAAATTGCTCAAATCCATGATTTCCCTGAGACATACCAGGTATCAATTGCGTACAGATCAACTTGTCGTCCACCAATCCTGCATCTATAAACTTCATTACACCTTTCACTCTCACTTTCCCTGAGTAGCCGTATGGGAGGTGACCACCGAGGATCACAGCGTCTAAAGGATCACCTGCACAAACAGGAATCTGATCTCAGAGAACAGTCTCAAAACTCAAGTACATTGCTTACTTGATTAACGATAATACAACTCCTCTTCCACTAAAACATCAACATTCTGATGAGACCATAGAGTTATCCTTTAAACTCAATTCCAAGTAGAGGTGAACCCAATAAATAGGTGTTGGCAAGCCCGGGGGTGGGGGTAGGGGGTGGTCACAAACTTGAAATACTGATTGAATTTAAGGATAACTCTCGGTTAGCAAAAAATCTGAACGAGGAACATTAAGGCTTGAAGCGGAATTACCATCAGGGGCAGGGATGGAAGGCACAGAGCCATAGTTGAATGGCGAAGGCATCGGTCCCACATAATCGACGGCACCGTCTGGCAGTCGCTTCACAAAACTACCTTTCGGCACTTCCACCACAATGTCCACGAATCCTGGAACCTTATCCTTCTGCTGTAATCAAAACCCTTCAACCATGTTTCTGACATCTCTGAGTTCTTGAGACTAAGTTAACCACATCAGAAAAAAAGCACTTCAAGCTTGGAGCATAGTTAATATTACTACAATGATCAGATTTGCACATACCTCATCATTGTGCAAGCTTTTAAGGCGTCACATTTAGGTAGGAATGACAATTAGATACCTCTACCTTATTTCGTTACTACAAATTAGGAGCAGTCCAGATGTGCAAACATTATTCTAAATAAAACCCTACCAAGAATCTCGACCACCACTTGCATACCATAGCATTCCATTTAACATAACAACTTTGTTTCTGCTAGTTTTTAAAGAAGGAGCGTCGCGTGCTTCCTACGTAGATTATACTCAATTTCCAAGCAAGAACAAGAAACACAGATCCACGATGGCACCGATCGTAAACCCCTCAAAATCCTGTGCAATTCGTCCGGATACGCGACCGAATTTCTTGCAAGAACAGAATGGCTGCCCACAATTCCTTGACCAATGAAAAACCCTGATGGAATCTCGATAAGAGAGGAATGAATGCAGCGACGCACCTGAACACGAGAGAGCCGGACGGACGGAGTGCGCACGCAAGCGAGAGTGACCGCCGTTCCGCCACCCCATATCGCCATAACTCGATCCATCACCCTCACCGACGCTGCGAAAACCTCCACAATGGGAATTATGCTGGCGGATTCATTAATTCTTGCCCTCCACTAGGAAATTCCTTGAAATTTCATGGGAGGTGTAAATCCTGTGTTACGCTCGACCCAAAAGAGCGCCGCCGTCGCTGCGGGGAAACCGGAGACGCACTGGGGAGGTGAGAGATGGAGCGAGGTGTGAGAGATGGAGAAACGACGGGCCCGTTATGTTGCAGACGGGACTGCTGACGGGACCGTTACGATGGTAGTACCGTGCCGCGTCAGGTTGTGCAGTTGATGGGATACCGGATACCGGGTGTGGAGGTTTACATACTGGGCCACGGGAAGTTGGTGATGAGGGGGTTTGTTGGGATTTCTGTTCCTTTTTGCTGCAGGACCCAGACTGGGGATTGAATCTCCAAATGGATAGTGTGCCCTGTGCCGTTGCCACAGGCAAAATAAAAGTAAGTGACTTTCTAATTTTTTAATTCATAAAAACTTTAAAATTCAATATCTTTCACGCCATAGGTTCAAACACCATGAAACAAAGCCCAAGCACCCCTCATCGCCGAGAGCTTTCTAAGTGTACCAAGAACGTGACCTTTGGACTCATCATCTAGGAGATCTCAACGTAACAAACAAAACAAATCAAACAAACAATCTAACTTAAGGTTTGGACTAGTGTGCCTTATACCATTGCCACAATCAAAATAAAAGCAAAAGTAATTTTCTCTAATTTAAGATCCAAAAATAACTCAAAAATCCATAACTTCCACATAGTGAAATGCAAACACCACAAAACAAAGCCCATACACCCCTCCTTGTCGAGGGCTTTACAATGATACCAAGAACATAATTGGGGTATGCACAGTCTATGAAATTTCAACGGAACAAACAAACTAACTAACTTAAGGTATGGACTAGTGTGCCTTATGCCATTGCCACAACCAAAACAAAAATAAAAGTATTTTTCTAATTTTCTTAAGCCAAAAATAATTCAAATTCAATAACTTTCATACCACAAGTTCCAACAGCAAAAAACCAAGCATGTGCACCACTCCTCACCAAGGGCTTTTTGAAGATACCAAGAATGTAACCAGGGGGCATAGGGTCCATGAGATCCCACCATAACAAACTAAACTAAACAAATAGCCTAACTTAAAGGTATAGATGGATGCTAGGAATGATTGAAAGTTGCCCTTTGTAAAGGCCGGCTTCTATATGGAGTTGGGGGCTGATGAAGCCCTCCGATCATTAGCAAGATGGGGTCTAAAAGTAAACCAAACCCCCATTTTGTCATTGATCAGTGGAAAGTTACCATCTTCCAACTCCATATGGAAGCCAGCCCTAAATGGGAAGTTGGTAGTAGTAATAAAAGTCTTGATGCTCACTTGCACTAGGGGGAGTCATAATTGAAAATTCTCCTCTATCCTCATGTCAACAAACTTGGTGAAATTTCAAAAAGTGAAGCCAACAAGTGAAAACGCCACAAAGCTCGACGAACTTGTTGAAGAATTGTTCAATAGCCAAGAATATGATTACAATTTCAGCAAACTCATTGAAAAATCTCTAGCATAGAAACCCTAACTTCCATTAAACATGTCCAAATGCCATGAAACAAAGCCCTACATTCCTTCGTGCACAAAGCTTTCTATTTGTATCAAGAAATGTGTCACACCACAACAAAGCCCTTGCATTCCTTCATACGTTAAAGATATTGAATTTCGGAGTTATTTACGAATGAAAAATTACTTTTAATTTTATTTTGGATGTGGCAATGATACAAAGCACACTATACACTAGTCTATCTTGAAATCACATAAGTTTTAACTAACCATTCTAGTGATAGAGTTGCATCCTTCTACAATTAATCCCTTGGTACTTTGAAGTTTATATTGTAGATGATGAAAAGAGTGCTTTGGGATGATGTTTCTTTGTAATAATGACTTCTCATCCATTTGATGTAGTGCTTCAATCTTGTAGAAAAATTATTTTTAATGACCAATTTGATGAAGTGGAAGTAAGTAATATATTGTATAGAGGTACAAGTGAAAAGTTGGAACAATTTCGTAGGAGATTGAATAGTTAAGTGTTCAAATTGATTAAGTTCTGAAGAAAACTTTGACAATAAAAATTACACCTTTATTCCCTACTTTCTTCCCTTTTTCAAAAATTGAAGGTTGTTTACAAAAAGACATTTCAACCACCATATTCTATATTGCCAAGTCATTTTTGGATTTTAATTATAAATAATAAGCAAATACATGTCAATCTTATAAGTTAATACATGTCAAACTTATACATCTTCAAATAAACTCATTTTCATATAATACGAAAATGAACAAAAATTGCAAATAGCAAGCATTGGTTTTGCCTGAAAATCCTGTGCTTTCAACCGCTGGACCAACGTACAAGGTTTCTACAAATCACCGTATTCTCCAGGTCTTTCCCCTCTACTGTATACTTACACGGGGAAGTAAATTGGTTGCAATCCTCTGCTTAAAATTAATGCAATTAACCAAGACAATTATTCAAATCCGGAGCAATGAATAAATCGTTTTAGTAGTGATCAGATCCTGCGTATGGAATGGACGCACTATGGCGTAAGCAGAAAAGATCAATGCGATCCCAAGCCTCCTCAAGAATTGGTAGAGGGGTGGCAAACACAATCCTCAACCAGTTGGAGATGCCAAAAGCAGAACCTGCATGCAGCCATCGAATGTATGAGCATATATAACTTCAATATATAGAAATCTTAAACCCCAGAAGTGGCCCCATTAACGCTATAGAAGTTGAAATGAATCATTTAGAAAGCTTTAAGAAAGTAGAAAAAAGATGCCAAAATCAAGGGAGGAAGCATACATTTTGAATGGTGAAATACGTTTTGTAAATTTTTATACTTGGTTATGAGCCTCCGAAGAGGATTTTCTACTATAATTCAAGCACTAGAGCCTAACATAAAAAGATCCAAAAAGTTATGTCAAGATGAGAGAAAAAAGTTCAGAGAAATTCTTCAAAACAAGAAGTCGTGTTCACCTGGTAGGACAACGACAGCCTCTTCCTCCACCAGCAAAGCAGCGAACTCCACATCGCTTTTTATGTCCGTGAATACGTCGGGGTTAATTCTCACCTACATGAATATAAATAAATGTTAAATAGGGTATATTATTGTTATTACTCCATTAATTGTAATATTTTCTTCAGTCATTGACTCTAAAATAAATCTAGAGGACACACACTGGTGACAAAGAGAAAAAGCGAAGTCGATTAGCTCACAATGATACTGCTTTGTTCGGGAATCAGTAATAAATTATCCAACGCTTCTTACCATAATGTACATAGCTCCCTGTGGCTTTGTAGGACAATGAAGACCAGTGACTCGTTGTACTCGTTCATAACACAACTCAGCTCCTGATTTCAATGATTTTATCGTATCTTCAAAGAAGCTTGAAGGCGTGTTCAACAGCATCCCAGGCACCGCAGCCTGCAGTTGGAGTTCAAGCAACATTGCATACTAAGTTCAACAAAAAATTTCCTAGATCCTCAGCACATTCAAGCACAGATTGTCAAGGTCTGAAAATTGAATATCTACAATGCGTCTCGTAACGATTAACACATGCTCGTCAAAACACTCCACCTGTGTAAGTGTCGAAGTCCCTATAGTCATCTGCATGAGTTTCGTGAGAGCCTCGACTACCTGGAAGCACCAAGCGAGTAAAAGAATCAGTGGTCTCAAAATAGCAAGCCAATACCCGCTCAATTCTATTAGTGCATTATACACTATTTTATAGGTTTGATTTTAATTCAAACGCCACACAATAGTGCGCCTGATTACTTTGAGTGCCTGTTCACTCGAAAGTTTCTTGATGGTGGTCCCAAGGTAAATAGTGAAAATAAAAGAGCTCGTTTACTCTATTGTACGCTGTTGCTGTTGCTGTTGCTGTTGCTGCGTAACATGTTGCTTTTTCTAATAAACAAAGATGAAAGGCTTGCATAACTTACTTTCCCTCTAGAAAGAATTCCTTTCGGATCAGCAACGATAATCCAACCGAGACGCCAACCAGGAGCAAGCCATCTCTTCGAAATGCCTCCAACTGTCAACACAGGCACCTTCAGAGAGAAAGCTGCCATTGGGATGAACTCTGCCGGGTCAAACACCATATCTGCGTATATCTCATCAGATATTATCGGCACCCTCAATTTCTCAGCAGTGTTTGCAATCTAGGACAACAAAAAACAAACAAAAAGTTATAAGGCATGATTCCTCACTTTTTCTACCTTTCCAAGTTATAAGGGATCGAAGAACTACCAATTAGGATGTCTACCGTCTAATGCTTTTACAAACCACACTGAGTGCTACAGGTCTAACAAACCACCTTAATCAAGTGTTGTTTTTTGTATACAGACCCGCATGGATTGCTCGGATTGCAAATAATCCATGCGACTGTGTTGCCATCTGCAAGAGACGAGATTTGGTCCAAGTCCACTTCCCAATCCCGCTCAGGAAGTAGGTCATAAAACCGGCAAGCAACACCGTAGTACTTGCAAAACGCTTCATAAATAGGAAATCCAGGTCTAGGAATGAGTATGTTGGTGCCTGGAGTGGCCAAAGCAGCTATACACATTTGTATAGCTTGGGAGCATCCCACTGTAATGAAGACATCATCTGCGGTAAGTTTCAAGGGCAGCGATGACGAATGGTAGTCAGCAACAGCCCTGAAATCAAACCACCACAAAAAGCCTTGTAAACATTTATTGGAGTTGGACCGACGGGGACGATGCCTTGCGTTCACAAAAGCTAGATACATTAATAGTATATCTGAGGAAGTTTAAATAGGTTGCTACAAGGACAGAGACTCTCTCACACAGCTGCTTGATTTCTAAAACGATACAATTTCTACATAAAAAAAATCTTCTAATGTGCACACTGGCAAAGACGGGACGAAGGGGGGAAAAGCTCTAACTTTCGGCATTCATGAGATCCGGCCGAGTGCGTGTAACCGTTGCACGCATAACTCTTGGTAACAGCAACCATGGCTTCCACAGCAGCCTCTGGTACTTTCAAGTGGCCAAAGGCAGTTGGGTCTCCTTGTGCCAAAGAAATTTTCTCCTTTTTCTTTGAAGAAACGACGCACAGGGACTCCAAGAGTTCACGAATTGGATTGGTGCTCTCAGTGGCAGCTGTACACGCTCGAATGTTCCACTCTGCATCCAACTCTGCTTGCTACACACCACAGCAAATTTCACAATTCACATTCAGTAATATACATCCACAATAGTTTCCCTGTCAGTCAACCATGAGTCCCTGAAAACCCAAAACATTAGTAATAAGGACTAGGTAACGCAGAAGTAGAGCATCCTTGTGAGAAATAACATGCCGAGCAAGAGTGCCAAGGGATATTGTTTCCGCATCCAGGCCCGACTGCCAAGAAGGTTACGTCTGGTTTTGTAACCGGTTATCTAATTGTTAGAGCCTCTTCATTCATGTGAATAAAAAGCAACACAAGAGTAAAAACTAATGGACTAGAAAAAGTGAAAGTAGAGCATGTTATGCGCTAAAAAACCGGTTGAGATGCAGAGCGGTGAGCCAGTTATTGTACATAACCAGTACAGAATCGTATAAAGCAGGATCTGACGGCTCTGGCATGAGGTTGACAGCAAAAGGACATGCCTCTGAATGCATGTATGCATATCTAATGACGACGCACAAAATCAGTGTTGCTAATGATAGTAGAGGGGTATGAGATATAACCATGCACTACATATCCAATGCTTGGTTGCTACGTAAAAATTTGGTCTCCGCTAGCAAAAATTTCCAGAGACACAGACAGGCAGATAGGCAGATAGACAGAGACGGAGAAAGCAAAGGAAAACCTCTGACAGAGCATTGTGGTACTGAAGTTCTCCATTGGCTACTTGAAGCTCGGGAAGCCCCACCGTCACGCCATTGCTCCCCTTCCCGTTCTCACAATGCAACACTTCATTTCCTTGAATCGTCTTCTGCAAGACGAAGGTTACCATACTCACAAACCAGACAGGTCTCGCGCTCAGCACGAAATCCTCACCTGCGATTCCCTAAACCCACATTACCCCAAAAGAAACAATAAGAATTGCAAACTTTCCGAAAAAGCAAAGCACTCCCAAGCTCGTAAATCTCCAAACCCACAATCTCAAACCAGCAAACACACCTGTCTATCTAAAATTCGAAATTCTAAACCAAGATGTAACCCGAGACCCAAAAGCAAGGCGCGCACCAAGCCAGCACTTGCGCGGCGGAGCTGACAGAGCCAAGTGGACTTGTGGAACTAGAAAGTAAACACCTCGCAGATTGAACCACAGACCGAACTGTGGCAGGGTATACCATTCATACTCTGACACTTTTGCAAGCGGACAGAACAAGGCTAGGACCTCGAAAAGTGGAAAAAAACAGAAAGGTGGCAAAACCCAGGAAAGTGTTGGAGTTCCGATTTCGAACAGCAACAAAATAAGTTATCTCACAAAAGAACACACAAAATTACACAGACAAGGATTTCAGATGCTGCAGTAACTTCGGCTACTTGCACCTAACGTTCTTGGATTGCAATTGCTGCCTCGAATTGAAATTTGTGTAGTTCCGCGAATTCGAAAATACGGGAGGTGCGAGATGGTTGTGGAAATGCAATCGGGGTTTCGATTTCTGCGAGGACTGGAACTTAAATGCAATCCACCGCCTCGTGGCTTGGCAGTCGCAGCAGCGTTCAACCTGGGTCCTGGGATGGTGAATCCTAGATTTCGGGGAATCTAGAAGAGCATAGATTATGGGATTTTTGAACGAGAGAAATCTGAGGATCTATTTATTTCCTTGATTCAGACGCCGAGTTCTGACCCAGGTTTCTGTAAATGCTTTTACCTTAATCCTGAAGGCGGGGTCTTGTGGGCAAGAGCTTCTTGTGGAGGTCTAGCCAAGGGTGAATGTAAAAAAAACGGTTCCCCTATTTTGTGCCATAATAATTTTATTATTGACACCTCCCCTACTTAATTTGGGGCCTCTGATTGCAAATGTGAACACCAAATTTGAAAAAAGAAATTGCGCAGCAAATAAAAGGTACCTGCATTTTTTCCGAGGATGAAACACACGGGCAAAACCACCTCCACAAGAGGCTTGTTAGACAACTCTAAGCTTAATTGTCTTGTGGTAGTCCACAACTTCTAAAAATATAGAAATGTAAGAGCATCCTCATCCCTATTCTATATACATGGCATGGGCTTCATACGTGGGGGTTAGAAGCGAAAAGAGCCCTCATCATGGTATTGGATGTTGTTTTTAAAGCACTAGATATGCCCTATTTTCAATTGAGTACTTCATTGTGGCATTGGACATTGTTTTCAAAACACCAAAGGCACCCTATATTTGTTTGAGTACCTCAATTTGGCATGGATGGGGGAATTTTGGATGGAGTCGAAGGTTGACTGATGTTGGCATAAGAGCGAGCAATCCTTGAGTGAGGGAAGAGTCATTGAGCAAGTAGTCATCAATATAACACAAGAGCATATAGTCATCAATTGAGCAATCAACAATTATTTTATGCAAGAACATGTTGTCATTAAGCTAGGACTGTGAAGACTAGCCTATTGGCTCACAAATTGGGTTGGAATGGTAGACCATATTGAGGGTTAGTTGTCTCACCTAACATTATTGGTAGCTTAACCCTACCACCATAGCTTTCTTGTGGGGATTTCACCACCCCATAGTGGCATTGCTCTAAATTTTAGGTTATATTTGTTTCTCTTATTTATCCTACAATAAAATTAATTGTAAAGTGGGAGGAAATTGGTTTGCAATTATAAGCTAATTTCGAAATGTGGTCCCAACAATTAGTGCACCATGTAATCTTGAATTAAGTTCTAAACTCAAGATTCTCGTCTGGAATTATAATCCCTTTTTCTACATGCCATATGCTTGTGAGTTCTTATTGATGGAAACAAAAACTATGGATGGAACTCAAAAGAGTTTCATTTTGATTAAAAAGAGGTTGATCCCTAATTCTCTATTCTTTGCTATTCTAAGGGAAAGAAACCTTGGTTTGTTCTTACTTTACAATGAACTCTAATGTCAAAATTCTTTTTTTTGAATTTTGGCATATCCACCTTATAAAGGTTGTAGGTTTCTTTGTAGGTGTTGCAAGTATGTGTGAATGCTTGTGCGTAATAATTGTAGTGGTTCAATTAGACTCACTTGAAAGCCTTAAATTAGTATTTGTTCTATAAATTAATGAATCTTTAAAATTATATTTTTTTTAATATTTTATCTTATCAACAAGGTGGTTCCCTAGCCTTTACTTAAGTTCTATTTTCATGTCTCATTTTCATTTTTCACTTTTGCTTTTATGCCTAATACATGAGATGACCTTTCATTGAGATTTAGGGCATGACAAGCACACCTAACCTAATTCTTGGTCATATTTTTGTACAAAAATATTACCTAATCAGTTTCTTGAAATAAATCATAAAAGAATGTTTCTTTTTTACTATGGTATATGACTATAGTATTGCTAAAATTTAATTATCTAGTCTTAGTTATAATGAGTTCTACTCTTGTATTAGTGCATGATTAACCCTTAAAATATGGAAAGACCATGTTGGGCTTTTGCATTTTTTAGCAAATCATTAAAAATCTTTATTATTATTATTATTAAATTTCTCATATTATTAGCTTTCTAGTATCATAATTTGTGCTCAATTCAAAAAAAATAGTTATAGAATTATGAAATGAAGTCCATTTTTGGTCTCAAGTTGGGGTGCTAAAAAAATTCATTCATTTTGATTAATTTCTTAATGTAACTATAAAATCTTTTAGCTAACTCATTGAAGTGTATATATTTTTTTAAATATCAAAGTGATAGACCTCATTGATTGTAAAATATTTACCTTGAATAGCTTCAGTTGATGCTTTGAAAAATAATTTTTATTCATGACATTGCACTTCTACAATTCACAAGGAAAAAAATAAAAAAATAAAAAATGGTTTTCTTATTGTTCAACATGCATAAGTTGATAATAAAAGACTAAATTGGAGATAATTTTTTAACCATTAATCCAAATTCTAGGAATTTTTTTTTTGCATTTGAGACAAAACTTGTATGCATCTATTTGCAAAATTTCAAACGTAGGATCAAAAAATTGAGATCACAATTGCTTGTTCAAAATTGATGAAAGCCCCTAAAAATACCCTTAGTCATTCCAAGGGTTAAAAATCAAACTTCACTTAACTTACAATCACTTTGACATATTACATGGTATATGTAAATAAACCACATAGAAATATCAAACTTTGAAACAACATGCTCTTCTCTCAAAATCACTTGTATCTACTACATTCTAAGTGAAACTTGAGTGTAAGAAAAAAATTTATCCAATGATACCACCTAGTGACAAGAAATACTACTATAATAGAGTTTTTATCAAAAAATTCTAGAATGGTGGTTTAGAAGCATCAATCTCTAATATTGTAGCTTGGTGTTCTAAGACCACACTTCTAGTGACGCAAATTTATAAAATCAAGCATGTTCATAAAGAGTGGCCTACAAAATCTAAAAAAATATATGGTAGTGTTCATTGCACAATATTTCGCATTAGAACATTAAAATTAAACATAATTTTTTAAAAATCTACCAATTCAACTTCAACTTCTTATAAATTTTAGGTTTCGTATTCAAATACCATTCTAGAACTTCACCCAACTTTAATTACAATTTATCCTTGTGTGACTAAAAATTGAGAATTTTGTCGCACACAATAATAGTTGTAAGCAAATTTACTCATGTGTACTTGACTCTACCTTTGTACTTGGTAAGAGTGATTTTAGTGTCTTCAATGAACTTGGCATACTTGCCCAACATTCATACTTCATACTTTTGATTAGATTGGTTTGGAATTAGAACTTGATAGTAGAATCATTGAAAGTTAATTGATCCCATTTACACTGGATATAAGAATATCTCAATTCAAATTTTGAATAACCAAAATTGTCTCGATAGAAAGTAAGATAAAAAAACAAAAATTATAGAGGCCACAACAAATCATGCCTAAGAGGAAAATCATGCCAAGGGCATTGTAATTTTTTGTTCCATTTGTATGGTTTTCTTTTCTTAGGCATAATTTCCTGAGACCTCCATAATTTGTATCTTTTAGCTTGCTTTCAATATGTCTATTAGGTTGTCCAAATTCTAAACATAGACATTTTTGTACAATCTACTTTTAGCATTCTTGATGTGCTTCCAATTATTATATTCTTAAGTTTTAACTCCAATCATTCAAAATTGATTTTATTTGTTGACTTCGTTTCTTGAGTGTATTGGAGGTGCTCTTACTACTTTGGCAATGAGCGGTGGGAGCATCCAACATAGCCTCTTTCCATTTAGTGCCACCTAGTCTAGAGTTTAGAAGCGACACAAAAAAAGTTGGAAAAATGCTCCTACTTCCTCTTCAACCACCTTAATCTCCCAAGACCAACCAATGCCAGAATTGAAGTGTTCTTTGCAACAACCAATGGGAGTCATTCAAATCATTTTGCACTTCAAATGTGTCCAGGTAATGAGAATCCAATGCCATATGCTTTCAACTTTGAAAGTTTACAAAATATTACTTTCATTTCAAAAAATTATGAAACAACTTGAGTCTAATTTCTCTTGAAGTCTCTCTTAACCTTTTTTAAAAATTGGAATTTGACATTGGGAGATCATAGAAAAAGAAAAAGCGACGTTTTAGGGTGGCCCCATTGTACACATCTTCTCACTTGCATCTTGGACGCAACAAAATACTAACAAAACATTTGATGTTTGGTGTGTAAACTTATAGTCATCACCTTAGGGTTGGCTTCCATGTAGAGTCAATAGCTCGTGAAGCCTTCTAATCAGCAATGGAATGAGAGTTCCAAAAAATCCGGTCTTCCATTCCACCGTTGATCAGTGCACTTTACCGGCCCCCGGGCAACTCTACATGGAAGCTGGTCCTTGTTGAATTGACAGAGGGATTTTATTTGTTTATTTTTTGAAACAAATGGAAATCCATTAACCCTTAAAGGACGCAACCCCTATGACCAAAGTAGTCAACAAAACTGCTCCAATTATTGGACCAATAGGTGCATTCTCTTTTTCTACAGTCAACAGTGAAATCATCCATCGGACACAAAATGTCCATGTCAGCATTTCAGGGTTAACATCCAGAGTCTTTGCAATGAAGTGAACTTCCTTGTCAGTGAGATATGAAGCTTTCGGTTACATGCAAGAGCTTCACGTTATCCAAGTATGTCTACTGTAGCTGACGTGGAAGTCTCTGTAGTTGAGGTGGAGCACCAACTGCCACGTCATTCGGGAGTCAAATTGCTCAAATGGGTATTGCAAAACACCTCAGCTCAGTGAGTGCCGTAGGTGAGTGAGTGAGTGAGTGAGTAAGAAAGGAGTCAGTATTAATGGGGCACCAACAAGTGTCAGTAGATAAATGCTTCTCTTAGAGTTGGTGGAACTCACTGCCTAGGCTATGGCTCAACGAATGTGAATCATAATTGGAAGGTCTTATTTATGTGGAAGGAAAAACAACAACATGATTGGGATTTGGTAATACCCAATGAATGTAAAAGAAGAAAACAACAACAACATGATTGGGATTTGATTTTTTTTGTAATATTCAAATAGAGAAATGAGTGATGCACAAGTGACAACTCCATACTCATAACTATTTCAATTATATGTTAGACTTGTCCATACATACAATGTTTTGAATGTGTAAGGTGTGTCCAATGAAGTTATGTTTTTTTTTACCCAACATCACTTTGCAACAAGAGTTGGAAAATGATAGTCCCGTCAAATGATTGTAAGAGAAAGAAATGCACGATTGAAAATAGTCAAATAAGAGTTGGGATGTAACCACGTAGCTCCAATGAATATTCTAGTTTTATGTTGCTCTTGTGAACATGAATGAGAAAATCAGCCTCTTTTGAGGTTGGCGTGAACCAAGAGTTTGCTCTGTAGATATAAAATGGCATAGCATAATATTTAGGAGCACAAAGTAGTACCTTAATTACACTTTTTTTATCTCTACTTTCTTCTGGATGATGCTTAGACAATTGACAAGTGAATGTATTGTACACAACTGAATCATAAACTCTATGTTCGATGTTTGTAAGATTTTTACAATGTTGTACAATATAATGCAATTAGATTTGCAACATAAAGAAGGATGGTTGCAGAATAAGCAACTTACATCAGGAACTAACACACACACACACACTGTCTTAGTATTGTTGCAATACTGTTTCAATGGTTTCACAATCCAGTACTGAAAGTGTATTGTTGTAGTACAACAACAGTACTGCAACAATATAGTTTTCAGTAGGAACAGTGCATCCCATTGGAACTATATTGTTACAATACTACTTTTCTACATTAACAATATACTTTCAATATTAGACTGTGAAAACATTGAAACAATATTGTTTCAATGGGGGTACTTTCCTGATGTACAGTAAGATCTTATACTTCTCATTCATTCATTCAGTTCTGTAAGAAAAAATATTCAGACATACCATATTCTCTGTAAATAATCAACACAAAAAACAATAAAATGAAACTGTAATGAACCTTTTAATGTTACTGCTAATGCTGAACAAGGTCAGCACAACTCTTCACCCATTTCAGGCTTATAATCTTCAAATCCATGCAATGCAATTTCCTACTGTAGTGTACAGCATACAGATCTTTCCGTTACACTGACAAAATTCTCTTCCCAAATTCAGGAAGTCTTAGAGCATCCTTAGTGCTACCCTGTATATTGGCTCGGTAACTGAATAACTAACTTTTGAATTGTAAATAATTAGAACTTGAAAATTGTCTCGTTGGAAGCGCATCTAAAAAACCTTGGGGAAGGTCCAAAAAAAATTCAAATTTATATATTGGATAAGTATCTCAAAAACAAGGTAAAAATCAGATATTATAGAGATCTTACCAAATCACGGTTATCAAAGCAATATTTGGCCATTGACCCTCCACATTTGGCCACATTTAGAGGGTCAATGGCCAAATATTGCTTTGGTAACCGTGATTTGCGAAGACCTCTATAATTTCTGATTTTTACCTTGTTTTTGAGATACTTATCCAATGTATAAATTTGAATTTTTTTGGACCTTCCCCAAGGTTTTTTAGATGCGCTTCCAATGAGACAATTTTCAAGTTCTAATTATTTACAGTTCAAAAGTTAGTTATACAGTCACCGAGCCAATATACAGGGTAGCACTAAGGATGCTCTTATGCCCAAAAGCAGCAACCTCAACTGAATTTCTTCTGGAGATGTTTGACTGACCAGAATTCTAGTAGGTCATCTTCAGGTAATTATATTCTATATGAGAGATTGCTCTGAAATGGACGACTTATGAAAACATGGGATAATTGATGTTAACCAGAGGTTAAATTATTGATTCCAATTATGACATTGCATTGTTATAAACATATACTAGGGTGCCCTGTGTCATTTCCACTGACAGTGTATAGAAGTAAAAGGAATTTTCTAATATTTTAATTTTAAAATAACTCAAAAATTCATAACTTTCACATCACAGGTTCAAACTCCACAAAACAAAGCCCATGCACCCTTCCTCGCATAGAGCTTTCTAACAGGACTAAGAATGCAACTAGGGGATGCACAGTCCCAAGGATCTCAACATAACAAACAAAACAAACAAAAATCCTAACTTAAGGTAAGGACTAGTGTGCCTTGTGCCATTGTCATTGTCAAAAGAAAAGTAAAAGTGATTTTTTAATTTTTTTTTTCAATAAAAACTTTGAAATTCAATAACTTCACACAATAGGTCAAAACACCACGGAATAGGGCCTGTGCACCCTTCCTCACAAAGAACTTTCCAATGATACCAAGCACAATATTGGGGACACATGGCCCGGGAGATCTTGATGTAACAAAAAAATAAACTAACTATCTAAACTAAACTAATGCCCTAGCTTAAGGTATGAACTAGTGTGCCCTGTGCCATTGCTACAATAATTGCCAAAGTTAAAGTAATTTTCTAATTTTATTTATTAAAAAAATTGTGAAATTCAATAACTTTCACACCGTAGGCCCAAATGCCACGAAACAAAGCCTGTATATCCCTCCTGGCAAAGAGCTTTCTGACAGTACGAAGAATGTGAATGGAGGATGTACAGTCTAGGAGATCTCAATGTAACAAAACAAAACAAAACAACTTAAGGTATGGATATTTTGGACTTTACTAAGGTAGATGTTTCATGAGGAAATCATCCTTTTAGTTGTAGTAATCATAGTAGTTGTAGTCATCATCATAGCAATCATAGTTGTTATCGCAATTGTCATTGTAGTTGTAGGAGTTGTAGAAGTCATATTGTTTATAGTATTTGTAGTCATAGTTGTCATCGTAATATGAAGTATGTAAACTCTCACGAAAGAGTAGACTTGCTTGAGACTTAAAAACATACATCTACCTCTTGAAATGTACAATATTTGTACAGTTTTCTCTCTCATTGTTTCAGCATTGTAAAAATAGTGTACATTTCAAGAGGTGGAAGCTTGTAGTGACCATTGCATGTCAACTTCAAAAAATCATAACTAATTTCACAAAGCCTTAAAAATATGAAACCACTTGAGTTAGATGCCAATTCCATTTGCCTTTCAAGGAAACCTCCCCAAATCTGTTTCCAGCTCTTAAATGGGTGCTTTATGGACCTCCTGTGTCTTATATCAATTCAATTGAATTCCTCCATCACAACACAACAATGGCCTGCAGCTAACTTAAGGTAAGCCTCCCTATGATAGGCAGAATGAGTAGTCTGTACTATTGCCATTAGCAAAATGATTCAGATTTTTTTCCATACATAGACGTATGTGAGAATTGAAGGAAGCAATTGAAATTTTATTTTTTGGACAAAGTAAGAATGTTTTATGAATTTTTGAAGTGTACAGCCCAATTAGCCCAACAGAGTCTGTAGACTACCCCAAATCAGCAAAAAGGATTCCCATAATGGTCATCTTACCACCTAAAGCAGTCACAACATTTTCTAAAATGGCTACAACATTTCCTAACATGACCATGACATTTGAAGGAATAAAAAAATAACTTCTTATGACCAATTTACACTTGAATGGTGTAAGTGCCCTATGACAGTTACTAATAACCCCATGACCATCTCCCAGGACAAGATTATGGCCACAAATCAGCCTAATGTAGTCCTAATCTCATTTATCACAAAAAATCTGCCATGGGTTGATGTAAGACTCTAATAGGTGGTTTCCGAGATGACTGCATTAGGCAGTTTGCCTGTCATGGGCTGGTTTACCTTAGTTGGTAAGTCTTTCATTGTGATCTCAGCTCATCCTCCCAGGATTGCCTTCACTGCACAATGATTAAGATTGCTCCACATTAGTAGCAGCAATTCTTGTACAATTTGAAGTGATGCTAAGTTATTCCCTCAGGATTTGGGCCCTCCAAATCCATACCGGTATGCTCTTTGTTGACAATACAGTAAGTCACAACTTCTTATAAATCAACTAAGGTAGTATGCTCTTAAAGCAACCGTTAAAGCGACCATTTAAGGGCTGGTCGGCCTTTTCGATGGTTCTTAGATTCACGGAATTATTTTTCCTTGTTTTTCACTTGAAGAAAAATTGATGTGGAATCTAACCCAAGTGGTTTCATATTTTTCGGAGCATTTTTGAATTACTTATGAATTTTCAAAGAATTTTGTAGTAGGCACCTATTTGTGATCATAGGCCTTGCAAATACCACACACACAGTCTGAAAAAAGATATGGCTTGACCAAAAACAAGCACTACAACATTCAAAAAGTAATACTAAAGGTTCTTAAATGCAACCATTACTAAACTTAAGCGGACCCTAAATTCTTTTAACATTTGTAAGAAGGCAATTGGACAATCAATTTTCATTTAGAAAAATTAAGTGGACACACCCTGGCTTTGAAATGGACCTTCTCTGACTCTTATTCCATCCATTAGCAAAGTATGAAACAATATCCAATAAGTCTTAATTATACTCTAAAATTTGGGGCAGTCTATTTTAATTAGTACCATTGACTGTCCATTTTAGAGGGGCCTATTGCAATGTTTGAAGAAGATGGTCACAATAAGAGCAGACTACCTTAACCCCTAAGTGCCTAAGCCTTTCCAAGTGTGTTTTGACTATGAAAAAAGAGCATAGGCTTATAGTTATCCCCGGCCCCAAAAAATGTTTTTTTTTCAAAATCTAATCGTATGGATGTCTAAAGAGCTTGCTTATTAGTGTGCATACCAATTTAGAGAGAAAAATTGCATAGAAGTTGTGAGATTATAATAAGAGAAATACACGTTTTCTATTTCTGGTATGCTACCCCTTCCCCACAATGTTTTAGAAATTTGCATATAAGATTTTTTTGGATTGGAAGTGACATGACCAACTAAAAATTGTGTTAGCACACTAAAATGCACTTCCAAAAACCTTAAGTTCAAATCAAGAGCTATCAAACTCATTACACAATCCACCTTGCAATTATTGAAATGCATTTTTTTTAATAAGTAGAAATCACAATTAACTCCAAATCAACATTTGCATGTTTAAATTTTCAATGGTGAATATCATGAAAACACTTTACTCTTTCCATTAGGAACATTTTCAAAGCAAATGGATAAGAACAATTTTTTAGATCTCAATTCAATTGAAATTGGCAAGCTTTGCTTAAAGCCAAGAAATCAAGTAAATTTTGCAAGCTTTACACTACCACTAAGATACATATATGCCTTTGAAGACCTCTCAAAAATCCAATATTTTCCTTTTTCTATAAAAATAAAAAATTTCAATAGCTAACCTTTGAAACTACCCATAAAATTTTTTGAAGCAATCACAAGAATTTAATTGCCCATCCCAAAATGAGCTTGAAATTTCAAGTCGACTAAATATGGTTGATGAGGCAATTAGGAGTTAATCAAGTTTTTGACACAACCCAACAAATCAAGTTTTGGGAGCATCCAATAGAGTTCATTGCATGCCATTACAATATAATGACATGTAATAAAACTTTGGCTAAGTAGTATTGATTGTTGGTCTTAGCCCAGGCCACTACATACAAATGACCCTCCCTTAATGTAATAACCTCTCTAATGTAATGTATTAGACTAGTCCTCGATCTACTACTTAACCCCTAAAGTCCCCATGCCATTTTTCTGTTAAAAACCACTCAAAACTGCTACTTCTATTGCATTCATCTAAAGAATAGAAAAAATTACTTTTTTGAGAATCTAATTGTATGATCTTGTACCAAAATTTTCTTGGATAATGTAGTGTAAATTTCATGATGTTTGACCGTACGGATTGAAAGATATTAGCATTCAAAGTGAAAGAAAAAGTTTTTTTGAAGATGATGCTCCAATTGCCTGCAAAAGAAGAAACTCTATATCTTTTACATCACTAATCCAAATGGGATGAAACAAAGCTTCCCATTTAGAAAAATATAATCGATGAGAATAAAATAATTAAAAAATATATTTCAATTTTTTACAAATTTTTTTTGATGTCTACTCTCCCCCATTTTGAGGTTATTGTGGCATAACTTTTGCTTTAGAGCACCGATTGGAATAAAAATTATATTCCCCAAAAGCTAATAAGTTTTTCTATCTTACGAGAAAGTTTTTAAAAAATTCACTAAAAATTGAGCTCATAGGAACCTACCCGAAATCCATTTTGTCCCCCATAGGGACATTGGGACTTTAGGGGTTAAGGTGGGTACCCAAAATCATCACAAATTGGGTTGTGGATAATTTGAAGGTTATGCTAGAGCCACCCATTACCAACTAGGCTCCATGGCCAACCTATCAGTATTGGAAAATTCAATAGAGATATGATTGATTTATATCCCTTAGTTTCTTGGTTTTTGACCATTTTCTAGCCATCACATGCATGACAAATGTGCTTGGTTTTGAGAGTCCAATTAGTCTTTGGATGAGTAGTTATGGAAGACTCCACATGTTAAAGATGGGTGCATGCTATTGCCTTCTACTACTCCAAATCATGCACAAACTGCTTAAGTGGTTGGTAATGGGTGGTTCTATTATAAGTAGTGAATAGATGTGTCATAAAAATTACAATTTGGCTGTATGGCCTATGCTAGGATTGCTAAGATGTGCATAATTATGCCTAAGATCTACTTGATCTTGAATAAAGTCAAGAAACAATACAATTTCATATTGAAAATTGTTCATGATATATTTCATGTTCTTGGCTAGAATTTCTAAATCATAGAGATATAATTTTGTAATTGGACTTATCAAATGTTCCATCAAGGATATGACAATGTGATCAAGTGAAAACCATGTAGTTACCTTTATCAACTATGTTATCTATATAATTAAATGAGATTCTTCTGAACTTTTGAAGATTAGAGACATACGTAACATTTGTCAATTTTCTTTTACTCAATGTGGTTCTGCCTATAGAAGTTCTAGTCTTCTTTATCCATGAACTATGTGAGCTTTCCATTAGCAAATTCTAACTTCCTAAGTTGAAGTGTTGAATTGAATAAAATCAAAATTATGTGAACCACCCACTACATGACTTGAAACTTCACTATCCATGTACTATTTTTAAATAAGAGATTCAAAACTTTGAATTGAATTTGTAAATGCATTGCTACAATCTTCAGTTGGAGTTGCTCTACAATGTTATTCAATATAGACTAGTTTCTTGCAAGTGAAGTATAATATTGACTTTCTAGGTTGAAAGCCAATTAGGCCAAAATGGTTGGGATGTTGAGACTCCCTTCCCCTTGGCTATCAGGATAGGATTTGCATCCCTTGAAGACATAATAGGATTGATTGTTGTTGAAGTAAAAATTTTGATTCTTGCTATATATGGTTGTTAGGGCTTCTTCTTCATTCTCTAGATGTACTACTCATTGATTACAACAATGAGATTCTGTAGTAAGACTTATAGATCATTGATCAAAAGTTAATAGTACTCTTTGATGTATCAAAGCTTGTTTAGTACTGTAGTAGCTTTGAGGAAGGTTGTTCAATAGAAGTTGAATGAGTTGGCTTGATCTATGAAGGCTTCTCCCATCCTAGCATTCTATTCTTTATTGTTCTTACTTTTTTAATGTAGCCATTTGTAGATCCTCCTTCCACAAGCTTCATAGTCTATAGATGGCTCATGAATGATAGAATTTGTGACTAATCTATGAATTGGTATGCTAATTGAAGTGCTTCCTAGACCATAGTCAAATTTGTGTCTATAGCAATAATGTCAATAATATCATTATTGACTAATTGAATGAGAGCTAAGATTGTTGCTACTTTGTCTCTCATGAGTTGCATGTGTATATTGTTCACTAGTTATAGGGTGTTTGTTTGGATACTGAGCTAATACAAATGCATGTGCAATAGTCTCCCATCATCCTTCTCTTTGTACAATTGTTCTCATCTTTAAAGACTAGGTGAAGTAGTTTATGATCTGTCCTAGCTTGTTGCTCTCTCCTACTGGAATATTAGACATGTTTTTTGCCATATCACATTTTGATCTATCTTTTTGGTGTTGCAAAAATTGTATTCTAGGGTCATTGCAAGAAACATTGTCTAGTTTCTGTAGTGCTTTCTATAGTACTCTACTTTGGGGGGGGGGGGGGAATAATCTATAATTAGATTTTTTTTTAAATGAAAAAATATTTAAAATGTATAAACCTTTAAAAAGAAGGTACCCTAGGAATCAAAGCACAAAAAAATTCTCTTAGTAGGAGAACTAGAAAAGTGCAAAATGTCATGAAAATTGGCACTTTCATATTTTTAATTGTAAAAAATCAATTTTTTAAAACTAATAATTGTCCATTTAGGAAGAGTTGTTGTTGATGATGTTTCACTAAAAGAATGATCTTAGAACCATCTTCAATGTTCAAAAATTGCACGCAATAGGAGTGTTGTTTGCACTCATGTGGTGGACATAAAAATAATATATTTTCAAATTTCCTTTGGTACCAAATATATGTTTTCCCATTATGTAAATAGACTATAAAAGTTTCAACTCTAAATCATTAAATTTGGGGACTCCCAACATAGTAAAAAATCCTAAACTATACTTTGTGACAAATTAACAAAATTGATTTTTAAATATAAAATGATTTTTTTCAATTTCTACAAATTAAGGGATTTGATTAACATCAAATTAGACAAGTTCAATCAAAATTTCATGTTCATTGGACTTGTGCTTCAAAAGTTCTAGTGGATGACAAAAGATCACTCTCATTGTGATGGAGAATAGGATTGGTGTTTTTTGCAATGACCTTCTACTACAATTACAAAAAACTAATTATTGTTGTATTGATTATGAGTAGTGATACACTAATCAACAATCATCACTCTCTATGTCTTTAGCTAGCCAAGGAGTATTACACACTTTAACCCCTAAGGTTCTATGACTATGTTTTCATTGACAATGCTCCCAAACTCCCATTTTTAGTACAAGTACCAAATTTTTGAAAAAAAATTGTTTTTGATAAATGTAACCATAGGATCTTGTATTACATTGACTTGAGAACATGTAGTAAAAATTTTAGAAGTTTCCACCGTGTGGATTGCAAGATATAAGCATTCAAATTCCTTGAAATCATTTTTTTGGCCCTCCGAAAAACTGTTGTAGTTCACAAGCTCATTTTTCTATGAAAAAATGTCCAAAATGGTGGTGCTTTTTTATATTATTTTTCCTAGACAATTTGGATACATGCTTGAAAAATTTCAAATCATTTGGAATTGTACAACATATAGGAAGAAAATACTAAATAGATAGTGGTAGAGAATGTTTCAAAATACTAAAGTGCTAAGAATTTCATTATGGAATTGAAAAAGCCAATTGCAATGGTTGCAATGTTGTAATAAACAATCTCCATCCTATGGTTTTATTTTTTTCCCAAAATATTGAAAATTGAGTAATATAAAGGACTTTAAAGTTTATTTTAGAGTAATAAGTATCCACAAATAGAAAATCCTCATAACTTTTGACTCATTGATTAAAATGGAATGATTCATTAGAAGATATTTCAAATCTGTAGAGGGCCGTTTCAAGCCTCATTCCTTTGTTGTTCCCGATGTAGTGAGGGAACGATCGGCCATTGTTAGAAAAAATTATTAAAAAAACAACTATTTTGAAATTGAAAAAAAGGTTTAAGAAAAAATATATATAATTTAAAAAGAAATGATGTGGCCAAACTTTAGCCACGTTAGACTGTTGCTACAATACTATTGTAGTGCAGTTCCCACATTCTTTACAGTCCAAGAACTCGTAGTCCTCCGCGGTCTTGGAATCTCCTCTAATGCAAAACTTTCCATGTCATTAGGGGAGATTTGAGGCCTCTACATACCTGTGAGTTCCCAAGCTGTGGGGAATGCAAGAATTGCACCACTATTTTAGTCTGATGTGGCCGAGACCGTGTTAAGTCAAAAAATAAAAAATATTATTTTATTTTTCAAATTATTTTTGCATTTCAAAACTAATATATTTATATTATTGACAATAGCCAGTTGTTCTCAAATAGCACAAGGAACAGGCAGAGAAACAACCCTAAAATAGGCATATAGAGGCCTCAAATCTCCCCTAATGACATATAACTCTTGAAAACCAATTTCAAATTTTTGTTTCTAAAAAAAGTGATTTTTTTACTCTGCTTAGACTACCCATTTACAAAAAAAGTAACATATTAGGCCATAAATTTTGACTCATATTTCCAAATGTCATGAAATTTAGTGCATATGAAAGATATTTTTCATCCCCATGTTTTGCTAAAATTTGGGCCTAGAATATCAAACTCTCCAACCAAACCTACGTGCCTAAAATTGCTATGTAGCTAAAAAATGCAGGTTTACAGGTTAGTAACTTGTTCACAGTAATAATAAACAATGAAATTGAATATGAATCAACTCTATTCAAGATAATTTGAATGAATCTTTGTAGGGGTTTAAGTACAATTTTAAGACTAATGAGTTGACATTAGATTGAATAGTAACTTTCTAGATCAATGCCATCACTTAAGGATAAACTATATGAATGAAAACTACAGTAGATAAGCTTAGACAATTGTGTGATTATAAATACATAGTTCGTAGCAACAATAAATGTCTAGTATTTTAATACTCTTTTGGTGCCTTAGTATAGTTAGCGCATGGAGTTAGATTGGGAGGACAACAAAAGAATTTGCATTTGTTTCTAGATTGATTAAAAATCATACTATTAAATATTGAATTTAGAATCTATTTAATTTATGTATTGTTTGTTTTCTTGCTTGTAATCATGATTGAAGGTGATTTTTCATTTATACAAAATCAAAATTTGCAAAAGTTTTTAAGGAATTGCAATCTAAAAGGTTTTTTCTTGAAACAAACACTAAGAGGTTCCTTGAAAACTTCCCACCATTATATAAGATGGTAACAAAAGTATTCAAGGTTTTCCCTCAAAATATAAACCCTTTTCAATCTTCTAAAAATCAATAACATTAGAGAAGAATTAGTCACGGGTAACTGTTGTGACCAACAAATATGCAATTTTATATACTAGGATAAGGGAAGGGCTTACAAGGTTGGCACATGCCTATCAAATATTGTTTTTCTCTCTTTGAAATAAGGTAGACAACATGAAGCTATTAAAATTCCACTAAATATCACGAAGAATATTAATTTCTGTAGAAGAACCTTTCAAACGATGTTCTTCATAAAAGATTTTTGTTATTGAATCATGACTAGTAAAAAATAGAAAATTATAACAAAGATTCCAGATGCTAAGAATTAAATAATTGCCCTTCACTTTCTAATGCTTGTCATCAATGTTTGTCTGCAATTTTGATAATAATATGCACAGATTATTTAGCATTTTTTTTTCATTTTACTTTAAAAACATCATATCCTATCTTTTGGTGTAGAATCTCTCTCACATCCTTTGATTACAAAATCATTAGTGATGATAAGGTAAGACACTTTGTTAACCTCTAATGGATTAGGGTATGCTAATTGTCAAAAACTTTCATTGTGTAGGGTAATGAGAAAAAAATGCAAAAGAATTAACTATACAATCTCTTGCTCAATTTGTTAACATTCCAAAATAATACCATGATTTTGACATTTTTTTGTTTCAAATTAATACCTAGATTGTGGGTTATGTATGTTGTAACTATGGTAGGGTTGTTTATTTGTGTTGAATTGCTTGTTGGGTGTGTCCTAAAACAACATGAGGACAATTAAATACCTTAGAGAGCTAACCTTTGTATAGAATACTACTTGCTAGAGTACCATTGCATGGCATTACAAAAATTGTTTTGTAATGATATAAAGGCTGAAAAAACTCAAAATTTTGACATATTCTATGGGTTCGCTAGACCTCTCTAATAAGTGCATTAGAATTGCATGGGTCCCATAATTAGCCTTAATGTAGCACATTTTCCGAAACATCGATATTATTTAGATACAAATGGAGTATTAGACTACTACATGAATTAGTGTAATTTTTTTTTGAAACTTTGACTTCACAAATTGAAACTTTGGGGGGACCTTGCCCTACAAACTTTAACTCCTAGAGTGAGATTTTAAAACTATACATGTTTTTTATTTTGTGACAATTGCCTCTTTAATGGCATACTAGTATTATACCTACCAAATTTCAAAGGTAGAGAAGGAATTTCGCACACACTACTTGAAATTGCCAATCTTGCCCCAAATTTTTGGCCAACATGACTTCTAATCCAAGAACCCAATCGAACCCAATTGGAAAAAAATAATTCCCCAATGTGGCAATACATGTCCCCTTGTGTCAAAATTTCAGAAAGATCCATTCAATATTGACTTTATAGAAACCTGTCCAAATTTTCAATTGGTCTTTCAACTCCCACTTGGCCTTTTAGGGGATAAAAAGTCCATGTTTGTTGAGGTATGTCCAGTGATTTTAGAAATAAATAAAAGTAGAGCAAACATTCAATCAGTAAATCTCTTTATGTAAGCTCACCAAATATCAATTGAAGCTTTCCACCTTAAAAGATGATTAGATTACTTCTGATAAAAGTGCACAACTTCATTTCAGCGTATCATATTATCAGAAAAGCTTTGTCCGAAATCAGTCAGCTATATCCTAGCACATTCTGTATTGCCTTTCCTGAAGAAAACTGCCCAGCTCGTAAGCTAGCTAGCTCCTACTAACAGGAATTAGACATCGTTGCAGATGTGTAGCCGGGTTCATACGTCTTCTGGCGTGGAGATGTTCCGTCATTCTTCTGGGAATCTTTAAACAAACCTTCAGCAGAGCCAATAATATTTCCCAGAAGGTGACCTTCTCATGCTAACTTGCGAAAGACCTTGGGTGCAGCCTGTACAGTACCCAAGATGCCAATGCCAGTGAACTCAACACAATTGTTATACAATTGTCAAAACCAAAGTATCCCAAATCATCACTGTACCAAACCTCCACATCCTCTACAGGTACAGAACCTCGTAAGAAGATCTCTGTTCTCACGACAATTTTGTAAGAATTAAGCTGTAAATCTGACCAGCGTCTTCAGTGCACTTCTAGGACGATTGAGTTATCCTAAAATTCAACCTATTTCAGATTCAAGATTGAACCACAAAAAAAGGCTAACCAAAAGTTATTCACGATATTATTCATTAGATTCACCCATGCATTATCATTAAAACAAGGTCAGCACCTCCACTTTGAAAGGGTTTGAGGATGACTCTACTCTTAACATAACATTAGTAGAAATTGCATGGTCATTAGGCCCTGTTTTCACCATAGCAGAATTCCTAAAGAACTCCGGTTCTGCATGGTGAAAAATGTAGTACAAAACAAAGCATACCTTGCTGGCCAAGACTCCGGATCTAAACCAGCGCATAACATTTTAACGCACGGATGATCATCAGCTGTACTTAGGAACTGAACTGGTCTCAGAGGCCAAATTCTCTTCAAATGCATGTGGAAACTACATGTGTAATTCACTGTTCTATTGAAGCATTATAATTACACGAGTAAATGGGTATTGCTGAAAGACTTACACACTGATCAATGCAGCCCCAATAATCAAAGTACTGGCCAGTACAATGTTTTTGTCCTTGCTCATCACTCTCAACACGCTTCACACAGGCCTGCAAAACAGCATGTCCATAGGTAGAACAGTACACCAAACGTTCTCAAGAAATAATGGCTACTCTTCTTGAAATTTCCCAAAACACTTCTCTTGTGTTTCTCGTTCTCTGACACGGAGAGACTATTCCATCACCAACTACACGTCTGCACCGAGAGATTTTCATGTGCTGCCAGCATGACACGGAGTTAACTATATCCTATCAAGGTCGAGGATACGAAAACCATTAAGACTGATTCCATCTCTTATACTGACCCTTTTACCAACATTACCTCATCTATTCAGACACTCGTTTGAACTTCAATTCGCAAGTTGCGTGTAAGCATGACATGGCTAAATGTCTAAAGCCACTGATTTTTGAATGGAAATGGGGTTGTCTACTGCCCCTTCAATAAAGGTCTACAACCTCCCACTTTGAATGATGGCATGAGAAATCATCAAATACAGTGATAAATATTTGATCTCAACAGAATTTGGCTGTTGTATCCAAAGTGATCTCTCCAGTGATCTCTATACTGATCTCCCGATGCAATCACACTCATATGTATTGGTAAAGCTTAAGGTGCTTAAACTTGGACGCAAATGCCTCTTCCTTACCTCATACGAAATTAGTTGCTTCGCACATCTTGGCTTGCATGAGTCCTCAATCTCCCCCTTCGGATCAACAGCCTCGACCTCCTCGATTTCCTCCTCAACTGAAGTATCTTCCTCCCGTTCCCGAGCCCTAATATATAGATCTCACGATCAGATACGAAACCCCGTAGCAACAGAACAATGCAACCTACTGAAAGAAGCAAGGAACCTTCAACGCCTTTCCTCAAGGCACTAATCCAAGCAGGTGCTCCGCGCGACAACAGAACGCTAATTGTGAACTCTGACCCTAAACACGACAACCTCCAAACTCAAACACGAAAGTACTGTCGCAAAACCTCAAAAGAGCATCACAAAACTTGAGCAAATAGCACACGGAAAAGAGAACGAGAATCCATGAAAAGGTATTGCAATTGTGCTCACATGATGACGGAGCGCTGCGATCGTCCTCGGAGTTGCAAAAATTGAAAGAAAACTCATATGTCTGCAAGAACTGAAGCTCACTAAGCTTATGGACCATGAAGGTGATACCGACTCCAAAGGAAGGCATCTGAAACAGACAGTATCTACCAGCATCGTACATTTTAAGGGCTTGAATGTTTGGCAGCCCGCTGCCCGGTTCTCGTGTTTGAGGAGCTGGGTTTTTCTACAATTTTGGAACCCCCCCCCCCCCCCCCCCCAAATAAAATATAAACTAAACTAAACTTCTGCGTACTCATAAACTCATTTTGTTTTTTCATACTCAGTTATGATATTGAGAATTTGTGATCTAACTTACCGGTATTTTGAAGAATTGCAGCGTTTAACGCAGCGATTGTTTTATTTTCTTTGGCATTTGCGGCACAAATTTTTAGAGTCTTCTGTCTAGGGCTTGGAGTTTTTTTGCTTCTGATACGAGGCAGTTCCTGCTTCCTGCACCCATAGGACCTAACACGTTGGGCTTGATACTCCTGCTCTTGCAACTCTGTGCAAATTGGTAGCTGTAGAACGATAATTCCTTCTCACAATTTTCAGTATAGACTCTGATGGCAGATTTTAACATCGTTTCTATGCTTCCGGATGACGCACCCATGGGTAAGCCTGACCAAAGCATACAGACATAACTACCCCCGTCATTCGACCCGCCGTGCACACTCGCAGGACATCCCTGCAACGTCGCAGGCAACGAAGGACAATCTGCAGGTGTGTATAGATTGCGTTGGTTTAAACTTCCGGCTCGGAAGACATCGGAGCCTCTCCTCGGCACTAAGGTAAAACAGCCCATTGTGGTCAGATGACCCATAGTGGACACCTATGGAATGACCCCATTGTGGTTTTTTTCAGACCCCATCATGGATTTTATTACTAAATGAGATTTGGACCATAATCAATGTCTTACCAGACAGTAATGGAGTGATTAGTGACTGCATTAGGAACTTCTAACTTTTTAGTGTAATTTCATTGTAAGAAGTGATTTTTTTAGGCCTTTCACATTAGAAATTATTGTGACTGCTTTAGGTGTGTAAGATGAAAGATGAACATGATGGATATAGATTTTGTTGGTTCTGGGGTAGTCTACAGACTGTTATGGGCCATGATGGGCTGAACACTTCAAAAATTCATAGCAAATTCATACTTTGTCAAAAAAATATAATTTCAAATGCTCTCATTGTTTCTCACACTTGTGTTTATGTGGGAAAAAAATGAAAAAATTTCAGCAATGGCATGAGTACGAACTCCTAATTCTGATTGCAATGGGCTGTTTTACCTTAGAATGTCCTCCGGTTCTGCCTAGCAACCTGTCGAGGCAAATTTTCACCCCAAGCCCACGTGCCCAGCCTCTTTGAGCCCTCCGCGCTAGGGATAATCGCCCTAGGATTTAGAGCAAGTGCGCCAAGGAGAGAAGTGTGTGACCAACCCTCCCTTTGTACTAAGAGGTCATACATTTGACTTTAAGGATTTTGGATCTATATAAGAGTGAGTGTAAGAGTGAGGTTTAGGGGGTTTTAAGTATAGGATTTTTGAGAGCATTTCCTAGGTTTTGTGTTTGTTGTAAGCTTGAATTTGTGTGAACTTAAGGTTTGCGAATTTTGTAAGTTTGAAGTTTTGAAATTTTGTGAGCTTGAGATTTAGGGGTTTTAGAGCATAGTGTTCTTGACACCATTTGGATTTTTTTTGTGTTTGTTTTAAGTTTGAATTTTAGGTGTTCAATTTGTTGGAATTTGAGATTTTGGGATCTTGTGAATTTGAGGTTCTTAGAGTCTCTAAGTTTGAGGTTTGAGAGTTTTTGTGAGCTTGAGGTTCATAGTTTTGGAAGCATTGTGTTTTGAAGAACATTTGCAAATTTTTTGGAATGTTTTGAGTTTTAGTTTGATGTTTTGAATTTGTGTAAGTATTACATTAACTTGAGATTTGTACAATCTTGAGGCTTAATTCATGTCATAATAGTTCTCAAGAAGAAGAAGGTAGAAGAAAATGGCAAGAGAAGGATAGAAGAGAGTATCCAATCTAAATTAGAGAAATAGGGCAATAATTTCTCATCTCACTCACATGATGAAAGAAGTGGATTCCTCTTCTTTAGTAAAGGCTATGGAAAGTAGATTTCTCAATAGAATCCAATTGCTCTTTTTAGCCAATCTTGACATATGAAACATATACATTGAAGGAATTGATGAAAATTGAAACTAGAAATTTGTAATTCTTCATTCAAAACATTTTCAAATCCACTCTATATAACTAACTTTTCTTACTTGGTTTCAAAGTTTTCAAGCTAGATTTTCCTCTACAATTCCTGGCACCATATTCAAGTTGCGCTATGGAAGAGTATTTTTGAGATAATGGAATTGCATGCATTAATCATTTATGACGACCTTTCAAAGCAATTAGTTTCTCTTCACACAATGTAGTAGACACTTCTACTGTACATTGTACATTACTTCTTAAGGGCATTTTGTGGTAGTTACTAACTCATTTGGCCAACTTGCCTTACTTGGTCTCAAAGTTTTCAAAGTGGATTTCTTGTCACACGATGTAGTAGACACCTCTACTTTACATTGCCTTTTGCACATTACTTCTTGAGAAGATTCTTTGGGAATATTTCTTCCTAATCTATATTGCTCACAATGATAAGGCCATATGTGTTCACTACAAGTCCATTAAAGGTTGTAACCCCTAAATAATTGAAAATGTTCTAAAATATACTAAAAATATGTATTTATGGTTTTCTTGAGGGTTCTTGATAAAAATATAATGCACCACAACAAAAATTATCTATACTTGAAAAATATATATACACATTTTTCAAATTAATTTCAAAGCATTTTACTTTGATAATTTATCAAAAATATAATTTATAATATTAGAACCAATTAAATATCTTTATAAATGGCTAATATTCTTTCACTGATTAGCAAAAAAATCCCAAATTATTCTATGCATTGAATTTTTTTCTTCTATATGGTGATTGCAGTTGAGATCTCTAAAACAACCGAGGCAATGGGGATGTGCTTAGAAAGCCCCTTAGTCAAAGTAGGTGGGGTATATAAAATAAATTTTATTGCATTTTATTGCAAAAAATATTAAGTTTTAAAATAGTTCAAAGCAAACTAGTCTATATTACCATATTAATTTGTGTATTTTTTTAAATTTGTGATTGCATTTGTAATATAAACAACCTATGAGTAGTCAAATGTAATTTTCGAATGCTTCATTTAGCACAAAAATTCCTCGACAAGGGTATATGCAAACAACAAGTGCCACACTATTCCAAAGGGTGGAATACAATCCCTTTTTTTAGGCACCATGGAGCCAAATTGCACCATTTCAAAATAAATGTCTACTTTTCCCAAAATAAAAGTAATATTTTTTTGCCAGAAATTTTCCATTTCTATGAAAAGTGTGGATGAAATCACAAAATTTGGATGAAAAAATGCATGAATGCCATTAAATAATATTTTTTGGTCGAAAGATAGATGAATGTAGTATTACAATGACTCACCAAAATTTAAGTGATCACCATCCTAGAACTTTCTCAAAAAGTTAAAAAAAAGGATTATTAGCACAAAAGATATTTGGCTTCCAAGATTTTTCAACGAAAATTTAAAACAAATAAATGGTCATAATTGTAGCAATGAAGCGGTCAAACTAGTGATTACGGTATTAAAACATCAACACTTTCCCCTAAAAGGAAACAATGAGACTTCAATAATATTGTACACTTTGTGTTCATTCCTTCCTTCATTATGCAGTACATTTTTAGGGGATCCATTCAAAGAAAAAAATTGACGGATGCCCCAAAGCGCTGCCCGAAGACGAAATGGTTGCTAGAATCATTACTGTAGGCGCTGAATTCGTAAGTTAGCAGGCCAACGGACAGACCAACTTCCGCAACTTGTTCTGAGTTGTTCCTCCTGCCCACTGCCCGTTTCCTTCAGCCCGAGTCCAAACATTTCCGCTGCCCGTCGTCGTCGTCCCGGCTATTACAAACCCTAATGTGCCATTTCTGCCTTCTTTCGCACTCCTCTCTGCTTCTGTCTGAACCTTGTTTTGCTGGTACCGACGTCTTCGCGTGTTGGTCACGTTGCTTTGTTCCCCGTCGGCGTGTTTCTTCTTCCCCCCTCCGCCCTTCTTTATGTTTTGAGACTTGGCTCAGTATGGTATAAGTCGCTTTAGAGTAGGTGTTTGCCATCTGGTCTCTGTTTTCCTCGGTCCTTGTTTTGTAGCTGGATAGGTTCGTGGCGATGGAGCTTTAAAGGTTTTTCTTGGAGATATCCTTCTGTGTCGTCAGACGCGAAGGAGTGGAGGCTCGCGAGATGCTCTTCAATTCGGTGTTCCTCCTCTTGAAATTCTCTGGTTTGTTCCTTCGCTTTTGAGATTCGGTTCTGAAAATTGTTGGGTTGCGTTAGTTGAAAGTATGGATTTGTAATGAAGCATTTCAGATGTTTTTGGAAGGTTTAGGGTGGCGTTTGAGGATGTGGTAGATTGTGTTTAAACAGGGTCTTTGCTTTGTGCAGAGCGAGTGTCGTTAGGGTTTCCATTTGCAGATTGAGAGTTTCGAAGTTTCGAAGTTTCACAGAGTTGCATGGTTTTGTTCTCTGCTTACGGCTCCATTTATTTTATATCCAAAGGTCATGAAGTTTTTGAGTATTCGGTGTTTAGTTTGAAATCGGGTTGGGGAGGAGAGTAAGGGGTTTGAGCATGGACTTTGAGTTTGGGGTTTGGAGTCTCGTGTTAGGGTTCTGTTAATTTTTGGGGTTTTGTTTTTGGAAAGTTTGGATGTGCATTCAATTAATTACCTCAGATTTTTTAGGTGTATGTTGTGGTGTTTGAGGATGTAGTTCAAGAAGGGAAATCGCTGTGTATGCAGGGATAGCGTATCGCAGTTTTAGGGTTTTCAGCAAGGTTTTTAAGTTTGACGTGTCCCCGAATTTCATGGTTTGCTTTCATGAGTACGCTCCATCGAATTTATCAGTAGGAGTCGCGAAATCTGTCGTTATTTACTTTTTGGAGGTGGGTTGTTTGGAATCGAGTGTCGATGAAGCGGTCTATGTATAGAATTGGAAATCTCATGTTAGGGTTTCAATTGCATTTCATCAAGGTTCTTGACTTGTGCTCGAGGCTGGTTCACTTGTACTTAAACGGTTGAATTGCATATCTCAGGATTTAGACTGTAGCTGAGGGTGTCAGAAGTGTGCACCTTAGTACCGTGACTCTTTCGTGAGAGTCGAAGGATGGCTGTAGCGGTGCCTGGGCAGCTGAACTTAGACGAGACTCCGACTTGGGGATCACGGAGCGTTGACGTATATGAGAAGATTGAGCAGATTGGAGAGGGGACTTATGGCCAAGTTTACATGGCACGGGAGATAGCAACAGGCGAAGTTGTGGCCCTGAAGAAAGTTCGCATGGACAATGAAAAAGAAGGGGTAGGTTGGAGTTCATTATTCACGTTGGCTATGCAAAGAGCAAGTTCAGAATGCTCTAGATTCCTTTGCTCTTAAGATATTGAACTTTTGTATTTGCCTGAGAGACCTTAGGGTCCTGATTTCAAGAAAATATTGTTCTTAAACATTTGAAAGACTAGTGCTTATTCTCTGTGGGATGAATTTAGAGTTTAGAGTTGTCCTCCTTCATACCCTTGTAATACCTAGTACCTACGCTCGAGGTTGAGAGATTTTATTCTGAGTTTCCAGAGCATAAGATGCGCTTCAGATTATACATGCGATGTTGTGCAGTCGAGCATTTAGTGGTCGTGATCAAGGGATGGAAGGATTGCTTACGAGTTATTTTTGTGTTCAAACGCAGTTTCCCATCACAGCTATACGTGAGATCAAGATTCTGAAGAAGTTGCAACACGCCAACGTCATCAAGTTGAAGGAAATTGTAACGTCTAAAGGTACAGCCTTGAAATCATTTTTCGTCTGGATATTGATGTTGATAGTAGTCATCCTCTATCCTGAGTATATCCTATTGATTATCTACTTTGCATTTGAACGATGGATTTAACCCATTACAGTGGTTTCGTGTTGTGAAGTTATTTTCGCTGGATTTTTGCTTTTGAAATGTGCTCTTCCTGAAGAAACTGTTTTCAATGTGAACAGGACCAGAAAAAGAGGACAACATTAAGCCCGGTGATGCGAACAAGTTCAAAGGTTCGATTTACATGGTGTTCGAGTATATGGACCATGATTTGACAGGCCTTTCAGACCGACCTGGCATGCGCTTCTCTATTCCTCAAATCAAGGTACTGGTGTCAATTCAGAAAGTGTTAACAGATATGTAAATCTTGGCATTTGCTTCATTCTTCGTCCTTCACATTTTGTACTACTTAACTCTAACACGGTTCTTCTTTAATGCAGTGTTACATGAAGCAACTTCTCACGGGCCTACATTATTGCCATGTAAATCAAGTCCTGCACAGGGATATAAAGGGTACGATTTTAAAGTTTGTTTTTCCATTTGAACCAGTGCTGAACTTATTTGGAGTGAACCATTTATATTAAATGACTACCGGTTGGAATCAATCACTGTAACCTAAGACTTGTGAAATTTTTGGGGTGCCCTGTTCAGGTTCAAATCTTCTTATCGACAATAATGGCATTTTGAAGCTTGCCGATTTTGGACTTGCGAGGTCTTTCTCCAACGACCAGAATGGTCAACCACTGACGAATCGGGTGATCACTCTTTGGTACAGGTAGGGCTTTGGTGCAAGTGATCTTGTGAATCACTCGAGGTTATGGATATCTTGAGTGCAGAGATTTTGTTTCTTGACGGAGCATAGCAATGGTTGCTCTTACCACGTGCAGTGGACTGCTACTAGTAAGTCACTTGACTTTCTAGTACTTCTACCTGTTTCAGGCCCCCCGAGCTGTTGATGGGCTCCACAAAGTACACTCCAGCCGTGGACATGTGGTCAGTGGGATGCATTTTTGCTGAGCTTCTTAACGGAAAGCCCATCCTTCCCGGAAGGAACGAGGTGTGGATAAGGAGCCTTCTCGTTGTTTTGCTTCAATTACGCAGAACTTCGATATGCTTAATTGGATCCATGTTATGATTTGGACCTAGGGGTTCCTACAACTTGAAATATTCGGGCTTTATATTATCATCTTTGAATACTGTACCATGGTAAACGTGCTTCGTAGGGATCACACGCAGTAAGTATTTGAAAGGTAATTTTGTTGTGCTATGTAAATTGGCAGTATTGAATTGTTCTTCTGGCCAGAACTCATTTCCCTCAGTTAGGTTACGCTTAAGTTGGCCATGTAACGTGTGAGCTCTATAACGTATAACGCTCTTCCTTTTCTGTATTTGTGAGACTTTATCATTTTATCTACAAGTTATTTTGATTGGTATTGGTAGAAAGCCCGTTGTGATGACTTTCCAGGAGACTTACCCTTTAATCTACTTATTTGTTTCATCATGCGGATAATTGACTGAAATTCGTTTCTCCAGTCTTTAGGATACTCTTCTTGACTATCAGGCTTGGTTTTTTTCTCTTTGTGTTTTGCCTGCAGAGTGAGCAATTTCACAAGATCTGTGAACTATGCGGATCTCCGGATGAGACCAATTGGCCGCGAGTGAGTCAGTTGCCTTACTACAATCAATTCAAGCCTGAGAGGCCAGTGAAGCGTCGTGTGAAGGATGTGTTCAAACAGTGAGTACTGCTTTCCCCCTTTTCACTGCACTGCAGTGACTTGTTGAAACTATATCCTTTAAGAGCAGCGAAATTTCCTTTTTCTGAAATTGGTATATTCTTGGTCACTGAGTCATGTGACTGACTGTTTTGTGGAATTGCTCTGCCCTTCTGCTGACCTTTTCCTTCATCTGTGATGCAGTTTTGATCGCCATGCCCTTGACCTCTTAGAGCGCATGTTGACACTGGATCCTGAACATGTAAGTAAAATCATGTGACACGGCTTGAGACACTTTTGATACTTGCATCATATCGGTTGTCCTATTGCAATCATCCTTTGTGTTGCTAACTTGTATTTTGCACTATGTCGTCGTATAGGCCATCTTGAACTGATTTGAAGCCGTCATGAGGGTCCCAATGTACATTCAAGTTGTTATGAGGTTCACTTGTTGTGGCTCTTGGCTTTGTTTGTTCTTGTGGGCTCACGTTTGATTTGGCTCGTGATTTTGATTGTGCAGCGGATTTCTGCTAAAGATGCATTGGATGCCGAGTATTTCTGGACTGAACCTATGCCGTGTCAACCAAGCAGGTTAGTGTAATTAGGTACTTGCATTTATGAAAATTTTGGGTTGTCATATAAACTAGGTGTCGGCAGATATGTTTTGCTTCGAGCTATGCCAGAAAGTCTCTCCAATGAAGAGGTTGTAGTAGTCAAGTTTGGTCGTATTTGGAAGTTTGTAATGCAATGTTTAGCACTAGTGGCTTTAATAATAGTCAGCAATGGGAAGTCGGATGGGCAACCCGGATTTCTTGATTGATATTTGTTTCGGCCAAAATGCGTCATTTTGCGAGCACTTAATTCTGACATCGAGTTTCTCGATGGTTGAAGTCTGATATGATTTTTGGACTTTCTGGATGTCATGTGTATTGATTGAAACGTTCTTTATGATCTTTCACAGTTTGCCGAAGTACGAAGCTTCTCACGAGTATCAAACCAAGAAGAAGAGGCAGCAACAGCGGCAACAACAAGAGGAGCAGGCAAAACGCATGAAGGTCATCCATCACCCAGCTCCTCACGCACGCTTGCCTCCAATTCAGCAACAACCTCTGCGACCTGGTCCTCATCAGCCTGGTCACAACTTGGGGCCTCCATTGCATGCAAATGGCCTGTCCAATCAGCAACATAATAACTACAATAACAGGTACTGCATCCTGATCATCAAAACTTTTGACTTCCATCCATTTCTCGCTTATCCTGTCGTCCAATGTACACGAGCCTTCAGCCTGATTATCTACTACCTCGATTCTGACCATTTGTTTATCTGACCTCAGGGGTCAAGGAGGTAACAATCAAGGCCGAGCTCCTGGAGGGGGACGGCCCCCTCATGGAGGGCCAAGTCAAAATGGCGGATACGGAGGACCTAATCGTGGTGTACCGGGTGGAGCCTATGGAGGGCCTGCGCAGCAGCAAGGTGCATACACAGCTCCCAACATGGGGCATCAAGGTGGAAGGGGTGGTACCTATGGGGGCCCTGCAGGAGGGGCGTACCCTGCTGGTCCTTATGGTGGTGGGAGAGGTCCTCCAGTTGGTGGTCGTGGGCAACAATTTGGGTAAGTTCATCTCGAAAGATCCCTGTATTAGATTCACATAGTTACTAATGATAAATGCATGTTAATCTAATTGGATATCAGATAAATTTTTAAATATGTTAAAATTTATGTCAGGTTAATGTTGATCCATTGATAACTTAATAGGTATCAAAGTAATATCGAGTTACTGTTAATGGCACTAATATTAGCTTTAACATTAACTCAACATGAGGACTGTGAATCTAATGCATTTTAAATTAAACTTTAGAACTTTAACAGACTAGAGGGGTGAGGATACGGTTGGTCTTTTGTGATTCTCTTTCGGTGTACATGGAAGTTCTTGTGGTTCACGACTGGAATAAATTCATACTTGTGCTTTGCTGATGTGTCTATCTGTGGGGTTGAACAGTGGCATGGCTGGTGTTCCTCCGCCTCCTGCTTATGGTGCCCAGCATTACATGCAGCAGGTAATCCTTTCAAACACTCTGAATGTGTATGCTGCATTTGCAAGCTGCTCATGGGAGTTACTTTTATTGAATTTCACATAGTCTTGCGGATTATAATAGATAGTTTTCGCTGTTGGGAAAGCTGAACACTGTGTGGGGCCAGTTGTCATTATTCTCATCTGTTTGTTTTTGAATGCAGACAACAGCACAGTATGTAGATATCGATGGAGCTTACGCTCGAGCATCGCACTCTGGCTTTCAGCCTCCATCTCCGCCACATCGACCAGACTATCGGCAGCAACAGCGTTAGTTTTTGCGTTGCATTTTAGATTGTACTCATCTTTGCATAACATTCTAAACCAGTGAAGCACCCAAGAAGGGTCCTGGCACTGCGAAGCACTGTTGAAGCACCCAAGAGGCCCGAAGGAAGAATCATCCTTACTTTGAGTCAAGGTACTGTCGCCACCTCATGCTTTTGAAGGCACATTCTCCTGAGGCTGCTGGCTTGGCGAAGAATGTTATGTGATAGGTTCCCAGATAAGGTATTCCAGCTAAGAGGAAGAAAATGAAAAAAGAGAGCTAGGAAACGTTTTGTGAAGTATTACGCTTTGTACAGTGACTTGCAGTGACGTAGTTAGCAGGTGAGTTCGAGTTTAGCTATAGAAGCACCAATGAATTGCAGTTACGTGCTGCAGTCACCTCAATTATTGTTCTCTCCTTACTGGGACCGCATTATTGATGAATTTTGCCGCGTGGAATGAAAGACTGCTGAACAATGTAACCTTAGTATGATGAAATGAGGATTAAGTACGGCATTTTCTATTTTGGATGTTGGGTTGTCGACTATGAGTCTCATTTTCTGTCATTTGTACATACTTATTTCACAAAACATCAATGCTTATCTTCTTTTTTTGAATAGCCAATTATAAAAATGTGCCCAAATAAAAGTGTGCAGTGTTTGGTTCTCTTTTCTTTTCATATGATCTTACACACAATCCTGTTTATAATATTTGATTGAAGAGTATTAACCCCTAAAGTCCCAAAGTTCTTGTTGGTGACTCTTGGGATTTCGGGTAGGCTTGTGATCTCAAATTTTGACATGATTTTTTGAAACATTTTTTGAAGATAGGAAATCAAATTGGCTTTCTGGGAATATAATTTTTTTTAATTGGTGCCTCGGAGCAAAAGTTATGCCACCCTAAGTCCAAAAAGCAAAGCGGGCATCCTCCTCAAGCACTTTGAATACGTGGCTTCAAATGGTTTTTTTTGGTGAGAGATTCCAGTTTCAGATGAGATGGAAACTTCCTCATCTGATGATGGGGACCTGTGTTTGAGTTGCTCCTGCTTATCAGCCTCTTTGGGCTCTTTGTTGCCTGGGCTTGGCTTGCCCCGGGTTCTGGCTTAGTTCGATGGCTCTCTCCTCCTGGCTAGTAGTTCTGTTGCGTTGTCTCTTGCTTTGGTCGCTTCTGAGTTGTAGAAAATTATGTTGGAAAATGTAAATATTTTCGCCGAGGATTGATCCTTTGGTTCTATGTACTCTTTCCTTTTATCAATGGAATTTGTCCATGTGTTTCAAGGGGAAAGAAAAAAGAGTGCAAAAAAGATCACAAAATGTTTTATTTATTTATGATTATTATTTTTCTCAAAGATTATATTTTTGTCTACATTTGAACCTTTAATTCATTCCATTCATACTAGTGATGAGAGAGTTATGAACAGTCTTGTTTTTCAGGCAATCTTAGCATCTTCTTTAAAAAATATCTCATAGAATTCTCTTTTGAATGCAATTTTTATAATTTTTCAAAAAAAATTATTAGATAAGGTTAATTTTGCTTCATAGAAAAATCTCACCGTTGGAATTATTTTGTTTTAATTCCATCATAGAGCTATTATCAGTTAAGTTTTTCCTTCAATATTGAACCTACTTGTACTTCAAAATTTCTTAATGAATGAAAATAAAGTAATTTTTTGTTAAATTTTTTTCCTAGATTCTCAACTCAATTCTTCAACATAAAAAATTAGAAAATCAAAATCAATAGAGTAAAAAATTGAAGTTAAGATGATTTAAAGCCAAAAAATCTAGTCATGTAAGGTGTAAAAAAACTTGTTTTCTTCACTTTAAATGCAAATATCTTGCAATTTACAATGTCAAAGTTTTTGAAATTTCTTCAATGCATTTTTATACTAGTCTACTTTAAGATCATACAATTCGATATGTAAAAAAAACAAATTTTAAAAGTATTTTGCTCTTTGCAAGAGAAATGGTAGTTTTGACTAGTTTCTGATGGAAAAAAGGCCGTGGAACTTTAGGGGTTAATGTCTTATTTGATAATTGTAGGATGGTAGTATTTTCATAACCACAAATCATGTGAAAAAACAATTCTTAGGAATGATGGGTCCTAACATAGCTATCATTGCTTCATTTGTCTTTTGATGGATAGAGATAAAAAAAATACTTTTGGAGAAACAAAAATATCCATCAGGATCTCAAAAAAATGTTAGATTCAAGTTCTAAAGTGCCATCCAAGAATGGATTTTACATTACAAATAGGTGAATCCAACTTCTGCAAATTAGAAGTTTTGTGATCTAAGTGTCTTGAAATACAAAGTCTTCTTTAATTTTTAGCTTGTAAGTTTGATAATTAGCAAAGAAAAAATCAACAAACTTTGCTTGTACAATTCAAGCAAGATGTCCATGTTTTGAGGGTTTGTGTTAGTTTGAAATTTGACCAAATTCAAAATTGGCTTTGAAGTACTATTGATCACTTTCATTTTAAAAATACACTTTATCTAATATTAAAAATCACAATTTGGCTCGAAAATTAAATATTCCTGATCTCTTATGTTTTGAGGACTTTACATTTTAGGCCAAAAAAACCAAGATGGAATGCTTTTGTAAGCAAGTCACAATTAGATGCATTTATGTTATGGCATAAGAAGAAAGGTACTTCTACTCTAATGGCCCTTGTGGTCAAAGAATTTGTTGAAGGTAGTTCTATTGTTTAGGCTATGAAGGCATAGATAGCAAGTGGTATCCTTGGTCACTCCTTTTGGAAGTTTTTGGCAACAATGAGTGCACATAGCATATATTGACTCATTTATTGAAGTCCCATAGGACCCCTAATTCATAACTCTTGTCACCTGTAATGCACCTTGCATAGAAGACACCTACATTTGGAAAAGACAACCTCATTGTAGGGGTAGCTATAACCCAAACCTACCTTAACCCCTAAATGCCCAAGGCCTTTTTTGAACTTCTTAGAATTTGCTTTAAATTGAACAAAAAGCCAACATTTTCATAAGTTATATAAATTTTGGGGAAATTGTCATTGTACGAAATCAAACTAAATATGTTAGAGATCACATGGGAAAAGAAAAGACAACAACATCACTTATGGATTGAAAGACTATAGTGTTCGATCATGTGTGTTGAAACTATGAAAGTGATGTGAAGACTTTCAATCTTCTTTTCACTTGTCTGACCTAAAAAATTGGTAATAAAAAAATTTGAGCTTGAAGAACATAACATGCGTTACCTCAATTTCCAACCTTTCAAATTCTATTCTATAATTTTTTTTAAATGAATTTCTAATGTGATTTTTTCTCCAAGATCTAGTGTATTTGAGACTCATTTTGAAGAGCCTTCAACACTAGAAAATCAAGATTTGCAATGGACACCCGTGCACAAAATCATGAATAGAAAAATCATAATCATTCATTTTCAATGCTAAAACTAGACTTCAAAAAAAAATTGAAAAATATAAACTACTAAAAATAGTAACTTAGAAAGGTTTTCTTTAACTTCAAAGTTTTGTTGACACCAAAATTTGGTGCCTAGGGCATTTGGGGATTAAGGCAGAAGTACCCAATTGCAACACCTTTCATCCTTTAACACATGAAAAATGAACTTGAATGAACACTTTTGTGACTCAAAACCACCACAAATCTTTTCAAAAGCCTACAATGAGAGTGTGAGGAGTTATTTTGAAGCAACCACTGAAAGTTGAGACTTGTTTTTTTTCTTCAAGGATGTCCACCCGTTGAAGGTGTAAAGTATAGGCTATCCTATGTTTTCGACTTTGAAAATTTGTAAGATATTAGCATAGCATTGGAAAATATCGATACTACTTTAGTTGCATTTTTTGTAAGAGTTACTTTGTTTATCTCCTTATCAAACCATTTTGGTGATTTGTACTAGAGAATAGGTTGCACACAATAGATTCCAACTTGTGCAGCCCATTCACTAATGTTAAAAGCACTTCAAGCATGCACAATTGGCATATTAACCCCTAAGCACTTCAGCATCCATTTTCTAGACGATGAACAGATTGGAATTGTAGTTTCATCCTCCTAAGTGCTTGGATGAAAGTTATTCTAATTTATGGAGATACTTTATTAAGTTGTTATAATCCTATCTTAGGGTTGGATTTGGTGTTACTAGAGTATATATTTTCCTAAAATTACAAATGTGCAAGGATGTCAAGTGGTCAAATTGCATTGACTTCAATTCAGAACTGGATTTGCCAAAATAAGGTCATAGATCTTAAGAACACAAAAATTTCAACAAATCATCATGCAAGGTGAAACTCAATTCAAATCCATTCCAACAAATTTTACTCAAAAAATGATAATATTTTGCTTGTAATTGAATTTTGAAGGAATTTTGAAATTTCTCTTTCAAAATTTATAAAAAAATATTGGTGATAGCACTAGTGAATCTAACCATACACATGGAATCTACAAATCAAGATCTTCAAATTTGATTTTTAGATAAATTCCAAAATATGCTTCCAAATAAAACTTTATATTGATTTTTCTCAAATTATCAATTCTAGAGATGATTCTAGATGTTTAGGGGTTAAATTGGGAGAATCGGCTCTAGAATGCAAAATGGACTAGGGGGACCAATTCTGTATTCTAAAGTCAATTCTGCCAATTCAATATGCCTTCGCACAAGCAAGAATAAGACTGAAGTGCTTTAAATGACCTTGGAAGTCGTGGGATTAGGAAAAGTGTCACCTTTGAGGTACTGGAAACCTCCAGAAACCTAGGCTAACTTAACCCCTAAAGGCCCAAGCTTCGTTTTTTGGCAACATAGCCATTTTGGGTAGTTCACTACAAGCGGAATTTGTATTTTTTGTCTTTGAAATTTTCACACAACATGTGCCCAAGGAGTATCTTTAAGGCACAATAATTTTCATAACTTTTGACTATATGGTTAAAAAGTTATTGCATGATATGTAATTTTCATTTGACGACGGGTAGCCCAGGGAGCTCAAAAAACTTCTTGAAAAATCACTTTTAAAAAAATAAAAATTTGAGATTGATTCTCTAGATTTATATATAAGCCAGAATAAGCTTTGAATCATTCTATTTTGATTAATGAGATCAAAGTCATGAGGATTTTTAGTTTGCAGGTAGCTATGGAGTCTTTGAAAACCATACCTACCTGCAAACTAAAAATCCTCATGACTTTGATCTCATTAATCAAAATAGAATGATTCAAAGCTTATTCTGGCTTATATATAAATCTAGAGAATCAATCTCAAATTTTTATTTTTTTAAAAGTGATTTTTCAAGAAGTTTTTTGAGCTCCCTGGGCTACCCGTCGTCAAATGAAAATTACATATCATGCAATAACTTTTTAACCATATAGTCAAAAGTTATGAAAATTATTGTGCCTTAAAGATACTCCTTGGGCACATGTTGTGTGAAAATTTCAAAGACAAAAAATACAAATTCCATTTGTAGTGAGCTACCTGAAATTGCTATGTTGCCAAAAAACGGAGCTTGGGCCTTTAGGGGGTTAAGTTAATCTAGTAAGGACGTTGCGGACTAGAGTGGTCCGATGGATGATACAGAACTCTCGCATATGAGACAAAAGGGCCATTGTTCATCCTCAGAATTTTGTGCAAAAAGGGGGAAGTCTTGCATAGAAATATGACCTCCAATGATTACTTTCGGGTTTTTTTAAAGTAGATGATCCACATTGTTTCAAAAAAGAAGATATCCATGGTGACCAACCTGTCCTTAGAGGGTTAAGTCACACTAGAGCAAACCCTGTCATTTTTCATTGAAGATATCCGGAACTAAGGCGCTTCTCACTGAAAATGATCTATTGTTAGTATCCAAGTTAGACCCACTATTTTTCCCTTGTGACTTTTTTCACTCACCCCACGTTTTGTCGCTATTTCAAGGAATGAAAAGCGACTGGGATCACAGTAGTGTCGAGGAAGAACAACCGCAATCACTATTGCAAGCCGGGTTTGTAAGCTAGCTTATGCAAGAATATTTATTGGCTTTATCCTTTGGACAGAGACTATGGCAACGACTCCGCATTGACTTTGGTATGTGAAAGTCCAAATCCTATTTACAACCGTCTTCACACTACAATCACCTCATCAGAGGTCCGACTGGTCCAAGAGGGGGCTTTGACTGGTCAGGGGGTCCAACTAGTCGGGGTTCAATTGTTGGGCATCCGATTGGAGGAGGTCTAACTAGTTAGGGGTCCAACTAGTCCGGGATTCGACTGTTGGACGTCCGATTGGGGGGTTCCAATTGGTTGGGGGTTCGATTGCGGGGGTCTGATTGGTCAAGGGGTCCTCATTCACACTTCACGTAATTTGAAGGAGGGTATTGGAGGGTATCAAGTTCTTCTCTTCCTCTCAAAGCGGATTAGGGTATGGCAAAAGTCACAAGATTAGTGGCTATAATGCCATTGCATTGTATCGTTGGTACGCTGATGCCATCGCAAGAAGGTTTTATTTGCGTGAGAAGGTTTTCTTCAAGGGGTTTTTTGAGTAGATTGTTTTCCTTTAGAGGGGTCCAACGAGTTGGGGGAGCAACAACCTTTGGAAGTTTTGAGTTGTAGAATTCTTGCACCTTATCCTTGTTTTTTTTGTAGCTCTCAATTCAACCTCACAACTTCTTTTGATTCAAGCATTGTGAGCATCCAATTGTTGCCACTTCACACAATGTTTGCAAGTGTGAAAATCCCACTTGGTTCAAGCCCAAAATCATATGGATTGTCTGCTTCAACTAGCTAACTTTTTGATCTATAGAGGTCAGTTTCTCTTCTCCAACTTGAATGGAAAATCATGTTCTACTTTTCACTCTTGATTGGCTTAACTGTGCTCTAAATTCATGATTAATGGTTGTAAAGAGAGCTTGAAATCCTTGCTTCAAAGTAGGGTACTAAAAATGGTACCTTGTGAATTGATGGAAAGACAATCTATCCTTGTAGCTTTGGTTTTCTAGAGAAGGGGGTGGATTACGTAGTTGATACAAGTGTGGAAGAGCTTCATCAATGCTCTTTTGAACTCTGATTCTGAGGTACAAACTGCTGGTCCTATTGGTTGATCTAAGGCAATAAATCATGTCTTTCATTCAAGGTTTTGTAGCCATGTGAAATGAATTGAATTGGTCATGTCATGAAGACTCAAGGCAACCAATGTACTTACAACTTGGATTAATTGGTGCACATGGTTTCTTTGACTTCACTCAACAATTATGTATACATCACCTTATGAGATGGTTTGTACCGTTATATGATCTATGTTGTTAGTAGGGTCCAACATCAAAGTTGTATACTACATGAACGAGGACCAACCCAACCTTGTGCTATCAAGTACAAATATAAATGTTCTCAAATGTTCAATGCCCGAACTTTGGTGTCCATTCCTACCAAACAAATTCTAGTTTTTTGTTTTTTTGTGAGCATGGTGAACCCAAGAAGCCTAAATTGGGTCTCATATTTTGTTTTGTTTTTTTCTTTTTTCTAGCAGTTTTGAGTAGGTAGAATGTGGATTTCCTTTTGTTCAAATTTATTTGTTTTTTACCATCACATGTAAAGTTCTTGATTTTGATGCTATGATTATTTAATTAACAATATTAATTTGTCATATTGAAACCATGAGTTCTTGATCCTTTAGGGTTTAATCTCTAGTGCTGGAAAGCCATCAATTGCTATTATTTACACAAATCCTCTATTTTATTCTACGGTCTCATACTTGGTCTTAGAAGATCATGCCTACAAATATGGAGTTAGTGGATATTGCCAGTTGTCAAAGGTGCAAATCAAGAGGAAGTAAACAATCCACACAATTGAAAATTATTCTCATGATTGTTTGATTGTATTTTGCTAAGCTTGATATCACCTCATACTTAATGATGATAGGTTGGTCATTGTGAATTTTCATCTAGACACAGTTCAATTTCGGGAGCATTTTGTTGCTTAGTGGGTTATGTGTACATTTTTTAGGTCTTAATTGAGTTATGGTTCAAGATACTTTTTTCATCCTATTTTCTCAAACTAACTCTTTCATGTTGGACATTTGCAGGTATATTTGTATATTTGTACAATTTGTAGAAAATTTTGTATATTTATATAATTCGTGGAAAAATTTGTATTTTGGAGGTCCATAAATTGGATATCTATCGAAGCCGATTTACCAACCTCCATTATGGCTCAAATATTACACAAAAACTCAAAAGGATGATCAAATGAACAGTTTATAGCTCCTCAAAGTCTTAACCCCTTAACAAATCTACCACCGATTTCAAAGATGTGTTATAAAATGTTTGATGAATCACAAAAATGTAGATATACAAAGAAAAGTTGTCAATCTCAATTTGTAGATCACATCTATACGGTTGGATTTATCAAAAAATCATTCATAGTTTTAAATTAATTTTGCAAGGTTATCTTTTGAAATTCAATTAAAGTCCCCAATTAACAATTTTTTATTAAAAATATTTATAACGAATTTGGAATAATGTGCACTTTGAGATGGTATAATTTTCATTATTTGATTTTACTTATTTTGAAAAATCACTGTTAAAGTCTCACTTTTTAACTCCTAAATGCCCTCACCCTTCTCCAAATTTGGAGAATTTCAAAAATGTCTTGTAAAATGTAACTAAGAGGGATATTTTGAACTTGATGTATGAATAAAAGTTTTACATTATGAAATTCAGATTCTATCCATACAATTAGATCTATAATTGTTGTCACCAAGATTTTTGTATAAAATTTGAAACTTGAAATTCAAAATTATTTTGTAATTTGATTACGAATAAGATATTGACAATTTGTATGTGAAATTTGTTGTGATTGGTTGAAATGTAATACTCTAAGTGTTGTGATTTTTCGAGATTTTTTGGTTGCTTAATTTTATGAGTTGACTTTTTTAAGATCACTTTTTCACTGAAATCTTCGAAATTTTGAATGACTTAGTACATGAAATGAGGCATAAAAATTTCACAAATCATCCTCTTTCTAATCAAATTACACATGTATGAAGCTAACTTCCCATAAAATATATATTAAAAAATCTACACTACAAAAAGTCAATGATGGATGAGAAAACTATGTTTGATTCTGTACATCGCTCACTTTTTGGATGGTTGAACATTTAGGGGTTAAACTAAGAATGAAACTTGATATAAACCATTTTTTTCATTTAAAAAAAATCACAATATCTTATTTTGAAAATCCATACTGTACAAAAGGTATTCAATTCGTACAAATGGTAGTCAACTAGCACAAGAACAAAGGAAAATTTGAATGGATGAAAAATTGTATGGGATGTAGTCAAGAAAAGGCTTATAATCTGTTCATCATCCATTATATGGACGTTGGTGTATCAAAGGGTCAAATGTGCAAGAATAGGTTCAACTACCCTATATATTATAATATATCATGTATAATTTAGAGAACTAATTGTAACATATGAAACATGGTATAAAACTACTTATTATAAATAAAACAAAATTTAAATTAAATTTTCTTCAAATTCTTATTCTATTACAGGTATATAAACTGTATGAGTTTGTTAGTGTTATGAATAGGACAGAGCCTCACGGCTGCACCGTTCTTGTTTAATGTTTTGCTGGTGGACATATAGTAGTCTAAGCTTAGGCCTCTACGAATCAGTCTGGAACGGACAGCAGTCACAGCATTCCACCTTGCGGAACTGAAAGTGCGAGACTCCTGCAGTCCTGCAGTCCTGCGGCGACGAGGCATTCAAGATACGAATAACTTAATTAAGTGCAGTCTGATGAGCTTCTGTAACTGGAGTCACTGGACTGGACAGCTCGTGTCAGCCTCGATCAAGTCGTTGCGGCTATGGTGGTCAAATCATCCAGTTCTCGAGATTCTGTAAATCTTCACGAAGTCCTGCGAGGCCTCTGCCCCCTCCCCCGCCCTTATTCCCGCAGTCAAACAATTGCTGCTTAGATCAATGGGAATTGTACTTGAGTTTAACCCTTGGACGACGCGGCGGCCGATTATTGTCCGATGAATCTCAAGGAATTCTCCTATGTAAGACAGAAGTGCAACTATTCATCCTCAGAATTAGGAGTAGAAAGGGAAGATCTTCTCCAGTAGTTTGACTCCCAATGAGTAATTCTGTTTTTTCTAAAGTGGATGATGTCACACGGTTCTAGAATGGCTGATTTCTACGGTCACCAGCCCAGTGTTCAAGGGTTAAAGAAACAGAAATGTTGCTTGTGACTTGAGAACAACCCTTCTTTTTCTCTTTTTGAGAAAGTGCCAAGATGGCAATCACTTCAAAATTTAGTGAAGCATTGCATTTCTACAAGCATCCATCATTCGGACCAAAAAACACTTTTCAATCATAGTCATGCACTTTTTCAACCAAATTTGGTGACTTCATCCACATTTGTAATAGAAATGGAAAAAAAAAGATTACTTTTATGTGGCAAAAAGTAGACATTTATTTTGAAATGGTGCAATATGGCCCCATAGTGTCATAAAAAAAAAGGTTGCTTGAGAGTGAAGGTACATTCACACCTGGACTTAGCATCTATACTACAGCAAGACATGATTTTTTTCTAGAAGGTATTCAGACCATCATTCCTTTGTAACTATCAAACATAGGTGGCTGGAGAGTTGGCAAGGGTTATGAGTTGTGTTTACTAAAGAAAAGTTTGGATCTATTCATAGCTCTCCAAAATTGTAGGTTGTTACGTAAGTTTCAATCTTTCTATTTTGTACATTCTTAAGCACTAACAAAGTAACAATAGTCTTTCATAATGCAAAGAGATGTGGGCAATTTCGTAACACGTACTGCTAGCATTGCAAGTGCCTCCAATAGCATGTGGTTGATAATCAATTAATAGTTTTTTTGTGAGTGGGGTCATAGTGATAGGAATCAACAAACTGTGAGATTAATTTTTTAATTTGGGGCTATACAAAAGCCCTCACCACCCAAATTATTGCCATTTATGTAGAGAGTTTCTCTCATACCTTGAACGAGTAATAACTTAAGATGACCCTAGTTATGACAACCTAACTCAAAAGAAATGTTTCCATAAAACTTGCACCCATTACAAAAAATTTCAGCCCTATGGAGGGCTGTTAAGACTTCATTTCGGCAACCCCCACGGTGCAAATACAGAAAAATAAAAAATAAAATTTTTTAAATTTTTTAAAAATAGTCAATTGAATGTGGTACTGATGTGGCACCAGTATTGCCATGTCAGATTCCAGATTTTTTAAAATAAAATAAAAAAATTTAAATTCTATAATTGCACTGCAGGGGTGCAAAACTTGTGGCTTCTTTGAGGGCAGAATTTTTTTGTAATTTTTCCATCTTTGGCGGAGGTGTTATGATTTTATAACCATTGAGTGTTACCAAACATCAAGTGAGCGTACTAGGCCTTGAGCCAAAAAACAACCCTAAAACTTGGATATTGATGACAAAAGATGTAGACAATCACAATATAAGAGCCTATGAGAGTCCAATGTTGCTTTTGGGTGCACTTACAAAATAAAGGTTTGAAATTTCATAGTTAATCCATATGGTGTCCATATAATACATGCAAAAATGTGTTGGAATCCTTGATCCATATGATGTTCCTAATATGCATGGAAATCTTTGTTCACTTGTCAATACAATCCAATTAAAAAATTATATTCAATTATAGTAAGTATGCTTGGTTGCTATTTGTGTCGATTATATGTGCACCTACATTAAAGTTTGAATGTGAGGACAAGAATTGAAAGGATTTAAGGACAAAACACTAGGGATTAAATTGCATATGAAAACCTTGCCTATTTCCACTTTTGTCTCAATTATGTCTTCATCCAAATGTGGCAATACAATATTGTATGGTATCAAATTTAGACAACCTCTACTTGTTTCCCATATAAACATTCGATTATCAAATGCAATCTCTTACAATTCTTGCACCACAATTGCATAGATGTATTTAGTATTCTACTAACATATATTAATTACAAAAAATGTCAAGCTAAAGACTTGACTTTGCACTCCTTTGAATTTTTGCAAATTTTGTGTACTAATGGAACTTGTAATTTGTACTTTAAAGACATATCTAAGATATAAAAATACGAGTGATCAAGATGAATATGAGTTCATTGCCAAAAGTGGCTAATATTTTTTTCTAAATTTAAAATTATTCTATTTTATTATTTAAATGGTGCAAAATATGTGAGAATTTTGAAAGGAATCTAAAATTTAATTATTTGAGTCAATAAATGAATGATTCATGAATAATTATAAGAAGAAATGAACTTAGTGATGTTCCTTAAAGATTAATTAGTGAAATTTTGGGGAGTTTATGTCATTATCATGAAGGCATTATCATGAAGGCATTATCATGAAGGATCACAATCATGTGGAATTTAACTCCTAAATGTCTAGGGTCTTTTTGGAGCTTCTTGAAATTTGCTCAAAACTAAACAAAAATCCAAAGTTTTGATCATTTTTATCAATTTAAAAAAATTTGTAATTGTGCAAATTCAAAGACGAAATGTTATAGATCATGTAGGAAAAGAAAACACTTGAATATCACTTATGGATTGAAAGATTATACTTGGAGTAATGTTATGCTTGTATTTTTGGCAACATAACTTTTGGGGGGAGGTACATGTGAGCAAAGATTTTATTTATTTAGGCTGAAATTTTTTACAAGATGTGGACGAAAAATATTTTCCATGAATGCTAAATTTCATTTCATTTGAGTGTACAAGTGAAAAATTATGATGCAAAATGTTGTTTGATTCTCAACTCGGGCAATCCATGCAGATTAGAAAAAATCACTTTTTTCAAAAATAAAAAATTGAAATTGGTTCTCTAGATTTTCATATATGGGGAAAGCTTTGAATCATTCCATTTTGATCAATGAGATGAAAGTTATGAAGAGTTTTAGTTTGTGGGCAGTTATGGAATCTCTACTCTAAAATAAACTTTGAAGTCCTTTATTTAATTCAATTTTTAATATTAAAAAAAACCCATCCATTACAACCACTAGGATTGGCATTTTTCAATTCCATAACAATATTCTAAATAATTTAGTATTTTGAATCATTCTCTATTTCTTTCTACTTACTATTTTTCCTATATGTTGTACAATTCCAAATGATTTGAATTTTTTCAACATATAGCCAACTTGACTTGAAGAATGAATCTAAAGAATCACCACCATTTTGGACATTTTTACATACAAATGTGAGCTTGTGAAGTGCATCTACCCGATTTTTCATAGGGACCCAAAAAGGATTCTTGTCACTTCAAATGGTAATATCTTGCAATCTACATGGTGAAAATTTCTGAAATTTTTTCCAAACCTTCTCAAACCAGTGTACAACGAGATCATATGGTTACATGTGTCCCAAATTAAAAAAAATTCTTTTTTTTTACTTGTACTAGAAATGGCAGTTTTAGAGCATTTTGGTGAAGACATAGTCAAGGAACTTTAGGGGTTAATCAAGGTGTTTAAATTGTAAAAGTGATTGGAAATCTTTGCCTCCCCTATTTTCATGTCAAATCTAAAATTGAAGTCATAAAATAAATCTGAGGATAAAAGACATAACATGCATAACCATAATCAATTTATGATCTCTTAAAATCTACTTTACAAATGAATATTATCAAAAATGAGTTTCTAATGTGATTTTTCCTCCAAGATCTAATATATTTGAGGCTCATCTCCAAGAGCCTCTAATACCAAAATTCAAGATTTGTAGAGGATAAATTTAGGAAAATCTTCAATAGAAAATTTACAACTAAGAGTATTTATGCAACTACAAAATAAAATACCAAAATTAGCACTCTTATAAGATTTTATTTAACTTCAAAGTTTAGTTAACACCAAAATATGGTATTGGGTACGCCGGGGTTAATGTTGTGCTTGTTGGCACTTCACACACCTCTATGAAACCACATATTTGTTTGTGAAGGAAGAAAATCAAATCATTTATGTTTTATTGTAGATCCAAAGCTTCCTTATTCTTACACCTATTTCACCACCCAATAATCTTAACTAACTCTAAAGCAAATTTTTATTGTTCATCATTTTCTTTAGTCTATCCATAAAAGTGCTAAACAAAAATTTGTTTCTAAAGCCTTATTAATAATTAGGCTAGGAACAAAAAAACATTCATTTTCTTCACTTTAAATGCTTGTATCTTTTGATCAATATCAATCTTTTGATAAAGTTTTTGAAAATTCTTTCAAACATTCTCATATTAGTCTATATCTAAAATGAGTTTGTTTGTTTTGATATGTTGAGATCTTTGGAATCATGTATTCTCTAGTCACATTCTTGGTACTGTCAAAAAGCGCTCTATAATACTGGATATATGGGCTTTGTTTAATGGCATTTGGACCTATGATGTGAGAGTTATGGATTTTTGAGTTATTTTTTAATTAAAAAATTAAGAAATTACTTTTACTTTTATTTTGGTTGTGGCAATGATACAAGGCACACTAGTCCATACATTAAATTAGGTTGTTTGCTTTTGTTTGTTTTGTTTTGTTTGTTGCAATGAGATCTCTTGGACCATGAATCCCTTGATCGCATTCTTGGTACCATTGGAAAGCACTTTGAGAGGAGGGGTGCACAAGCTTTGTTTCATAGTGTTTGGACTTACAATATGAAAGTTATGAATTTTTGAGTTATTTTTGAGTTAAAAAATTAAAAAATTCCTTTTACTTTCATTTTGACTAGGCAACGACACAAGGCACACTACGGAGTGAAAAATATTGAATTCCAATGTTTTGAATTATGAATTAAAAAATTAAAAAATGATTTTACTTTTATTTTACTATGCCATAGGACACACATTGAGTCATAATCCAAAGAAAAATAAGTTTAGGAAAATTCTTGTTGTTGAGCAATCACTACACTAAATAGTGAAATTAGGTTGCCTTAACAATTAGGTTGCCTTATCCAAGAAAGTTACTTTACAAGCCATCAAAGTCAACAAATACTTCTAAAAATATTTCCATTTGTATACATAGAGGTTCAAGAGTCTCAATCTCAATGATATGTAATTCAAAAGTAATTCATTCTTGTACAATAACTATGAATATTTATTTAGTGTCAAATGTCTAGAAATTAGTGAGGGGCAACCTAATTCCACTAAGGTAGAAACACCCAAATCTAATACTTGTTTTGGATCTCTTGATATGGAAGGTGCGTACAGAAATAAAATTATGTGTGTGTGTTAGGAAATGGTTTAGGAAACAACAAAATTGGTTTTGTAATTTTTGAGTATGTATGAATATTATACAAATTTTTGAAAAGTACTTCATAGATGCACCTACTGTGGACAATAGACTAACACCAAAGCAAACACAAAAACACCCAAAAGCTACACTCTCTAAACTTGAATCAAGTGTAGGTGATTGGTTGTTTCTTGGAACCCCACATGTCTACTTTAGAACCCCACTTGTCTACTTTGGGTCCACAAGCACTTAGATTTAGTTTATTTTTTAGGTGTCCGTAAACGACTAGTGTTAGATTTGGGTGCTTCTACCTTATTTAGTGTAGCACCAGCCCCGAGGCTCCAGCACGATGTTGGACTGGACCGGTCGCCGAAAATAGTTTTGGTTCACCCCAAGTATCCACTGCCAAGAAATGGTCAGCTTAGGCAACCCTTACTGAAGGTAATAATATTAATTAGATCTCTATAAGAAGCCGCCAATCGGAAAAGAATCACTAATGTTGCCACATTGCCCAACATCAGACAATGGCTTCATTGTCTTCACACATAAGTTTCATCCGCCCAACAAGTTTGGGAAAAACGCTACAACGTTGACAAGGTCCAATTAGGACTGCAATGAATTTAATAAAATGAATGCAAAATTAGTGGCAAGAGTAGCAACATTATCGAAAGGAAGAACACCGGTGGATGTAATCTCTTGGTACCACTGCTGATCGATTGGATGTCGTAGTTTCCGGCACAGTATCCATCCTGCATTTGGAACGATACAGGAGAAATAGAAATGAGTATTGTCATATATCAATGTGATATTGCAAGGGGACAAACAAAACAATGATTCAATATGTAGAAGGTTATGGAGTCTGGTGAGAGAGAGGCAAGTGTTAGAAAGCGATATTAGCATGTTAAGGTCCATCATTCCAAAGAATGAATTTCTTATGTCCAGTATGATTGAGGCATGTGGAATAGTGGCATTCTAAGATTTTTCGAATATGATTCTTCAAACTTTTGATCAGTGATTATTATACTAGGGATGTGCTGAGGATCGTGTACTGACTACTGAGGATTATATTTACCAAGGGTCATATACTGAGGATTGTAATGGATTACATGGAAAAACACATGTGAAAATTACACATTCCTATGCGGGATAGACATAGACAGTAAGGACTCTGAGGCCAAAAAGTGGTCGATGGATGACTTTCAAGGTTCCTGTAGAAATAAAGAATGCACCAACTGGTCCAAAAATCTGACCACTTTAGCGATAGGTCTCGTGCTTTCAGGGTTAATATTCTGTTCATGGAAAGACCGGGAATTTAGGATTGTGCAGATGAAGAGTACAATACCCCTGCCGCGCATACGAGAGGCCCCGAATCGCTGGTGATGGATTCCACCATTGACGCTGGGCGAGCTGACAGACTGGTGGCCAATTTGTACACGGTGGCACCGTCGTTGGCTCCGGAGTTTTCAAATATAGCGCCGTTGAGGAGTAGGTCGCCATTCGAGGCCCAGTCCCAATTGGCCTCGCCGCCGTAGTCTTTGCCTCCATCATCCACGCGCTTTGTCACCTAAATCACATCGTCAACACCACCTATGTATGTGAGTGTTCGAAAATTGCTTTCTGTTGGTTAGGTAACGAGCCTCGTTTTCAGAAAAAGACATCATCCACGACTTTGTTGGATCCGATTTCAGGGGAATGTCCCTTGAGGCCGTGCCTTCGAGATTCAAGTCACCTCCATAATGAATGCAGCTTGTAATGGTGAGTTGCTGCTCGGAAAGTAGATCAAGGAATGCCTTCAACAAGACAGTCAGAGTGTCTCGACCAAGTCAACAGAAATCTCTTTGCCAGCCAGAGCAGATTAGCCTTCAACTAACAGACTCTCCATATGATATCAAACCAAATCGGTGTGCACTAAGAACTCAAAATAACAATCAGCTGCAAGGTGTAGAAATCAACTAGCAGGAGTTGATGAGTAGAATGGTAGTGACAAGAAATGATCCGAACCTCCTTGGTGCCAGATGCCACAAAACGATTTCCTTCACTAAGAAACGTGGGGTCTTCACTCCCTCCAATAGCATACATTCCCCATCCTGAAGGGTAGTTGTTATTCACAACATGACAATACCCAAAGCGCATCCTGCCATTTACCAAAATATTTCAACTCCATCAGCTCACAACACCTTTTCAACGAGAGAATTGAAGGCGGGTTTATTCCAACACATGGCTGGCATGTACATCTCTCTACAGTTTCACGCGACATGATGCATGAAGATTTTTGATAAGTGATTTGGCGTTCACGAAATTGTTATATTAATCAATCTGGAATAAATCTAGCAAGTACCTGGGAAGGCGCTGAATGAGACCAGGTCCGAAGTGATTGAACGCCACCGTCACAGTCATGTCTCTATCCTCCGTATCTTGCTTGTGTGCTCCAAACAACATAGCCTGCACACATCAACTTCTGCTTTCTCAAGGTCTCAACAAAATCACCACCCTCCCACAGCTATTGAAATTGAACATAATCAAAGAATCCAGAGGACAATGCAACTGTATGCTCCAAACAACATAGCCTGGACTCATCAAATTTTGCTTTTTCAAGGTCTCAAGAAAATCACCGCCTACCTACAGCAATCGATATATAACATAATCAAGAATCCAGAGGACAATGCAACTGCACCTTGTCCTGTTGGCTGAAGTAACAATTCGAAACGGTGATGCGAGTACTCCCGCGGATGGCGTCCACAAGGCCATCATCCGCTTTGGAGAAGAAACAGTGATCCACCCAAATATCATGACTAGTGAATATGGCGATTGCGGTCCCATCTGTCTTCTGCCGATGTCCCACATGATCCGGAGTGCTCCGAATGGTTGCCGGACCCGTAGGCACAATGTTGTGCATATGAATCCCGTGCACAATGATATTCTGCACAAACTGAATCTTGAGCCCCGCTCCACCTGAGAGATGAACATTGGCACCCCGGCCATCAATGGTCTTGTACGACGTCAGAATGAGCTCGTTCTTCAGCTTGATCTTCATGTTGCGATCAAAAATGATCCAGAGAGGCTCGGATTGCAAGACTCCATACCGGAGTGTGCCCTCCTTGGGGTTCACCACGTCGTCGTCACCGTCATCTGTCACGACATAGACGTTCCCAGCCTTCCCACCGACAGCGTTTTTGCCGAATCCGATGGCGCAATCGGCCAGCGTTTGGCGGTGGGTGTGCCAGTTTGGGTCGGAGCGCCAGCAGTCGTCCACGGGATTGCCGTTAGCCGCGGAGAGAATCCTCCGAGTGCTGTTCCACTTCCTTGCAACATAACTAATTAAACAAGGCGGGACACAAGGACATCAAGATCGGCAATGCAAGTTCGGGGCTAGAAATCACGGGTCAAAAGGACGCCAAGTTCAACGATGCAAGGTCAGAAGACTAGAAATCACTAATTATTCTAGTATTGTGTGCAAGAAAACTGCATCGGCAATGCAAGCTCAGGACTAGATATCACAAATTATTCTAGTATTGAGTGCAGAAAAACTGCATTGTGCCGATACATAACGAAGGGAGTTAGGGAGAGGAGACGCACTGAGGGTCGACGTCCTCCAGGACAGCAGGAAAGTAGGGGTCGGCAGATGCAACTGGGAGTTCGGTCATTGTTGCCTCATTTAATTGGAGCACATGGCTGCATTGTGCTCTCCACGCCATAGCCAAGATTACCACCGCAACAAGCCCCAAGCTGCATGCAGACCCCATCACTTCAGATGTTGCAACTCCAGAATGCAGCCTCCTCACCCAACGGGGTTTATCCGCCTCCCTGACTGCTGCAGCATTGTGTCTGTGACCGTTGTAATGCGTGCGGACATGATCCTCGGAAATGCACTTGGCGTTACACAGCCTGCGCAATGCATATGTTGCATTTGTTCATCAATCCAGTTGTCAACTCGAAATACCTGGAAATTCTACAAAATTACCCTCCGACAGTCTTCAATAAGCAAATGTCTTTGTCAAAGAGAATAACGGAGTCATCCACACTGGTAAAGAAGGCATGATCTCTACAATCGAAACACCAGAGTGCCATTCTAGGCAGGTTCAATCACGTCCTAAGCTTTTTCAAATGAGCTCTTACCGTCAGACATGCGGGTATGAATAGGAGCTGGAACGGTTAGTGGAGCCTTCGCTGCAGATGTAACAGAAACAAGAGGCCTGTGCAACTTCACCGCTTTTTGTTTCGGTGCAACCTGGTTGCCTTCGTTGACAGCTTCTTGCTGTGAAGCAGCGCCTTGATTCACAACCTGCACTTGCACCAGCACATGCTCAAGCTAAGAATTGAGAGAATACGTAAGAACAGGAGACAGAAAGTATTCCTCCAATTCTCGGATATCATTGCCCGACAACTCCAACAAAATTTCAAACTTTACACGCTTCGCAATAAGGAAAGCGGGAAGCTTACTTTCTGCTGCTGCTACTGCAATACTGGGAGATGATTGCATTGCGATGTCGCCTCTGCAAGTCACTAATTTGTCGTCTCTAAGGGATCTTCCTCACAATCGCGCTCCATATTGGCACCTTCTGACACCCCGCCCGACAGTAGCACTTCCGCCACACGTACTCCGACATCGATATCTAAGTAGCAGTAGATAACAAGAAAAGACGGTAGTTACGAATTTAGGGTTTAGGGTTTAATTATCGGTTTTCGAGATCTCTTTCAGACCTTGAAAGTGCAGAGGATCGAAGATGGCATTCCTAGGTTGATCCTCCTGTTTTATAACCACAATGCCGCATGTGACGCATGCAGAACGCGGCAGAAATTGAAAGGGTTACGTATGTGTATCCTTCACAAACATACAGTACCGATCGAGTGCACAAATGGCTGTATCGGAAGGAAGATACTCAAAACTCAAGGTCTTTGATTGATTGCTACCATAATCTGAACGCAACACTCACAGCGTCACCGGCACTGACATGGATGGTTGATTTGCGAGGGTGAGTTGCATATTTTCTTACAAGTGGTTTTCCTGTCGAAAAAATTGTAGGTATTGTGCCATTGCCACTCGCATCCTTCTCTTGCTCTGTGTGTTATGGTGCACATCTTCACGTATTTCTACCAGAGCAGGCAAATTTGTTACTTCGAAAGCGGTGTGAGAATTGAAGTGTGGCCACGGCTTGATTCATAGAATTTGCTTAAGGTTTAGGGTTTAGCGTCTATTTGGTATACCTGTAGTGGCATGGTCGACCACTACCATGGCACGAGTGGATCCGACAGGCTGTTTTTTTTCCCTGAAGGGTCCCTTGAAGAAATTATGTAGAAAGTAACATAAAATATCCATTTTGCACGTAAATATGACTCAATACTCATATTCACTATGAGGTTGTAACTTAAAATGTGATAATGTAATCAAATTTGACAATATTAAAATATTAATCAAAGATGTACAAGCAAAAAATATGACTAGCCATAAGGGTCCTTCCAGACTTCTTAATTACTCTGTCAAGGTTCAGGAGGGAATGAACATATAACATATAAAATCCCATAAAATCCCTATTTTGTATTGAAACACGAATTTGTCTTTGAATTTGATGTATGCTATACAAAGTTGTTCTTATATCTAAAAACGTGGTCATGTATAATAGTACCAAAATTCATAACATAGATATACAAGCAATAATGTGTGGCCCAAGAGGGCTTCACTAAGAGTTCTTGGTGTTTAATATCAATATTCAAACAATAGTTGACTCATATTGAAGCATTGAAACAATGGAAAAGTAGTGATCAATGATGCCATGATATTTTTGTCACTTATTAAAGTAGAAACAACCCAAAGTGTCCTTGTACCTATTCATGAATGCACAATAGATTTCCCTTGAAGTGTCCCTAGACTTCAATTAAAGTGTCCTTGGAAAGTGTCATAAAATTGTCCCCTTACTTAATTGTGATTAATTGATTGCTAATTTTGATAGATTTTGGTTTTAAATCCATCTATATGACAATTTCAGTGGTTTAGGGAGCTTCCACTTTGAAAATTCACAGAAATTAAATTTCATCTCCAAAAATTCTATTTTTTTTTTGAATTTCATGATTTTCAATTTCTAATACTACAAAAATATTATTTTTAGAAAAGGATACATCCAACTACACTAAATTGCTTATATTGAAGGTTTTGGGTGTTTCTTCCATAGGGACTTTTCAATGAGACATTAGGAAAAGTTTGAGCTCAAAAGAAGGCCATCAGTTCCCGAACAGTGATATATTTATATATCTATATTATCATTATTATTATTATTATTAAATTTTAATTTTAAATTCAGCAAACTGCCGGGCTTGAAGGGCCTGCAGGGACAGTTTTTAAAAATATTAAAAAAAAAAGTTTTTTTACGGAATTTCTTTCTTTTCTTAAAATAAATCCGAAATTATAAAAGTCAGAAAACTGTCAAATATCTGATGTGGCACTACTAGTGCCACATCAGACTGAGATTATTTTCTTATTTTTTCTTATTTTTTATTTAAGTTTTTCATTATTTTTAAAAATATTTTCCTATTATTTATTCTTATTTATTCTTATTTAAATATTATTTTGAAAAATAAATTTTTTCATTATTATTTTTATTATTTTTAAAATGTTTAAAATGCTTAATATTCTGACCAGCAGTCAGAAGCTCACAGTTTGGAGAACTACATGTAGTCCTTAGACAGCCTTCTTTTGAGCTCAAACTTTTCCTAATGTAGAGACCTAAAGAAATGTGAAAATTTGAGTACTCTTGTTGGTCAAACTTAAGAGCTTTAATGGAGTCCAAGATCAAGAAAGGCAGAAGTGACCAGGTACTTCCTTGGCAGGACTGAGGAGGAGATTTTGACAATCCCAATCCCCAAAAGTCATACTTCTAGTACATTGACCTCAGAATTGAACCCATTCCCAAGATTAGAACAGAGTGTATGGACAGAGTCACCTTTACTGAAGCATTTTGATTCATGGATTATGAATCATTGTCTGCAAAATTATGCCTCCTTTTCAATCTAGGGTCCTAATCTCTATCGGTCCAAGACTATTATTTTACTGCCCTCTTAGGGCTGAAAGTTGGATCCAATTTCCATCTATCATTTTGGACCTCAGCAATTTTTGGGCTGGGCCTTAGTCAGGAAAGTGTCAGTTAGTATTTAAGGACACAGCTGAGCCACATACTGTATCGCCTGAGAAGATTGAAATATAGTCAATTCAGAAATACCGGTACCACAGATCAGCTAAGCTACAACTACACTCCCGAGTATGAAATCCCCTGAAACTATCACAATCTTCACATACTGCCTGATCTTGAAGGGTAGATATGCAGTTTAAACACAGGCAAGATATTTTCAACCTTGCATAGCCACAAGGTTCTACAAATCTCATCAAAATTAGGTCGCTCGCTTGGATCAGTTGCCCAACAACGCTGGATGAGGTCCTTCAATACTGGTGGCATGTTGACATCTTCCAGGGAAGGCCTGACGCCGGCTACAATGCTTTTGTATACTTTCCCATTAGGAATTTCCTCGAAGGGGATCTGACCAGTGAGGATTTCATAGCATGTCATCGCAAAGCTGTAAACATCAGCCGGCCACTGATAGCTATTTGCAGTCTCTAAATCAGGGACATTGTAGACCTCCGGCGCCCTCCACGAGGTGGTCCCTGCCATCATGGTCACGAAACTGCTTTGCGCACGGCGTGCTTTTGCTATACCAAAATCAGCCAGCTTTGCAGTGTAATACTCTTCGGTGTGCAGCAGAGGTGCCAAGTCCGGGAACTTCCTGCAGGCACTGCTCAAGTTTCGACGAAATGGTCTGGATCGGTTGACGAGGATGTTCTTCGCCTTCAAATCCCGGTGCAGAATCTTGTGCTCTCGGAGGTACTGCATTCCTTCCGCTATTTGTAACATGAGGCCAATGGCCACTATGAGAGGAAAGGGGCTCCGCCCAGGTCCAGGGTTGGGACAACGACTCTCAATCACTGTCCGCAGATCATGTTCCATGAGCTCCATGATCAAGAAGCCTGTCTCCCCTTTGTCTTCGAAAGCGCACCCGATCATTCGCACCACACTGGGATGCTGAACTGCAGCCAAAATGGCCGCCTCTTCCTCAAAGCGTTTCCTGCTCAACCCTGGAGACTTCACTGTCTTGACGCCCACTTCTCGCCCAAACCATTTGAACTTAGCAACCATTCCTGAGCCACCTGAAGCTAGGTACTGTACATACGACAGAGTGGAAGGGTTCACCCTAAATGTGTAGGGCAAAGAGTTTGCTTCGGGTATTGGTCCATCCAACTTCTGGCTCAAAAAATCTGCAATGGCGTGCATGTTTGCGTCTGCGGAAGAAAAAAATTTCCGAGGCTTCTCCTTGAGCTCCACCAGCTTGGCGATCAGGGCAGCAACGTCCTTGGCTTCCAGTTCCCTGGAAATCTCTAGTAACCCACCTGGGGAATTCTCAATCCTTCCTTCCCTGGCATACAACGGCTGGCCGTCAATGTAGAGTACCATCCTCGACTGCTCATCACACCACTTGAAAACGGCATCGGGCAATGTGGATGCACCGGAAAGAAGCTGCCTCATTGGGAGGAACGCAAGGTCGACAATGTCCATGCTCCATTCACTAGACCGAATTGCAAGCGAGAACCGCGACCACCTCGGGATGCTAAACTGTGGCAGAGCGTTCGACAACTCCAAGGCCGTGATCCACCAATCCTCCTTACTGCACATGGTGAGCAAGTCCAGAACTATTTGAAACACGCGCGTAAGCTCCGATAATGCTTCAATGCAGAATGCGACGCTCTTGAAAATCCGCTGCCGTCTATTGACTTGAACCAGCTCCACCTCCAAGTCTTTAACCAATTTCAGTGTTTCGTTGTACCGGCGAAGTCGATCATGCACAGTGATTAACAGAGTCTCCACGAGAAAGCCACACTGCAGATTGAACACTTGAATGTTCCCATGGAAGTGCATATGCGAAAACTGTGCAACTTGGGCTTCAACCCCTTCCACTGATGCAGTCAAAGAGTCAGTCATGGTATCGAACCTCGTTTCGGTGAAATCCAAAGGCATGCCCTCGTCCACCATGTTAATATTAGCCCGAATCTCCGCGAGCTCCGCCTCGAGCTTGTCCCGGCCACCGTGCTCATCCGGGTCGTCTAAGAAATCCTCCAGGCCTCGTGTGTAATCCTCCAACATGGATTTGAGGACGTTCCGCTCCTCCCAAGTGAGCTGGCCATTCGGTTCTTTGGCGTTCGCCTCTTGCATCTTCACCAACGCCCCATGGTAATTCTCCACTCGTCTTTGCACATTCTTGACACGTTGTAACTGCTGGCCCTCCGGACCAGATGAAAGCTGGCGACTGTTGAGCGCCAAGAGATCCCTCAAGTAGTCCCTCAACATCCGCTCGGCGACGCCGCGGTGGTAGAATCCAAGTGACCCTGGGGAGCCTAAAATCCGGTTTTTGTCATCTAACCTCGGTGTCACAGGTTCCTCACCCGGTAGATCTCGAGGATTATCAGGGCTCCGCAACTCTTCTAAATCTTGGCTTAGCTTGAGCACTACAAGACGCAACTCGGATGAAGTAGGCCAGTTATCTCGCAGCCCTTGTCGTAACGATGGTGCTTCTGTTTCTCCTTCTGTTCGCCATTGGGGACTCTGTCGCAGCTCCTCATTCGGTTTCTCCTCATCTACGGCAGGTACTCTAGCTTGAGACCCACCTCGTGATGCCATTTTTCAACGATGACTAGTTTCTAGCATCCGTTCGGGGTAGAAACAGCACTGAAGAACGACACAATCACAGGCCCTGTTAAAATTCGGCAACAATGAGAAAATAACCTAGTAGGGTTTCAAAATGGACTAATCTCAGTCTCTCAGCGGTCTCTTGAACATAAAAGCGAGAGAATTGGCAATCGAGTATGACAAGAGGTTTTTCAATACACTAATTAAATGCCATAGCCAGCGCATGAAATCAATAAAGAGGACAAAGCACTCCCAGTCCGTTTCGGTGAAGAAATTGACGAGGTACAGTCTATATCATACCTTGAAAACGATCATATGCCAGAAGCGCGTCCCACAAACTCCTCCATAACTCACTACTGTACAGTAGTAACCCCCTTTCCACGACGTCGGCCACACCTAGGTCCACACTCTAGAACTCGCGAAAATCTGCATGATATCTCAACAGCCGTCACTCAACAAGGTCGGTTATCGGCTGACACACCCTAGTCACTCTTTCAACGCGTCTTGTAGATGAATCGTGCTTCAAGCTCTCTGAATACCGACTGCCCCCCAAAGCTCGTTCACTTGTCTGGAAAGCACGTTGTCTGAACGCAAGTCACTTCTCCTGCTCACACGTAAACTTTTTTAAAGTCTGGTCAGAGATTAATCACAAAGTCAAGTGCTCGTGCAGAACCTGTGCAGGAACGATCCTGTCGTCATGCCAACGCTTATCCTGTCGTCATGGTTACGCATGCATATTCTATTCGTGCAACTTGTGATACAATTATATGATAATGGATCGATTATCAAGGAACGTGTAGGGAACCGACAAGCAATTTCAAGTATTCAAGAGGCGTCTGCTTTACATTTCCCGAGATTCCGAGCTACCTCCACAACAATCATTAGCACTCATCCAGTATTTACTCGGCATATTCCAGCTTAAGAAGTGAGGATTCCAGAAGCCAAGCTGAAGGCCAAGTGTTGGACTATCCAAGCTTCTGGAAATAGCGCCCAAGAAGCTGTCGTTTCGTTCCCTTGCGCTCTGAACGCAACGTTCTGTAAGCTCTGGTTCGTCACATGACCTACCTTACACAGGAATCAGGTTGGCCCACACTCCATGCCTGTATAATTTCAGCCATGTAGCTGTCCAGAAATCCCTAAAAATCCTCAAAACCATCGACATCAGATGCTTAAGAACTTCATATAGACAAGCATGCGAAATTACCCCAATCCCAAACCATTTTGTGGAGGTCAGTCAGTTCGGGAGAGCAAGTCGGAACAAATCATATATTTCATTGATTTCTAGCATCAGAAGCTTGCAGAATTTCTGATGCATGAATGGATTACAAGCTCAATACTCATCCACTAGAACCCCAAACGGATTCAGACTAGCAGGGCACATGAGGCTAGGTTGTAGTACGGAGGACCCGAAGGAGGAAATCCCAAATTCTGCACGTTTTCTTCCTCCAGGCCTCACACTTTGAATATCCCGATCCCAGCTTCAGGGTGGTGCCTTTCGAAGACCTTCAGAAATCACAAACCCCACGGCGCAGAGCCAGCAGTTTCGTTGATACAGTCAGAACGGTTAGGCATTGCAGGCCGTTCCACTCGGGGTCTAATAAAAAATTAACAAAAGCAGAGTCCCCTCGGGATCGATATCATTGACCTCTGTATATAATAAATACGGTAGGATCCCCCATAGAAAGCCGGGTCTAATGGCTTCCATACCTTGTAGAACGCCGGGTCTCCTGTGCTACTCCTGTGCCCACAAGCATTCATTTCCAGTAGAAACCTGAAGCAATTCTTCGAGACGCGTAGCCCTCAACCACAAAGGTAGCTAGGGTCAGCTCTGGTGATTCTGAAAAACACTGAAAAGAATGATAACTTGTAAACCATCCTGCGCCTCAAACTCCCACGAGGCTCCGTCACATACCTCTGAAGATATATCACAATTTGGGAATCTCTCTGTTTCAGTAAATGTGCAGCAGCAAGATTTCGTTGCTTCCATAGTGTTTGTAATTAGAATTGCGAGACACATGACCTGCCGAAATTTTGCAACAACATCATAGCCTCAGAGTTCAAAATTTGCCCCAGCAAGAGTTGAAACACAAGGACCACACCACCAAGGGCTATTCGAAAAGAAGAGTTACTGAGCAAAGCCAGGGCTCCGACTCAGCTGGCAAGCTTGAAAGCGTCGATGAAGAGCCCATATGTGAACCCCATCTTGAAGATATTCACCAGCGCCACGGAGAACGAGACGCTCTTCCGAGTGCGCGTGAACCGCGTGATGTACTCCGTGAACAGCACGCACAGGGCCGCCGCGATGACATCGTTCACGCCCAAGGCTCCAAACGACAGGGAAATTGTCTGCGCCACGTAGAATCCCAACAAGATGGAGATTCCGCCGAAGAGAGCGCGACGGAACGGACTCCGGAAGTAGGAGGTCGCAATGCGAGGCAAGCGACGCACCACGTCCACGAGACGCTTGCTCCCAAAGTCGTCGCTCGCCAACGTCGCCCTGCTCACTCGCAACGACTTCGATGCGAGGCTTGAGCTCCTCCTGCGAGGGATGAGCTTCGAGGTTTGGAATTCGCCATTGATGAATCCTAAGAAAGGAGTGCGAGTGAGCATCGAAACCGCCGTCATGTTGTGAAGATATTGTTGGAAGGCTGGGGCGGCGAATTCGCGAGCGTTTCGCGTGCGGAGACGGAGACCGCGATGCTAAACCCTAGATGATGATTTTGCACATCCTGAAGCGTGGAAACCTTCGTCCTCGACAAGCTCTGCGAAATGTTTTGAATCATTTCGGCAGCAACATCGACATCGACATGTTCAGCAAAAGCTTTTGAATCACTTCGGCAGCAACATCCATGTTGAATACGGTAATTTTCTAAAAGGAAGGGGGACTCGTCTCACTTGTCTGAGTGACTTTCATCGAGTTCCTTGAGGGCGTAAGTAAGGGAGCCAAGCCATTTCCGACCACTTAACCCCTAAATGCAATGCAATGCAATGCCAGACGCACCAAATTCAGGTGTCGACAATACCGTACACGTTAGGGTCAGTTTCGTTTCGTCCCTTGCGAAATCATTTCTTTTCTGGGTGAATTCCCATTCATTAACTCAATTTATAATTTCTGCAACTTCGTTTTAGTGAAAGTTCAAAATATTTCGAGTGAACTTCAGCAGTAGCAATTCCGGTATAATACATGTGGATTTGAATTATCAGATTTTCACCAATTATGATGGTTGTTGTATTTAGCAGAGGAATATCCTTATCCAATTACAATATCTGGTTAATTATCACTACCTCTTACATATGCTCATATGTAGCCACAGATCTAAAGCTTTTGGTTGGAGTCTCATCGTGCATTACCATATTATGCCTAGATGAAAAATATTAAAATTTCTTTGTAAAAAAATTTTAAAATGGTTGTCAAGTTAAAATTTCAAACTGCAAAATTATATAGTATTCCCTCCTTAGTATGTATATTGTTTTTCATTTTTCACCTTGTTTTTTTTGAGAATTTAGATCATTTTCATTAATATTTTCTACACTAATCAATTATACTACATAATAATTTCTGAAAATGTAATTACATGCCATATTTATTTATATTTTGAATTATTTTTTAACAAATCCAACCTAAGTGTAGGATACTTTGAAGATAAATATCAATTTAATATTTTTTGTATTTAATATTTTTGAAAAAAAATATTTGAAGTCTACTTTTAGCATCAAAAATCTGATTTTGAAAATGAATGATTATAACTTCTCTATTCAAGATTTTGTGCAAGGGTGTCCTATGCAAATCTTGACTTTTTGTAGTATTGAGGGTTTTGAGAAATGAGCCTCAAAGACACTAGATCTTGGAGAAAAAATCACATTCAAAATTCATTTAAGAAAATTGTAGAGTAGATTTTGAGAAGCCATGAATTAATTGGGGTTATGCATGTTTTGACCTTTAACCTCATATTTGTTTGGTAACTAACTTTTAGTTTTGATATGTGAAAAGATAATTGAGAGACTTCAAATCACTTTCACAATTTTAACACCCTCATGATCAAACATTATAATATTTCACTCCATAAGTAATAATGTTGTGTTTTCTTCTCCCATGTGATCTCCAACATGTTTAATTTGAATTTGTATGCTTACAATTCACAAAAACATGATAAAACTTATCAAAATGTTAGTTTTTGTTCAATATAGAGCAAATACCAAGAAGCTCAGAAAAGGGTTCATGTATGCACCTTGCATCAAAATTTCACAAACATCTATTCATAATTGACTTTATAGGAACCTACTCTAACATTCCACCATATGTTCAACAATTGTCCTTCAGGAGTTTATCTTTGGAAATTGGCAGTCTACACTAATTTAATTCCTTTACAAATAGTGTACTGATAAAATAGTCACACGCACTAGGGACAAATGAATGTAGGGGAATACTACGTTCAACATAGAAAAAGCAATGGAGGGAAGTGGAGTATTTTCTAATAGAACTATCTAAACCAATTATTTAACCGTCTTGGATTAATAATGGACTGATCAAACATCATTTCAAGACTCGAGCAAACGATCATAGGTTCAAGATACAAAGGGAGCTTCACAAAACAGAGAGTAGACACAATAGCGGAAGAGGACTTGAAAAGACTGATTTTTAAGTGTTAAGATTAAATCATCTTCTCACTTCGACTTAGCAACGAACTGTTAAACCTCCTAGTTGGCTAAGCAACTAACACAAAGCAACAATAACCACAACAGACTAATAACCTACAACTGCACCAACTGAAATGTGTCAGGCATCTATCGGATTCTGAAACGGCAAGTTGCGAAATAAGAAAGATGAGAAAGTAGCCCAATTTAAACTAGAACCTTGAGAGGACCAAGAACCTCATGCTCAAAGTAATTTGATCACTGAAGAGCAGAACCATAAAGAAGCTACAACAAGTCGTAGCAGAAATACACTTCATATACATTCAACCCGGGTAAGCATAGGCCTCCAGCAATGAAGAGAAAAATTATCAAGGACCTGAACTGCGAACTTGGTTGAAAATGTGAGGTTATGTGCATGGATCCAAGCGGAACATTTCTACAAGTCTAACTACTCAAATGGTCATGCTGATAATCAGGATTCAGCTTCAAAATCACAAACCCTTCTAGCACCGTTGACAAGGGAAGGTACCTGCACAACGCCCACCAGATATTCGGGTAAGAAATCAAGTCCGAACGACCTCTACTTACAGTATCCAATTCCACAAACACATTTCAGTTACAGCCTACTTATATATTTATATGTTAACAAAACAATATCAAATCTGCAACGAAGTACTGCTCACAACAAACCGGCACTATCGTAATTATGAAACGAATTTGACTCGGGTGCTTACTTTTCAGTGGCAAGCTCCGCACGGTCACCAGTAGCCAAAATCACTGGTGTAGTGTGTGTTTGGAAACCAGTAATGGTCTTGGGACGACCAGCTTGGCCGACTACATCCACGGCTTGTCCCACTCGCACGGGAACAGGTAGCGGTTTTAAATTCTCGTCTAGGGTTATCAGCATCCGAGGCTGTCATACCATGACAACTAATATCAATACCTCGTAAATGGAAAACGACATCAAAAGCGAAACCTAGAAAAGTCGGGCTATTAAATATTTGCAAAATTAGCATGCAGCAGAATTTAAAACAGAATTAAAACTATAATCATATACAAAACGTAGTTGAAAGATTTACCTGCATTGCAAGAACAAGAAAGTACATAACGTAGTGGTATTTGCCAAGAATAAAAGACTTCATGTCAAAGCTTGCATGCAAAAAGGTGATCAGTCCAGCCAATGCCACACTGCAGTTCAAATCATTTCTTCTGTCAAATTCCGACACGATACCAAAAGAAACTCACACTCTGACTAATCAGTCTCAGTTCATAGACAATACGCATACATCCAACCTTTCAAATACAAAGAAGATGTATTAGATTTTCTCAAATAGACTGTCCAAAATTCAATGGAAGCTTAGAAACTTCAACACAGAGAAGTTTGGTAACTTACTTTGATAGCAAAAATCGATCTGAATGGTAAGGGTTGAGAGTCAACAGTCCTTTCCCACAGTGTACAAGACCCTGTGCAATCCTAACCTGCATGATATCGACACAAGGTCAGAGACAGAAGGAATCCAAGACAAAGATCATCAAAACGTACAGGAGAGCCTAAGAAGCAGAGGCAGAGGATAAGGACATACGCAAAAGAGAAGACTTGCGTCTTTATAATAGTAGCTAGACAAATTGCGAAGCATGCCAGCAATTCTGGCATTATTGGTCCCCGCTCCTATAAGTCCCAAAGAAACTGTAGCCGACTGAGATAAAAACATCACGGCGTCAGTGCACACAAATTGCATACGTTGTGAAACATTTTCTTATGATACGATAGACAGACAGCACGCACTGCAGAGAACCACGGGAAGCTCATATAAGCAAATTGGTAAATATTGGGACGCAGGAACCACAGAGGAGGAAAAAATACCATGGCTACTTCAGAATCACTGTCGTGAGTGAGTCGGCTCAACGTATCCATTACACTTATCTGCAATTATAAATGCAAAATCGAGACATCAACAAACCTTCCCAAAACTTTGATAAAAAGGCATATGCTGCAAGAAGGCAGCACTAGCTGAACAATCAGTGCCACAGCTGATTCACCTTAGGATTTGAAATGGACAGGATTCCAAGGGCAAGTGGGACTGCTCGCCGGATGTTCTGTTCACCATACTGGAGTAGATGTTCTAAGGATCGAATGGCCATATCACAGCCCAATTCTTCAGCCATTGCTATCAAAGCAATACCCAAAACAGCAGGAGCCTGATGATTTTCTCCTTTTTCCAAGTGATCACCACACATGCTGAGGAGGGCTTGTACCTGCATTCAAAAAGAAAAATTTAAAGCAGATCCAGTTGCAGGTATACAAAACAAGAATAACCTTGAGAAATCTACTGCTAATAGCACACGAACAATCTCTCATTGTCATATCAGCAAGCCATCTGTTCTGAGGAGGAAAGGGGAAGAAGAGCTACCTTAAGAACATTGCCCGTGCCTGCGTATGCAAAAGTTTCTATTGTAACAAGACAATACTTAGAAATTTTCTCATTTAACGTTTTGGCCACTTCCATGGTTGCATCCGCGGCATCCTGCATACCAGAAGCATATTCCAGTTACGAGCGACTTATCCGTTCTCTACAAAATCCATGGGTCAGACACACAGTTCTTCTATAACGTACCTAATTAAATATGCACATCAGAGTTCCAAAACTTCATATTTTCAAACTACTTTAGAAACACTTGTTAATATAAAAACAAAAGCAAATGAGGACTAATGATGCTACCAAGCATTCATGCTGTGTCCGCATTTATGAAGTGTGAGATCAGGTACTAAAAGAATAGGACAAGCAGCAAAGACAGTACCTGCTTCCCAAGGTAGAGAAGACCAAGACCAACACATAAAAAGCGGGCCAAAGGTTCTCCGAGCTCAGCCTCACTACGGTCCATCAAAGCAAGAACAATAGATTGCGCAACATCTTCATTGCACGAGCCTACGTAGATAAGGCCCAATGCTACGGCGGCAAACCCTGCTAAGTCAATTCCAACTTTGGAGTCTTGCACTATTGGTGTAAGAAGATCCAGCACCTGAATACAAATAGCAACCGAAAAAAGTATTAAACACTGCTTCATACTAGGTCTGAAGCCCAAATTGAAAGCTTGTAGAGAACCATAAACAATTCACAAATACTCTATGACGGTTCACTTCCATGTACTAGACAATCATCCTGAAGACCAAATGCATGAACTCACAGCCATGAGGATATACAAATTCGAAGAAAATGACTACATTCTCTTGAAGTCACTAACTACTCTAGAGAAACAAATAAGCAGCTGAACGAATTTCCTAACCTCTTCTTTCTGAGAGCCAGCATATGCTAGTCCGAGACCCATGATAGCACCGATGCGAACCGTCAGATCTTCCTTGTTGACAGAGTCGTAGAGAAGAGCATAAGCCTGCCACCAGCGAGTGTCCCATTCACAAAGGTGATCACATGTCACCACTTCCAGACAGAAAATACCTATAAAAGCATCCTCTTGCAAAAACTACCTGGCACAATCACTAAGAGTAACACAACAATAAAAACGAAATTGTTAGCCTAGCTAATATTAGGGCTAACAAGATTCATATTTCAAACGGATTTAGCAGTTTAGATCAACAAAAACTTGCGAACAGATTGACGCTTGAGGAACCTACCGGGTCACACTCATTGCGAACACCACAGTTTATGATTCCCACAGCAAGAAGCGCCCCAGCTACCACATGGTTGTCGTTGCTATACAGATACTTGTCAACCAGGGGAAGGCCTCCATCGACATCCCACAGCATGATAAGCCCCTAATCAAACAAGACCAAACAAACGTCGATGAATTAGCCATAACTCTAAACAGGTGATGGTTGTAATCATCATCTGAACCTCAAAGCAAACAGAGTGCAAACTTGACCATTACCAAACTCGCTGCTGCACTAGCCTTTCCGTGCTCCTTATTTTTGAAAAGCCAGCCGCCAGAACTACCTTCGGTAACTGGAGCGGTCATTAACTTGTCCTGCAAGATACGAGTCGTTAATAAGTCGAAGAGACGAACTGTAGATTACACGATGAAGGCATTGATACATGACGTACATAACCATGTGGCGTTGAGTTACGGGTACCCGAACATCAAACAAGCCCAGCAACGGTCCCAGTAACTGGTATAAAATAACAAATCATTTAAAATCATACCACTCCAAAGCCAGCGTTCACAAATCCATTGACAAATGTGGCAGCCAGATTTTGTCGAGCAGAATCTACACTGGCTCCTGCACTTGCACGCCCATCCACTAAATGAGCCTGAGACAAACACAGAAATAGTATTAGTACAAGCAGAAAAGTTGAGACCGACTGCATCAGAAATACTCGGGATACAGAAATCTCCACACAATAATACAAACGGCGAGCTGGAATCAACAACTGGATAGAAACAACATCCCAGAGAGATCATCAGAAACCATTTCCACTTTTACATGTTCGGCAAATGGGACCACAGAGGAGTTAACTCTTATATCTATTTGTGCCCAGATTTTAGATGCTCAATTTCTATTCAGGTAAAACAATATAACACGGAGATGAGCAATATCCTCACCTTGTATAGATCATCCGGGGTTTTAGGCTCCATCACATCAAGGTCACGAGCTAGAGTGAGATAGCCCTCGTTCAACTTGCTATTACTAATTAGTTCTTGGAAAAGCTCCCGTTGCTCCTCGTTGTCGGCCATTTCCTCATCAAGCTCGATAGAAACACCCTGCATCCAACCAGCATTACATGAGATAAACTAGAAACATGGAGTTTCAAAAAACGATCACAAAGCAAGGCTGTGACAAACTCTGAAAAGCAACTGAACACGGTATTCCCCATAAAAGATGGGTACGCACTGGCTTAACAAAAAACAAGTATTTGTGAAAACAAACAATTAAACCTTGACTTTTTGTCCTATATGACTACCAGTGAAAAGTAAATCAAAACTGTAATATGAACATAAAAGATGCTCACCTGTCTACCCAGAATATAGCAAAGCTGCTGCTTTTCCAATGGATCTCTGCATGCGGCAAATGTTGCTTTTACGTACTGCAGCGCACCATCAACACAACGGTCAGCACTCATCCACTCCAATAATCATAGGACACAGTAACAGCGAAACATGAGGTTCGTGATTTAACGCAAAACAAATTGTAGATTACACCCTAATTAACGAAGATGAAGGAGAGTGACTGTTCCCCAAGCGCCTTGAGTAGGACGGGAAAACCCCTAATCAAGTCTTTATGACATACCTGTGCATTGCCCATTCGCAAAGCAACTCGCAAGGCCTCTGGAAATTTGTTGAACTTGCAGTATAACTGGTACGCAATTTTCAGAACAGCCATATCATCTGGTTCTGGGACATAACTGCAAGACCATTCACAATCATGTGATAAGAACTCGCAATCGAAAGGTAAATACAGCATACAAGACAGGAGTTAATGTTCAATAAAAAAATATTTGAAGAAGGCGCTCATACCTGGCAAAACTGGTAAGATAGGAGCAGGTGCGCTTATGGTTGGCTTTGTCGATGTGGTCAATTAGCATGTCAAGTTTATCTACCTGTAGAAAGCACCAACAACCATTAAATGTATCCGTCACAATGGAAAGAAAGTAAGGATTACCGAAGTAGCAACTCAAAACCAGCAAAACAGGCACAAAAACAGAGAATCCAGTCACATTATTATTAATATTGTACCAACATAGATTCAAACATCCGCTCATAGTTCACATTAACATCAAATTGTCAGAATTTAGTCTACAAACCTCCATTAGAAGATCCACAGCCTCAGGTTCTGCATTATGCTGCACACAGGCAGTAAGGAGACCTAGTCAGATATTACGGTAAAATCCTACACTGCATAAGTGGACCAATAAGAAAATGAGTCCAACTAAGCGGAAATATAAAAATCTTTACCTTCACATGAAATGGAACAATCTGCTTAACCAGATCCATCAAGTCCTCAACAGACTCCTCAACAGCCTGCAGTAAACACAAACACACATCTTAGCAACGTATATAAACAAAGCTACAAACAACAGTACCGTCCTAGGCAAGAGAACAAACTTATAACAAAAGAATCTTGCAATATTATCTTACTTAATGTTACATATACTTATAGAAAAAGATCTTATAAGAGAAGCTAACCACGTCCATGCTGAGTACTTCAAATTCAAGAACAGATGCCTTGGCTACATAAAAAATACCTGACGTTGTTGAAACTCGTTGCCTATCTCTCCGGCCAAATTCCTGCGAATGTTAAAATGTAAATTAACCAAGGTCTGTCTTACACTAATGAAATTGGCGGTCAGACTGATGTTTTAATGAGGAACCGCCAACACACATCCCAATCTAAAGATGACGGCTTAATTTCATAAATGCCGCTAAATCAGCAATAGTAAGAGAATACCTGACATATTCATGGCCCCAGGAACCAATATCTCCAACTGTACCCTGCAATCTAAAGCGCAAACTTTCCTGCACAAGGTTCCGAACAAGAAATCACACCTACATGTAAACCCACGACTTGACAAATCGCATATACAAATACAAAAGAAAAAAACATAAAACAATAGACCTCATGTGAAGGATAGGACTTACTCTGTCCCCCTCCTCCGACATTGTGAGCGCAAGCACAGATAAAATATCCGCCATAAATCTCTGCAAAATCAAATCGCAATATGAAGTACTCAGCTTCCTCAAAAACGTGGCAGGATTGCAAGTAGAAAGTCTCCCTATGTGATGCAAATGCGAGAAAACTACGACTATACACTCCGCAAAATCGAGGTATGAAAACTTACTTTGAGTTCAGATTCAGGCATTTTTTCGTACTGGGTCTTCAGGGTTTTGTAATGCGGTCTAAGGAACTTAAGTGGCTTGGGAACCGAAGTCATGGAGCTTGTAGCTGTCCTAATTTCTTGCCTGCAAGAAGCACTCCACGAGATGAAACTCCCACTACTCCCACTCAAGTGCATTGTCATGTTCAAACATAGAACCAATGACCAGAGCAATATTCTTAGCTGCCAAACTGCATCCAGCCCTACTTGAGGAGATCGCCAAGACAGACCCACTTGGTTAGCAAACTACGAGAAGGCAACTAGATATGGCATAAGGAAAGATACAGGCTCCATCCCATTGAGTATACCTCATGGCTTCCAAAGCTACTCTTTGAATTCCAGCTTCTGGATCCTGGGTCCTTTCCACATATAGTTCCAACTGCTGCTTAAGAGCAAGATCTTCCTCCGACTGCAAGTCATTCAAATGAAACATGAATTTGAGCCACGGCACTATAAATCGATCAAAATGATAGATCAAGAGCACTAATCCAATGAAGTTCCAAGAGCTCCAACTTCCGGCATAATACTACGATAAGAGCAACCACACCATATCGCACAAATGCTGCTTAAGAGTGAGGTCTTCCTCCGACTGCAAGTCATTCAAATCCAATATGAAATCGAGTCATGACACATCCAGCCATCAAAATGGCAGGTCAAGAGCACTGGTCCAATAAAGTTCGTAAGACACAATTGCACTCTTCGGCACTATTACGTCTAAGATATGCCTCACCTCCAATCAAAAGCAGAGGAAGCAGAAGACCAACTCAACCTTTCTCCAACCAACCGACAATCGCAACCTACTAACTAAGGACTAAACGCACCCGCAAGACCCTAATTCGCCAAACAACCAGCTACACAACCACGGTGGGAGTGCAAGAAACATCTGATCCGTAACCATCGAACCTCAAAAATCATCGTAATCATAGGCTTTACACTCCAGAACCACACGATAAACCAAATATCAGTTAAAGCAATAAAAACGTCTTCCGCAACCAGAAATTACGATCAATCGCCACTGGTTCAAACCCCTTCATTCAAATTTAGGGTTTCGACCCAATTCTTTTAAACCCTAAATCCAAACTCACCAAATCGTCGCCCTTGTTCTTCTCGTCTTTCTTCTTCTTGTTGGAAGCCTTCACGGCGTCCTTCTTTCCGGAAGGTGGCACTGCGTCATGGTCCATGCGCTCCCCTAGCGCTCCGCCATTTTCTTTCGGATCCGGCGCCATGGCTACTGGGTTACACTTGACCAAACTCTAAGACTGCAGAATCGATGGCGAGCAGAAATCGCACACAATGCAGTGGAATCGAAATAGTAATGAACTCCACTCAAGCGCAGGCAAGGTGGCAGACGAGCACTGCGAGAGACGTGCGTTTCCGGTCCTCCCGAAATGGAAGTAGGCTTTGCCTTCGTCGTCCTCTTCGTCTGAGGTGCTCAAATTAGATCTCGGCACTTCAATCCAAGTCTTATAAAATGTCAAATTGAGATCTCAATCCAGATGTTGACCCTTCATGCCCATTGCATCCTTTTGACTAAAGGACCCACTTCCCAGGTCAGTACACTAATGATGGTATTTAGTGTTGGCAACTCTAATTACGAAGCACAACACTAAATGTCAACAATCTTGTTAATGTTACCAACACCAAATGAACATAGACACTATTTGTCAACTATTGGATATAAATTTTTTATAAAATTACATTTAGTGTTACATATTATTTCATCAAATTGTCATGAAAAAAATATAAATCTAAATATATGAATTAAAGGGTTGTGAACACAACACTAAATGCAAACCAATTGAAATTTAGAGTATGTGTAGTAAAAGCTCAGGTAACACTATTAGTAACATAACACTAAATATCATTATTAGTGTAGTGGCACCTTAGACGGTGGAAGACAATGGGGATGTTTTCATCAATATGATTTTCATCTGATTTAACCTTGCGAGTGGGATGTTGCGAGTGGGACCGAGGACACTGAGAACATTTTCATCCGATTCCTCAGCTTGGGCAACTTTCTACCTAATAATCAATGAAAGTGCAAAAAACAGTTAGTATAGGCAATCTAAAAAATAGTTAATGAAAATAGGATACATTTGAAATGTAACTAAAATAAGTTAGGTATTCATCTTAGTTGTTCATACAACTTTTAGATGGTTGTTGCTACTTTCATCTAAGGCATCCACATTTACCTAAACCCTTATTTATATACCTTGTGTGTCATGGTTTTGGTTAAATGTTGGGGTTTGTATGTTGCATATGAGATATATTTTGTTTGTGAGACTAATTGTGCTTTAGAACAATCAAATTGGAGAGGCAAAAACTTTGCAATGGATTGTTTGGAGTTATTGAAGAAGCTACTAAGGTGAACCAGCCTATGATAGGCATAATGGCTAGTTTGCTATGTTCACATTTTTGAAAAAAAATTAAATTTTTTTTCATATAAAGATAAACATGAGAAATGCAAAGAAAAATTGAAATTTTATTTTTTTGACAAATTATCAATTTGTTGTGATTATTTGAAGTGTATTGCCCAATTGGCCCAAAACAATTTGTAGACTACCCCAAATCACCATAGAGTGTACCCATAATGGTCATCTAATCACCTAAAGCAATCTCAAAATTTTCTAACATGGTCACAATATTTTTAACATAGCCATGACATAAGGGAATTAAAAACTTAACTTTGGAAATGAATTTACATTAAAAAAAGGTAGAAGGTCATAAAATAGTCACTAATAACTCCATTAACATCATCCAAGGCATTGATTTCAGCCACTAACAAACCTAATGAAGTCTTAATTCCATTTATTAGAGGGTTGCTATTATGTGAGTATAGGAGTGTGAGTCCATGAGCCTAGAATACTACACACCTATGTAATAGGTGTATATACTATAAACCATCTATAATTATAGGATACATATATTATAAATACCCATATTATAGGTGTTTATGATACATACACCTTCTCTAGTGTGTGGTATTTATATTATAGGTATCTATATTGTAGGCTCAATGCACACTAGCTTGCATTTTAGGGCTCACATACTAGCACCGTTGGATACCTATATTGTAGGCTCAATGCTCACAAGCTCACATTCTTAGGCTCACATACTAGCATTGTTGCCATTTATTAGCAATAATCTGTCATAGATTGATGTAAGATTAGAATGGGTGGTTTTCTAGGTGTCCGCATTGGGTAGTTTGTCTGTCATGGGTTGGTTTATCTTATTGTTTATAAAAAAAATGATACTCTATCCAATGTATTTCAATATTTTAAACATTTTTTCCTTAGAACTTGATTTTGACTTTCAAAATAACTTTTTTTCTTTTGAAAAAAACTAACAAAAGGAAGCTTTTATAGTGTAGTTTCTACTCCATTTGAAAATTTTGAAAAATTCCTTAAAATAAGCATTTTAGTGAGGTTCAAAGTTGAAGATCTACAACCACTTTTCTAAATATGGATTGAAAAAAAAAATTCTTTATACCACAATGTTCTACACTATAATGCACTTCTATCCTGAGTATTTAAAAAATTTTGAACATGATTTGTATTTGATATGAATTTTCTTCATTTTTTCTTCTAAAATTCATGGTAATTTGAAATTGTTTTACAAAAAAATTTGAAAATTTGATGACAAATATATACATGTGATTTCACATCTCTAAAAATTAATTCCAAAAAATTTCACTCATGAATAGAGAAGAAATTGAGGATACAAAATGAGGGACTTTCAAGTTTGACTATATAGTCATGGACTTTGTTCTTTGGGATTAACTTGGAAGGACATGGCCCCCCCCCCCCATGATCTAGGTAGTCACTAAAATGCTTTGATTATTGGACCAATAGGTCTATGGACTAATAGGTGCATTATTTGTTTCTATATTTAATAGTGAAGTCATCCATTGAACCTTTTTACTTTTTAACCTTGTGAGGACATTGAAGCCCCAAAGTAGTACAAGGATGACTTTCCATATCACTATAGAAATGAAGAATGCATCTATCTGTTCAAAAAATAGATCATTTTGGAGTGATTATGCTGGTCACATGCTAGTGTCCTTCTAAGATTAAGGACAAGCAATTCAACATTTAGAAATGTCCATTTTGATTGATCGTATTGTAGAAAGCATACTTTAAATAGAAATCATCTTTAAATCATTAGATTGAGTGAGGAACATTTCATGTTTTGGTTCAAAATAATAATCATTTGAATGAATAAGAATTCCCAATAGAACTATTCAAAACTTGTAAAAAAATATGAGACTAAAATGTGATCTTTTCATCCTTAAAGAATTAAATCTTGTACTCAATGGTTAGAGTTGGCCAAAAATTTCGAAAAAGAAAAAGCCAAATTTTGGGTACTATGTTTCAAAAAAATTGTATCAAGGTCATTCTAATATCTAAGCCTTATCATATTCAAATATAGCATCATGCATTTGGAACACATGGCCATTTTGCAACTTCTTGGACATATAAAAGGTGCAACAATGATCTAAATTAGAAGTGTCCAGTGTCATTGGATCCTCCTTAGCATGAATACAAACTTTTGTAGCTACTACATACATCAATTCACAAACCTTAATTGTCAAATACACAAAAACAAACACCATGATGCAATCCAAATTGGGTTTCTCATGCCTTTAGGGATGAAGGATTCTAGGTTTTGAAAGGGACAATTCAATTTACTATATTGAGAAAATTATTGTTAAGAGACCATAATTAATGTCAATAGAATCAACCAAGGAGCATCATAAGTGATTGCAAAAAAATAAACTAAATTGAATCGAAAAAATATCCACAAATAACTTACTTAAAGTAACTCAGAAGTATGTAAATTCAAAATTGAATATCACTATCCTTTAGTAGTTAATAGAAATAATAACAAACCAATTCTACATATGGAACAATGGGATGTGGAATTATCAATCTTCTATTTCAAATTAGAATAGATGATCAAAGTGGCTATTCAAGCACCACTTTTTGTTGCTTCAAGGTTCCAAAAGTATTATTTCACTAATACAAACGTCCTTGGATTTGAACATCACTACATTTTTTTTCTTTTTTTCTTATCTTTATCATGTTAAATTTTATTAAAATTTCTTGAAATATGTTAAAACATGTTTTGTTTAAGAATTTTTAATAAGTTCTAACAAAAAAAAATTCAAGTTAAATTATTTATTTACTTCTTGACAATTTTTTGTTCAAATGTGTCGCGCCTCTTAGTGACACTTACCACCTTAAGCTCACTTTCCAAACACTTAACACCTCAATGCCACCAAGGTTCACGCTCTCCTAACACTACACATGCCACGCATCCACAATGTTAGGTTCCAACTCAAGTCACGGGGTTCCCCATTCCTCCGTGACTCCCAATCCTTTCCTTCTAATACTTAACTCCCACAAGACACCGGGCATGTCATTTGATGACATGGGGCGGAACTTCCATTGATGTCCAAGCACTCGGTGAGGCACTACTCCCACCGGTGCTAACCGCCCTTGAATGGGACCCAACTCCCCACTAGGCCCAACCCAACTCATTTCGGGACTCACTAATCGGGACTCACTAATTGGGACTCACTAATTGGGACTCACCAAACGGGACTCACACCATGGCCTAGTGTGGAGTGGGACACCACCCAACCGGTATCAAGGAGTGCACAAGCACTCCATGGTAACACACAAGTGGTGGTGAGGCTTCAACACTAACCTCACTACCCGGGGCCACTTAGGCTCACCATGGCACCATCCGGGAGTGAGGAGGGAGACCACCCCTCTTCATAGTACTCTCTACAGGATTCGGCAGCCCCCCCCCCCCTTGTATGTCAAGGGGGACTCCCAAATACCCTTTGGTTTTGGAAGACCACCTCGTTTCTCCCGATTCGCACTAGTTTGAGACTCCCGAACTTTCACCCGGCACAACTTTGCGGTCCGGGATCCAAATCGCACATGCGACCCCATTTTCGACATCTACGTAACGCGTAGATGCCGATGGACTACTCACTTGCTCCATTAGGACAATTACTCGCAAAGTTATCGCCCTCCAAAGATTCGGGACACTCCCGGCGCGATCGGGACACCCCCAACTTTGAACGCCCATAACTTTTGACTCGCAAGTCCAAATCACGCGTTCTTTGAACGGCTAGAAGCGTCTTCTCAAGACCTTTCCAAGCATGTATCACACGCCTCCAAATTTGTCTGGATCAGAGCACTACATTGCTCTGATCGCTCGGGACTCCTAGTCCCCCTCACCTCATCTCTTGCAAGGCTTGGGGAGTCATCCCCAATGTCCCCCTTGCTCACCAAGGTGGCATGGGCACGCCTTGTGATGAGGGTCGTGACAAAATGTGCAAAAGACATGAAAATGTTTGTATTGATGGTTTAAGGTGCTTCTACCTTTTCGACCACATGCAAGTAGGTACATTGTGAGTGTCCTTTTTGAGGACATAGTGAAGGGACCCCCTCGCTTAATAAGTGAATGAGTGAATAAACTCTGTATCTATATTTTTTCATTACTCCCTATATCTATATATCTTCTATACATATTAGATTACAATTGACATGGGATTAAGAATTGTATTTCATATCCTATATCTTCATTTGTACCTCTATGTCATACCATATCAATATTTCATATAATATCCATGTTTTGTACATTATATCTATATATATTACATATGTATTCTATTCATCATACTCATATCGGAGTTTTTTTTGTTTTAGTTTCAAAGGGGTGATGGATGAATCATGTGTTTTGTTTTTCATTTTTTATTTGCAAATATGATTAATATTGATAAAATCTATACATGTTCCTTTTTAGGGGGTAGTCTACTGCATCAATTTTCCAAGAAACTACATCCGATAGGAGGTTCACTTTTTTGTTTTCAATAATTAATATACCAAAAAAATGTTATGCCAAGTGCTTGCTCAATTGCAGTGTACTACAAAATAACCTCTCTAAAGTAATATACTCTAAAGGTAACATTGATTGTCTAGTCCCAAGCCTAGGACATATACAAATGTCATCAATGCAATGACCCTCCTTAATATAATAACTTCTCTAATGCAATATAGTCACCCCAATCCCAACTCTATTATTTCAGAGAGGTTCTATTGTATTAACATAAGTGTTGAAATAATCATATATGTTAATACTAAGGTAGGAACACCTAAAACAGACACTTATTTGAGATGACTTGATTGTGAGGGTCTATGCAGAAAAAAATGTTGTCTACGGGGTAGGAAATAGTTTAGGAAACCAACAAAATTAGTTTTGTATTTTTCCAAGCTTGTATGAATATTCTATGAATTTTTGAAGACAACTTCATGGATGCAACTATTGTGGACACTAGATTAACACCAAAGCGGGCATGAAAACACCCAAAAGGAACACATTCTACACTTGAATTAAGTGCGGGTGATTGGCTACTTCTTGAAATAATGACAACTTCCTGGAACCCCACATGTCTACTTTAGAACCCCACTTGTTTACCTCGGGTCCACAAGCCCTTGAATTTAGGTTGTTTTCTAAGTGTCCATAAACGACTCCTGTCCATTTTAGGTGTTCCTACCTTATAAAATTCCATCCCCATCCCGAAACATCATTTTTTGAAACAATGCTAAATTCTTCTTCTATATTACTTTTTCACTACATTTAAATGTAGAATTTTTTTTTGACTTGCAACAAGTATGTCCACCAAAATATTTAGAGTTTCAAGATTCACCATTTTTAAAGTAGTTAAACTTGAATTTTCAAAACAACATTTGAAACACATTTTAGAAGTTTCATTTCCATTTTCCAAAAAATACTACTCCAAAATTTGTAGGATCTCCAATTAGGGGGAAAAATTCAATGGTTAGGAAATAAGTTAAACACATAAACTTTAGAAAAAAATTTAACAAAAAACTCAAATAACAAATATTGAAAAATATGAAAAAATAAAATACTCTTTCTACAATGGCTAATGTAAAATATTGCAATCAACCTCCCCATTAGCCATTCAATATTTTATTTAATCTTTTTATATTTTTCAATATTTTAATGGCTATATTCTTTCTACAATGGCTAATGCAATTCCATACTTTCAATTCCAAAAAATAATTTAAATATCATGGAAACCAACATCATTTGCAAATTTGTCAAATTTCGAATATTTGATATTCTCTAATATCAACTACCTTCAATTTTTGGGTACAAAAAGCTAAAATGATGTATGCCAACATGTGAAAGGCACAAAAAGTTCCTTTGGAATTCTAAGAAAAAATTGACAAAATATAAAGTAATTCCAAATTATGGTACACAAAACCAAGTTTTATAGACATGGCTAACTTTGAAATTAATTTTCTTTCAAATCACAACTAACAAAGAGCACAACCGTGAGACGCACAATTTGGAAGATCTCAGTATAACAACCAAAACAAACTGCCTAACTTGAAGGTATGGATTTTATCTTCACAATTCAATAGTAATGTGTTATATGTCGCATACTATAGCTTTCCTATATCTACTTTTAACGTTGCCTATTAATGCTTATGGTACGTATTAGATGTTTTTTAGCAATACTAAAGGGTTGGTTCAGGTTGGTTCCCCATGCTGCGAACTAGCTAGTTCATGCCTGAATTTTAAAAATATGAAAAAAGAAAATATTGAAAAATATTTTTTTATTATAATCTGATGTGGCCGATATTCAACCACGTCAACCAACTAGTGTAATTGAGTTTCCATAGTCTTAGAACTTACGGGAGCTCGTAGGAACTCGCAGAAACTCACAACTCTTTACAGGAGGTGAATTTCATACAATGGTTGTTTAAATGAAAAAGTTTCAAATCTATAACTTAAATTTGTTTATTTGTTTGTTTGTTTATTTGTATGATATGCCTAAGATCTAAGAAACCATGAAGAGTTTGGCGATGCTCTTGGTACTATTGGAAGCTCTTTGTAAGGAGGGGTGCATGGACTTTGTTTTGTGGCATATGGACATAAGGTGTGAAAATTATTGATTCTCCAAAAAAATCATGAATTTGGAAATTGAATTAAATGAATCTTTTATTTTGGAAAAAAACATAACTTTTGCATTGCATGCCCAAACACCAGAAAATGAAGCCCTTGTGCTCCTTCATGCATAAAGCTTTTTGTTCATGTCAAAAATGCAAACTCTTCCATTGCACAAAGCCTTGCATTCCTTTGTGGGTGATTGCAAGAAACACTTGTCGATTTGGTTGCATATTGTTGATTTTTTTTGGAATATTTTAAAATTAGAAAATTATTATTTTTTAAATTAAAAAAATATGACTAATGTATATACCTTTAAGATGAAGGTACCCATGGAAGGAATTGCATAGAAAAATCATCTAAGTAGGAGAACTAGAAAAGTGCTAAATCCCAAGAAAATACATACCTTGATGTTTTAACTAAGGAAAAATAGTAAAAATAAGTAAATACACAAAATAAAAACTAGGCATTTGCAACAACCCTATGGAGATGGTCATTCACCAAAAAAACCACCATAATAATATTTTAGATGTTTCAAAATGCAAATAGAAAGAAGCTCACTTTGTAGGCTTCTACTACACAAAAAATTAACTATTTTTAAAATTCCTTCTCTGGAAAGCTACAATTCTACTAGAAGACCATCTCATCTAAATTTCAGCTCAAAATCTGTTTTGGGGGTTCTAAGTAGTACTAAAATCCTCCAAATTGGCAATTGTGACATTTAATTGGGGTCTATTTTTGGATAGTAAATTATTTTTTGAAAATTATGAAAAAATTAGGGAAGGTGTATGATAATCACAAGTACCTTCCATATAAATCTTGAGTCATTTGGAGCAAAAACGCAAAAGTTATGGGCAAAAAACAAATCAGCACACATTGTGTGACACAAAATAGGACAAGTGTTTCTTGCAATCACCCTTGTGCATATTGAATATTAAATTTTTTATCAATTCAAATTTTTGTTTAATTTTTACTTTTATTTTTTTTATTTAGGTTGTAGCAACGACACAAGGCTAGACTAGTCTAAGTGGAAAAACCATAACTTTTACATTGCATGTCCAAATGCATGAAATAAAACCCTTGCACTCCTTCATGGATGAAGCTTTCTATTTGTATCGAAAACGCAACAAAAACCTTGCATTCATTTGTGCATAAAAGATATTGACTTTAAACTTATTTAAAAATTAAAAATTAAAAAATTAATTTTACTTTGATTTTTAGATGTAGCAACAACCCAAGGCACAAACGTTTTGTGTTTGATAGATGAATCCTTCTAGTATGACAGAAGTGCAACTATTCATCCTCGATTTTTTTTGTAAAAATGGGAAGGTCTTCTACAGTAGTTCGACTTCCAATGAGTATTTTTGATCTTTATTTAAGTAGATGATGTCACACGATTTCAAAAGGGATGATTTCCGTAGTTCCAAGTCCATCCTTAAAGGCTTAAGTCTTATTTCGTCATTGTAACTCTACCCAAAATAATGAAATTAGTTTGACTTACTCCAAGAAAGATACTTTAGAGGCCATCAAAAGTCTACAAATACAAATACTTCTACAAACATTTCTATGTATATATAGGGAGGTTTATGAATCCCAATTACATCCATACCTAATTCATGCATTCTTCTAAACAAACAATAAATATTTATATAATATACTGTCAAATTTCAAGAAATTAGTATGGGACAACCTAATTTCACTATTTTGTGTAGTATCTTAGAGCATCTCTTGCACCCCTCTTGGTTTGAGCCTGCCATATGGATTTCCAAAGGGAGAGTGGTAAGAATCAAGGACCTAGTGGCGAGGGGGGGCTAGAAAATCTCATGTGACCCGAAGCAAGAGAACTAGAAAAAGATTTTTTTAGCATTAGTTGGTGGGTGATTCAAAGGCATTGTGTCATGAGAAAATTTCCATAGAGAGCCACATCCTTCATGAGCTATCGTTTGACAATCTCCTCCCAAATCCTAATTTTTAATCTAAATTTTGAAAAATCTAAGAATGTCTCATGATCACATAGTACTACGTAGTATAAAAAAGGCACAAATTCAAAAAAAAATTCACCCCTCCACTAGAGACTTGTAGAAGATTCTATACAATGTGACTAATGCCTATAAGGGGCATTAGTCACAATTGAGGAAATCTTCCACAATTCTACCTCTTGATTCAAAAAATCACCTAAGAAATTCCCAAAAGTTGTAATAAGTCCTAAACAAGCATCCTAACATATAAACTTGGACATGTGAACACCAATTTTATTTATTTTTGGGTTGGGAGTTAAAACAATCCAAAAATTGCAAAATAATTTAAAAGTGTCCAATGCTTCCACAAATTTGCAAGTAGGTGCCTTAAATAGTGAAGAACGTGTATACAAATTCTACATAAATTTCACTTGCCCACGCAACAGTTGTGACAAATTTACTCAATTGTGTCTAATGTGACTAATACTACTAGAAAATTCAATTTTTCTATTGTTTTGGTCGCGTTGTTTTGGTCTCTATTTTGTTGATTTTGACAAAAAAACTATTGAAAATCAATAGATTTTTGTCAAAATGAATAGAGTAGTGACTAGAACAACGCGACCAAAACAATAGAAAAATTGAATTTTCTAGCATTATAATGCCCTTGAGGGCATTAATCAAAATTGAGCAAATCTCCTAAAATACACGCCTTTTGTATTCAAAAATTGTCCAAGATCTCTCTAATAGATGCATTAAATCCTAAACAAGCACATTGGGTACAACAATTCCAATTTTATTAATTTTGGATTAGGAGTTAAAATAGTTAAAAAATTGCAAAAATTCCTTAAAGTGCCCAATGTTCCTACAAATTTGCATCCAGGTGTCTTATATTGTATAGAATATATATATAAATTCTAAAAAGATTTAACCCTCCTTCATTTGAGAATTATAGAAGATTTCAGATATTGTGACTAATGTGACTCATAAGCTTGTAGGGCATTAGTCACATTAGTCAAAATGTACTAAGTCTTCTACATCATTTACCTCTTGATTCACAAAATTGTTTAATTCACAACACTTACATCTTGATTCACAAGGAAATACTCATATTTAGTTGTGTCCATAGGAAAAACACATGAGCTACTTATTTTCCACGCATCATAAAATCTAGGGATTTTGAAATTCATATAGGCAATTAGAGTCCCAAATTAGGATGGAGTGGTTTAAAAAATAGATTAATCAAGCACAAATAAGTGATTTTTTTTAACATATACTAATATACCCCCCCCCCCAAAAAAAAAAAACACTTGTAGACCTTGAGAAGATGATTGAGAAGGGTGGTTAACACCAAGGCTTTTTTTTGGACTAGTGTCCCCTCTGTTGTCTTCACTTCACAGGCTAGATTTTGGAGGTACAAAATCATAGTGGTCAAATTTTGACAGATTTGGCAAAATTTCACCAAGAAAAAAAGCCTTGATTCACACCAACCTACAAATGTGACTACAACTTCCAAGTTGCCATTGTCATCACCACAATGGCCTTTGACATGTTAGAATACGGAATCCAATGACAACAAGGGGTTGAGAAGGTCCCCTCTACGAATCAAAATTCTACCGGAGTCGAGGCCAATTCTAGAGGCCCTATGCCTCTACATCTCCAACTATAGTGCTGTTGGGATTGAATTTCACTTGGCTACTCATAAATTAGTTGGCAAGGCTCTTTTACGTGTGTGGAAGAGATGCTTTTACTATGACAAATTTTAAATGCTAATATCTTGGTCAAGATTGTAATAGTGTGACAAGCCGAATGCGGAGGTCTAGCCAAGGGTGAATGTAAAAAAAAGACCCCCTATTTTGTACTTGACTAATCTATTTCTCAACACTTTGCCTAGCAAATTTGGGGTCTTCAATTGCAAATATGAACTCAAAATTTACAAATTCTGTCATGCCTTGCAAATAAATCGTTCCTGCGTTTTCCCCAGGTGTAAAATGCAGGGGGGGGCAAAACGGTCCCCGCATTCGGCTAGTCGCACTACTATAGTCGCGGCCCAATATCTTCACCTTCACTGAGATACCGAGGGATATACCGGGAATATCACTCACCGACAGTGCATTGAATATACCGCACAGAGAGCATTGGATGAATTCTGGGATAAAATTGGGGATGAAATAAAGACGACGGAGCGATGACTTTTGGGATCAGGGTAGCTGCGACCGTTCACGTGCCACAGGTCGCCATGGCTATGCCGATGGCTATGGCGGTCGGCGCGAGCGCTTCAGTTACGCCCGTTGCACGGCGAGCGTCTTGACGAAATGCTCGCAGCCGCATAGGGCTCGTCGAGAGCTTCATCCACGATGCAGCAGCGTCGAGAATGGCGGAGTTTGCAGCCATCGCGATGCCGTTTCCTGGCGCTCGTCACGTTTTTGGCCTTGGTGGACGAAGTTTCGGCTGGCAACAAAGCTCGTGGGATTGATCCACAAGGTCAACTCTCCTCTTACAGTTCAGTGATGAGTAGGAACCGTGTCATTAGTAACTCGGTTTCGGTTATGGCATGAACATGTCGGTTTATCGACAATGCAGACGGATTAGTACGAGGATATGGCTTCATATGCATTCGATGATGAACAGTAGTATTTTTCAAGGTTTGAACGGCTTTGACTGTATTATTGTGATCGGTGGAATTAAATGCGCAGAAATTGAGTAATTGTCGTTGTTTATGGTAAGGACCAGGTTAACTGGTGTATGTTCGAGACTAAATAGTTTTCCTTAATTGATTAGGTTAAAATGGAGGACGGTAGTCTGTCTGTCCAGAGTACTTGTGTTTTGCTTTTAGGTCATTACGGCATGCCTGCAAATGAATCTTTGCTAGTCTTGGAAAGATGGTTGGAGTCTTGACATGGATGAGGTTTTGGAAACAGATTTGGATTATTTTAAGGATGACACTATCTGGTGCAAAGATGGTCTTAAATCCTTTCCTCGGGAGCGCCTCAACGATAACTTCTGCGATTGTGCAGATGGGACAGATGAGCCTGGTGAGAGCGGTTCTCAAATGAATGGTTATCAATGAATGTACGAATTGGAAATGTAGTCTTAGAAGTCTAGAAGTGCACAGTCCATCTATTGCCAGACTAATTCTGTTTCTGATTCACTCGAGAATTACAGAGTGCACAAGTTTGCGATGTATCTAATGCGATTTTATGTGTTGCAGGAACCTCGGCCTGTCCTAATGGCAAGTACTACTGCAAAAATGTTGGATCAGATCCGAAATTGGTTTATTCTTCACGAGTCAATGACGGCATTTGCGGTTAGACTCTTTGTGCTCTTTGTGCCAGTACGCACTGCATTATCATGAGAATATTAATAAGTTCCCTGTTGTATCAAGAGAAGAAACGAAACTGCTGTCGTGTCACGAGAGAGATCCATCGATTATTGTCGACATCTGCATGGAGTTTCTGTCGAGCAGGGATGGTAGTAGCAGAGTCGAGGTCAAATTTGTTACGAAATACGTTCATTCTTGCAAAATCAGTGTATAAAATGTCAGACCTCAAATTTGCAGACTGCTGTGACGGAAGTGACGAGTACGAGATGAAGAAACGAGTTGATTGTCCCAACACCTGTGGAGGGGCAATCAACGAATTAAGTGAGAAATTGGAGGAGGATTTAGGGCAATCAATAACTTTCGACACAGGTGATATCTCCGAAGTCATTCCAGATAAGGAGCGAAAAAAGTTCGGGGAGGACTTGGTCAGCAAGCTGAAAGGTAGTTTTTGCATTTCGAGTTCTCTTGAAAACTTCACCCTGTTCAGGGATAAACTGGCTGATATGTAGTTGGGACCAAGTCCAATTGCATACATACAGGGTACTGCATTCAATAATAGCAATCCATTCATGAATTAAAAACAAATTGTTGTTTGTGAGTGTGACATTGATTAGGTTTGGTTTATAGGTAAAAATCATAATCATAATTTATCTGTTGTGAAAGTTGATTTGCATTTATGCTGAGGAAGTTTTTCCATAATATTCTGTATTGCGACTTGGTACAATAGATTCTTTAATGTTATTTGACACTGGGGGGATTGTGTGTTGTAGAAATGAAGGCAGTCATGTTGGTGATGCAGTGGCTACCCTTATTCTCGCTTCTCGCCTTGTTTGGCTGGATATGGGCACGGGTGCCCCGACGCCTACCACTCCGACAAAAGAAAGGGTCAAGGTCTTCCGTGGTATAAGTAAACGCAGTGGTGAGATTGAATTCCTTTTGTCATGGCAAGATGCCATTTTTTAATTTACGACAGTCGGAGAGGAAGTTGATCACAGAGTGTAGATTTTTTTAATTGTGGAGGATGTCGTTTATCAACTAAGAGTATGCAGTGGCGGAAGCAGCAAACTCTCTGCATATGTTGGAACAGACCTTGCTGAGAAAGCTTGCAAGCATTTGAGAGCGATTGACCAATAGGAATGGCAGATGACGGCATGGAAGCTTCACCTTGAGCATGCCAGATGCCGAGGTAACAGAGCGTTGGGAAATTATTATTTTTATAGGTTAAGGAGGATCCTGGGAATTACAATCCTTAGTGTTGTCACAGAATGTATATAAACTCGTGAACGTTCTGATTGAAATATTGTTGAAGCCGCATTACTATTGTCATCGTTTCTGGCGAAATGATATTGTGATTGTTGGTGATTGATGGATGCATTGAGAATGCACAATCCACAGTGAGCATTACTGTTTAGTTCCCCTGGTCAGATGAGATGAAGTTCAGTTCTACCTTGTGAAGAGAAGCATACATTTGCAGTTCACCATTAGGAATCTCCCTAGGAATCCCCCATGTCCTAAGGTAATGGCAACTTAAACACCTTAAACTGTAAGGTACCTAGAACAAATTTCTATTTTTTGCCTGATAGCAAATTAAGTCGACATGTGAAACCTCCATTCTCCTACATATAACTAGAGCAAATTGTCCAAGTGTTTACAGTAAACTTGCCAATCACCACATGGACAAAATTCAAATCCTTCTCCGTATAAATACAGAGACTTGCATGTTTTGAAATTTGACATGATCATTAAATGTCATGTTAAGATTCACCTTCAAAAAATAGAATGCAAAAAGATTTCTTCCAACAAATTTTATTGCAATCTAAAGGCAATGAAGCTAAAGCCTAGTTAAACATTCCTTGCAACCCTTCACCATACGGTGTGCGGTCATAGGGCGTTGATACAAAATTTTGTTCTTATAGCAATTGAATTGGTAGTTGCATCGTGTGGTTAGTGTATGGTAATTGGCAAAGTTGTTGTGTGGTTTTTGGATGTGTGTGGTAAATGGCAAGTTTACTCTACTCAAGGGTGCTATTATTTAGGCATCACTTTTTGTCTGATAGCAAATTAAGTCGGCATGTGGAACCTCCATTCTCCTACATAGAACTTGAGCAAATTGTCCAAGTGTCTATTCAAGGGTGTTACTATTTAGGCATTACTTTTTGTTGCTACAAAGTTCTGAATGTGTTGTTTCTTATAGAGTCTACTAACCATTGTAGGAGCTTATAGTGTGTTGCTTTTGAAAATATATAATATACTCTCAAGTAGTAGAAAATTTAAGCTTTACTTACAATGTCTTTCACTACAATTGTTGATCTAATTGAACCAATTTTCAAAATGTGGACACATGAAAAACAAAATTGCTTATACATTTATCCCTATGAGGGTGGGCCAATCATCATGAAAATCATCCTTTTTGGTACAATATGAATCATCTGCTTAAAACAAAAAACAAAAAATAGTCACTCAAAGTCTAACTACTATGCAAGATCTCCCCTTTTTGCACAAAATTCCAAGGATGAACATAAGGTAGAACCTCTTCAAAGTAATACTTCCTGAAGTAATATTGATTGCATAGTCTTGTCCTAGACTGCATCCAAACATCAATAATGTAATGACCTTCCCTAATGTAATAATATAATTAGCCTAGTTCCAACTCTATTAGTTTAAAGAGGCTCTATAGTATGCACTTTTGTATTACATAGAAGGATTTTTTGTCATCCATTGGACCACATTGGGCCACAATGTCTTTACAAAGTTAGGGTGCCACTACTAACCCTTAAAGGACGGACTAGTGATTGTGGAAATCATCCCTTTTAGAACCATCTGACATCATCTACTTTATAAAAAAATAAAAAATATTCATTGGAGGTCAAACTACTCTACAAGATCTTTTGTTTTTGCACAAAATTCTAAAGATAAACAATTGCACTTCTATCCTACATAGGAAGATTCTTTGTCATCAATTGGACAAAAACATCCTTGGATTTACTAACAAGTTTGGTGCAGGCATGACTAGCCAACGCCTAAGGCCTCTTATTTTTTCATACCAGTAATAAGTTATGTGGATGCCTCCAGTGGCCAGAATCCTCCATATGGAAATATAAATTTTGGATCACCGCAAATTTGGTTGTCGTACGCAATATTACATTATGAAGAAATGCTAGGATGCTATTGTTGGGGTTCAACGCATCTTCATTGTAAGTTGGTCACCTGTCTAACATACTCCTTGGCGAGTTGATGCTTGTGCAGCTTCTCCAATTTACGAGTTGTGCACAATTCTAAACATTTGACAACTAAGTTACAGATTATTCAAACTCCCACTTTATGAAGTGGACATGCTGCCTTGCTCAATAAGAAGCATATTATGAAAGATCTCTCCATATTCAGTTCTCATCATCTCCCAAAACCACACTGCTAAATAAGTTCATATGCTTGGAGTGATGCCAATTATAGTATTAACTACCTTGCACGCATTTTTGGTGCACTTCATAGAATCATGTGAGTTCACAAAACTTTACTTTTGGTCCGAGGGGAAATTGTTCCAAAACTGATAACATATTTTCTATTGTGTCAAAATTGAAGGTTGTGCTACATCACTAAGGTTTAAATAATGGCAAAATTATAATTGAAATGTACCACAGCAAATCGCTACAAACTCATGGCCTAGGGTTTGGACCACTAGAATAAATCACTGTGCCTGAGGGGGGCACTGATAGGGTGAAGTCCATTCTCCAATTCCATCGTCTCTGAGGACCCGATCAACGCTGCATTGAATAGAGATTGCCGAAAAACAAGTTCCGGCGACACTTGCGGCTCCTGCACAAATTTCAATGAAAGTCTTTTCAGTGAAGCCACTAATCAATTTAACATAAAAAAACATTTGACTGCAAACGTCCTAATCCAGAAATTCCTTTTCCAAGTAAGAGAAATAAGAGAAATAAGAGAGTACCATACCACATGGCTTTTTGGATTGACTGGCTTTCACTCGTGAATCTCATGACCGGCTGTTGAGAGCGAAATAGTCCTTTTGTCGACCACCAACTCCATGACCGTAATGAAGCAAATTCAGGAGGCCCATATTGCAGCTAGAAAAGAAGCACAAAGATCAAGGAACACAAACGATGGTCCTTCCATACAGTGGAAATCCAATAGAACTCCCTCTGGCACTTTGAACAGCTGCATGAACCAAACACACAAACAAAACCCCAGCTGAATGATTAAAAAATCATATCTAAAAACCACATCAACACTCATATAGGGTCCAGTTGATAGAAAATAATATGCATTATGAACACGCGCAATAAAAAACGGAAGCTTATTCTGTACTAAGTTATGGCTGCTATTCGGATATCAGACATAACCCTCCAAACTAGATCAAGATCGTCAAATCTTGGAGATTACGGCTCTTTCAAAGAGTGTGGGAAGGATGAGGTTATGACACTAAAAACTACTCTCCCTCTTTCCAACTGCACCGTGCCATGTGTCAATGAAAGAGGAGAGGGTTACATACTAGATAACCGGTCAAGGAGATGGTCACTGCACATAACCCTCTCTTCTGAGCTAAATGAAGAAATTTGATCCTCAAGACTAATTGCTCAATAAAGAGCATGGGAATAGGGTTATGACCCTAGACCCTGTTCTTTTTTAACTGTAATGTGTAGTGTGGCAATGAGAGGGTAACGATCCAATGCAAGTCTGCCATGAGTGAGGGTTATATCGGTAGTAGAAGATAATAAAAAACATTTGCCAAGTCACGAAAATTGGGGTAAGCATAAGCTTACCTGTGCTTCAAACTTGATTGGAGATTGAGGGCCAGCAGCAGTGTCGCCTCTGTTCTCATGAAGACTACTCTTATTTGAACCAAACGCCAAAGACGAAGATTGACACAGTTTGCCTGCTGCTGCCGCTGGATCAAAGCAATTTGTGACTCTCGGGGATGGAGGCATCCATTTGCATTTTGCATAGTATGCACCTACAATTTTCCAAGTCACCTCCAAATTTTGAAGAACTTTCAACACCTCGCTCATGATTAAGTGTGGTGGAAAATCAATCTGCAAATCAATACACCAATTCCATAAATACCCAGGCAAGTAACTAGTCATTACAGTCACACCCAATTTAGCCAGTTCCAACCAAGTTGAATGGACTCCCTACTTGGAACAAGACATAATTACTGGACATGATATTAAAACTAGAACTTTCAACACCTCACTCAGATTTAAGGTGGTATAAAATCAATATAAAATGGATACAAAAACTCTATAAATTTCCTAACAAATAATTAGTAATTAAAGTCCTAACTCATTTGACCAACTCCAAGCAATTTGAATAGACCCCTTGGCTGGAACAGGACATGATGTTTACAAGTGTTTGCATGGAACCAACTAGATTAAATGAGAGCCAATCCAAGGAGAAGAATGAAGAGTAATCCAAAACAGTACATACCGTGAAACCAAGTACCCAATTGCCTTGGGGCATGACTCTTATGATGGGCACAGGCATAGGACCATGTTTTTGGAGCATGGCCTTCATGTGAGTGGATTCAAGCACAGGCGAGAATTCAAAAGGCGACATGGGTGACATGGGCACGCTTCTTGGAGTGCCCACCCCTCTTGACTGCTCCACGCTTTCCGACATCATATGGTTGGAGTTCGAAGATTCAGGACCATGGGGGTGTTGTGCATGGTTATTAGTCCTCGGAATGTTAATGCCCTCAGATTGTTTTCTATCAGAAGCTCCGTGTGTATTGCTGGCATGGTTTTGGCTTCGTTCGACACTGTTGCTCACTGAGTTTGTCACATCCTGCAAATCAGACCACCAGTCATGACTTGATTCCTTATTCCAGAATGACTACATTCGTGCCAAAATTAGTGCACAATAAAGGCCACATTTTCATGGTGACAGAGTGAAAGGAAATAGGTGTTATAACCCTGAAAGGAAAAGAAAACTCCTTAACTTCCACATGGTACACATGATCAGTGCGTAAGAGATTTAAAGTTTAAAACTTCATACTGGAATTAGATCAAAGATCAAAGCCTTTTCAACTAAGTCCTACAGTGGAGATATAGGAATGTTGCAGATAACTTACCAGATCACTGAATTCTCCTTCAAGGTACTCATTGGGTCCTTTTTTTTCCTGGCTATCCAAAAGGAGGTAGTATGCCACAGTAGCCTACCATCCAAAAAGTAAAACTCAATCAGTCAATTTGCTTTAAGCTTGTAACATTCTTGAGGAGCTGCCTCAACATCCCTGGAGATGTAATTCAAATTCTTTTGGTGCACATGGAGGCAATGTCAAGTGGGAGGTCCCAAAAGAAGTCACGCCCTGAGTGACCTGCGTACTCTTTATAATGAATGTAAAAAATTTGTGGAGTCACCTACAGAGGAGAAGCATGAGTTCTCATAAATGATAAAGAAAGTTATGTTTGAAATCTGGACTTGAGTCACAATCTCCTCTGTACCATAAACAATCTTCAAAGATTTAATTTGCATATAAAGAATGTAAGATTGCATTCATCTATGATAAGTTCACAGCTTGGCTAAGTTCAATTCAACAAGAAAGTTTAGAATATTCAGAACCCTGGAGTACCTTGGATTGCTCTTCCCACATCAAAGAGTGGACAAGGCCCATGCGATCAAAGCCCATCTTTTCCACTTTCTGAATGATATCCTCATCAATCTGGCACCCAAAACCATCCCAAACGTTGTAAGATTGCAAGAATATTGAGAAGGTTGCTCCAGAACTAGTTTGTTTCTCCAAAATATATTAGATTTTTTAACTCAAAGATCAATTTCTAATATATTAATAATAAACCAAGAATGCACTAGCAAATACAGTCAACGAATATCTTGGCAATCTGAGCAGGACTCTGCCATCAGGCCTTGAGAAAGGACACCCAAAAGGGGGTCTCTAAAGGGGAAAGGATTCAACAAGAAGTGCCCGAAGGGGATCCCTGAAGTTTCAAAATATATGATATCTTGTTTGACTGGTGAGAAGGGGCACAATAAAAGGTCATCCTGCCAAAATTCCTTACATGACTAACCTTTCACTCGACATAAATATCCTGCAGCTTTGACAGAAAGTGAAAAGGGCAAGTTAAGGGTAGATACCCTCTTCACTTGATATGCAGTTTCAGCTGGAGGAAGAGCAATGTAGCGGGGCAGCTTTAATTGGAAAAAGGGGTGACGCCTAATTTCACCAATAGTGATGCGTTGCATCGGATCCGCCTTGAGCATGCTTGTGATCAAGTCCCGCGCCTCCGCAGACAAATGGCTTGGCAACATGTAACAGCAGTCCTGGGAATCAACACAGCAGAACACAATCTTAGTCTCTTTAAGCAGGGAATACAGTCACACACATCAAACTTCTTAAAGTCACAGGCTCTGCACCCAAACAAGTTCCATCACATGTGCTTATGCTGTGTGGGAGTTGTCCAATTACATATTTAAGCCCCAAGACATATTCTAGGAATATACCAGAATGTCATTTTAGAGAGTGTGCTAATACAGATAATTGGATGTATCCCTATTCACAGCCATTTTCCCTCGTAACACAATAAACAGTGATCCATAATCAAATGGATCCTCAAAGCTTGAAGGGAAGTGACTCGCCCTCCTCTTACTAACATGTCCTTCAAAAATAAGGGTTGTTCAACAGTCAAATCTGAGGTTTAAGGAATGCACTTCCCCTACGTGTGCATAGGCTCCACAATCAAGGTTTTGTTTTGGCAATACAACCTCCCTGTATGGCCACTCAACTTGCTTTAAACAGCAGGGATTGCCACACAGTGATCTTCATTATAAGGTTGTAGGCAGCACCACCCGCAAAAAAACATTGTCCAAAAATACAAATTTGCCTCCATTTCGTAGATACATATCCTCCAAGTTTACCTCCATTTAGACTACGCACATAGAAAGCATGTAGAATAGTTCATGTGATCAAAGATATAGCAATATTGCAAGGAATGTCCATGAGAGCCCATTAGGTCAAGACCATGGAACTAGGCTTACAATGATTTTGCGGTAGAGACTGGAGATGTTCTCATCATCAAAGGGCAAAACACCGCAAAGCATGGCATACAAGATGACTCCACAGCTCCAGACGTCGACCTCCGGCCCCGCATACCAGTGCCGCTGGATGACCTCCGGCGCGGCATAATTGGGACTTCCACAACTAGATTTCAGGAACTGTCCATCACGCATAATGTTGCTCAATCCAAAGTCCGCAATCTTAATGGAGCTCCGTTCCTGGTCTAACAGCAGATTCTCAGGTTTTAGGTCACGGTGCACCACACGGTTTGTGTGGCAGTAATCCACCCCTGCAATGATCTGCAGGTACCACAACAGGGATCAATTCCCACAATCAGAGCAGTCTACGATCTTAAGATGTCCCACTGGAAATAACCATTCGTTAAAATGGGATGGTTTAGAGTGCCAAAACTGTGACACTCAAGCTCAAAAAAAATAAGATTGGTGTAAATCTAAGGATGTTAACGGGCATCTAGAAAGTGCCAATATTCTTGAATTTCTATACTTTAACGATCATAACAAGCTTCGTACCCTAACACAAGGGTCTCATATGCAATTCCCTTTTCCTAACGATGTTCAAAATAAGGCATCTGTTCAAAATCACTGGCTTCAAAAGCATGGTAGATGTTGAGGTTCTTAGAGAAATATGAGACATGGAGGAGAAATGCATACAGATTTCCAACAAGGAATCCACTAAGAAACCCTGGTGAAAATGATAACCTGAATCATTTAAAGCATGTCACATCTAAGGGATTCAAGGGGTGTGACATTACCTGTTGGAAAAAGTGGCGAGATTCATCTTCAGAGAGACGTCCATTGAGGACGATGTAGTCAAACAAGTCGCCGGACTCCACATACTCCATCACCATGCAGATTTCGGTCGGCGTCTCGATGACCTCGTACAAACGTACCACATGGGGATGCGCCACGAGCTTCATCACCATCAACTCTCGCCTAACTGCACCAGCAGCAGCAAAAATACATCAGCAACCAATGATCGTGCACACAACAAAACACATCTTCCAGCAATTCCTAAATCGCTGCAAAAGTCCCTACAGTGATATGATTATGCACAACCGATACACATCTTCCAGCAATTGTGATCAATCTCTGCGAGAAAAGTTCAGAAACCAATGATTGCACACACATTGAATACACAACTTCCAGCAATTATGTTAATTCTCTCCCAAAACGTTCAAAACCAATGCTTGAGCACACAAAAATTTACACATCTTCGCTCCAGCAATATTTCAATACCTACAGAAACCTTCCGAAACAGACATGGTTGTGCACACAACAGATCAAAACACATCTTTCAGCAATCTCCGCAGTGAGGAGACTCTCAAGCTTGCAATCACAAACCTTTCTCCTCCATGTCGCGCATCTTGTGGCGATTCATAATTTTGATGGCCACTTTTTGTCCCGTGGGGATATGCACCGCTAGCTTCACCTTACTGAAAGCGCCGATGCCCAGCGTCTTCATCAACCGGTACTTGTGCTCCGTGTAGAAGTACGCCGCCGTGCTGGACCGCCGGCTCGACACCCGCGACATCGCCACACTCCCCGACATCACTTCCACACTCTCACTTGCATTTATTTCTCCTCTACGACAAAATCGACGGCTTCTCTCACTTACAAGGAAACCCTTGGCTCTGATCCGTTCCGGGTATGCACGGGATGTGCGCAGCCAGATCTCGTGTGCGTCGGAAGATGGCCATGCTGAAGGGCGAGGCAGGAGGTTCCCACGGTTTCATAATAAACGGGGTGGTCGCGATTCCAAGCAGCGAGGTGAGACGCAATCAGAGCGAAGGCGTGGATTCCCGTGGTAATAGTTACAAAAACGGTGCTCTTCCTTCGCCTTGTACTAAACTGTGTCGATGCAGTCACGTTCTCAAAGGCGCCGGCCAAGGAAGGGCGTGGTGCGCATGTCATGGTGAAGAGTCGCTCATGAGCTTGACGTCGTGCCGCCAAACCCCGTAGTAATGCTCATCTTCGCCAAATTCTACGGAATGAATTTTCACAATGGAATGGATCCCCCCGGAAGCGCATTCAAGGGCTTGGTTTGCGAGAGAGACTGGCTGGATTCAGCAAACCTGCAGGAAAACTCCTAAGGGAAAAATTTGAAGAGGCAAGGGCTTTCTTGGAGATTCATCAACGCTGTTACTTGCCGTGTGAAATGCCGCGCTCGCTCTAAGTCTAAGATCCATGAACTAAGAAGGAAGTAGTCCTACTGAAGGTTTGAGATGCAAATACCGCAACAACAAAAAAATCACAAAAATAGGTGAGGTGAGGAAAAAGAGAAACGATTCGCCCGCTTCCTCGCTCATCACCGTGGATCTACAACTTGACTGCCATTCCTAGAGGGAAATAAAATGCGGCATTCTCCACATTTCTGCTCTACACAGTCATCCGGCCGGCGCACATCAGACAAGGACGACTGGCGCTCCCACGGCAACGACACGAAGCACACAGCAGCAAGGGTGAGATAGTCTCGCTCGCGTCGGGAACTCCGCAGATAGAAAATCCTGGCAAGATAACCGGAAAGAGGATCGGCAGCGACAAAGTTCCAAACCACTTGAATCGCGAGCACTTGAACCCCGAGCGCTAGAATCCCGACCACTTGTTGAACTCCGTGCAATCCGACACAGAAACACCAGAGGTAACTTAACTAAGATTCTTTCTCTCAAAATCAGTAAGCTCTTCATCAGCTCCGAGGGCTCATCGCTATGTCTTCCTGGCTCCGTCTGTGCCGTGCACATCAAATGCTCTGGCAAAGGTTGGAAGGGGATTCGCAAAAGTTAAAGATTCTCCCCTTCTTCTTCTTCGACGTCGAAGACGAGAGCCGTGTGATCCATGGACGCACGCCGTCTCACGTGTGGCTCTACTTCGCACCAAGCGAAAAGCACCACCAAAAAAATGAGAAAAATTGGAAAAAAATGGAAAAGAAATGGAAAAAAAATTGGGAAAAATTTCAACAGAGTTCGGAAAAAGGTTGGCAGAAAATGTGAGATGCCAGAAGGGGAAAAAAAGGTGCCAAAGCGCGAACTTAGGCTTTGCGCTCTTTCCGGGACGCCAGCACTTTGTGCGAGGGCGATGTTCCGGAGGTGGAATCAATTTCGCTTGAGGGGGGAGAGACGGTTACCGGTTTTAGCCGGTAATATTTTCTGTCTCTCGTCTATATCCGGTCACTGCTATGAGAGTTGGTATCGGCCGGGGGACTTGTAGGGAACGAGGGAACCAGTTGGGGAGCGCTTTATTCCTTTCGGTTCCACGGAGGGAGCGGGAGCGCACAGGGGATCTTGGTGGGCGTGTCGGAGGGAACCATGAATCAGGTTGTTCCCCTCTTGTGCGCTCCCTTGGGAACATCACGGGGAACTCTTTGCGAACCTGTGAGCGCGATAGGGTGATTCATTGATTCCTTGGGATTTTATTTTTATTTGGGTGGTTTTGTTTTGTTTTTTAAACTACTGGAGTATGATGTAAGAACTGAACATTCCCATGCAAAGGTTTGATTCCAAGGTTTTCAATGATAAGTCCTCCAGAGTTCTCGGCTCTCCGTCAGTGCAGACATGAGTCCAGTTTTCGGGGTTAACATAAGTTCCGAAGCTTGCAGGACGGACGGAGTTTTTTAATTGAAATTGTGCAACGAAAACTATAACTTAGTTCCCCTCTCTGTCTCTGTCTCTGTAACTTTCTTCACTGCCTGCCCTAACTTGTAAAGTACCCGGCCCAAGGAGCTTTTTCTGGGAACACTCGACGTTGTGCAGTGTACACCACCATTGATTCAATGGCTGTCCAGAAGTCCAGGCCTCCACTGTACAGTACAACAATTTGGGACACCAAACGGGACCAGGGATGCAGCTTTGTCTTTATCAGAAAGTAAGTTATTGGGTCTGAGACTCTGAGTGGACAGAAGTTGAGAAGGCTGGGCATTGACAAAAGCTACAGTACAGGTTGATTGAATGCTGGGAAGTTAAGGGTAAGGGTAAGGTAGGAGGTCCATAAAGACCCATCCAAGAGCTGAAATAGAATTTGGAGAGGTGAAACTTCTAGAAATACTTATCAGTAAATTTTCCTTGAAGTAAAATGGGAATTGGCATTTAACCCAAGTCATTTCATACTTTTTAGAGCTTGGTGGAATTACTTATGAATTTTTGTAGTGGAAATGCAATGGGCTCTAAAATCGTTCACCTCCTAAAATATAAAATATTGGTACATTGTTGATACAATGAAAAAGAAACTTGTACAAATAGTGTACATTTCAAGAGGTGGGCAATTTCAAAGTGAGAGCACTTTATGAACCTTGTACCTTGGGACCTTACTTAAGAATGGAACAATGCTACAATTAGCTAAGTTGCAATAATATACATAGAGATATCAAGGTAAGGTAAGATCTGAAACATGTAACATGTCCACAACTCCATATGAGACATGCCAATGAATTACTTCTTTATTCTATAAAAATCTTGTGAAATGCAAAAGACTCAAAGTGTCCACTAAATGATTTTCAGATTTTTGATAAAAAAAAATTTTAAAAGAATAATGCATCTATCTATATACATATCCAATAATTGAATCATATTTTGTTTACTACCTTGATGATAGGCTCCATCCTTTTCAAGATTAATATTGACTACAATTCAATCTCCAAGATAAAAAATTTTAAATCTTAAACTTCTAATTAATAAATACATAGCCACTCATAGCATCAAGTTGTTTAAAGTAGTAGAATCTAAGGTGGATTGTCCATATAGTGTCATTTCAAGGGGTTACCTTCCTTTTGGAGGGACAAAGACATCTTGAAACCAATTCCAATACAAAAAATTCTTGAAGGTCAATTAAAGGCACATCTAACTTGTTGTAATTTGTTATTTCTTTGAGACTTGTGAAATTAGTTTCCAAATTTTTGGAGTTGAAAATTTAAGTCTCATGAAAAATTGGAAAAGCTTATTTCACTTTGATGTGTTCATTGTTTGTACATTCCTAAACCCAATATTACCTTATATAGTGAATTTGTCAAGGTATTCTTTCATAGCAACAACAATTAAACCCCTAAAGATTTTAAGACTATGCTTTCACCAAAACCACTCCAAAATTGCCATTTCTAGTGCAAATACCAAATTTTAGAAGAAAAAAACCATTTCTGGATACTTCTATCATAGGATCTTGTAGTAAGTTGGTTTGAGAAGATGTGGAAAAAAAATTCAGAAATTTCCACCATGTAGATTGCAAGATATTAGCATTTGAATTCACAAAAATCATTTTTTGGGCCATACAAAAATTTGAGCAGCTACACTTTACAAGATCTCATTTATATGAAAAAATATCCAAAATGGTGGTGCTTCTTTAGATTCATTCTTCAAGGCTAGTTGGCTACATGCTTGAAAAAATTCAGATCATTTGGAATTGTACAACTTTTGGGAAAAAAATAATAAGTACAAAGAAATAAATAATGATTCAAATACTAAGTTGTTAAGAATTTTGTTATGGAATTGAAAAATGCCAATCCCAATGGCTGTTATGTTTTTAATAAACAATCTAAATCCTAAGATTTTATTTGTGTCCAAAATATTGAAAATTGAGTTAAATAAGGATTTCAAAGTTTATTTTAGAGTAGAGAATCCATAACTACCCACAAACCAAAACTCCTCATAACTTTCATCTCATTGATCAAACTAGAATGATTTAAAGCTTCTTACATATATATGAATCTAGAAAACCAATTCCAAATTTTTGTTTCTTAATCAAGTGATTTTTTAAGAATTTTTTTGAGTTGCTTAGGCTACCCATTTAACAATGAAAATTACATACCATGCAACAATGTTTTAACCATGCAGTCAAAAGTTATGAAAATTTTCACGCCATAAAAATACTCCTTAGGCATATTTTTTGTAAAATTTTCAAAGAAAAATAATAAAAATTTCATTTGTAGTGAGTTGCCCAAAATTGCTATATTACCAAAAAATGTCATTTGGTCCTTTAGGGGTTAGGTACCTTACCTTACTTTGAAATGTAAGTACAAGAGATAATACTTGTTTTCTACATAGTTAGAAGAACTCTATTCCAATTAGCTCTTTGTTTGTGTTTTTTAAATTGGCTTAAAGACCAAAGTTATTATGCATGTCAAATACAACTTTTCTATGGAATTATTATATTCAAATCAACGATGACATCTATCCCTAAAAAAGAAACAACTATGATATAAGATGCTCTATGCTTACAAGCATCCTATGGTATAAACTTGCTTTTCACACAAGGTCCTCTTCACACCTCCTTACTACAGTATCATTTTGGATATAGTTTTTATCAATGCAAAATGGTTTAGAGTTTACACCATCCATGTCCAAAAAGCTAATAGTTGTAAAAGAAAAATTCACTTGCACTCTTTGAGCTATTGAATGTTTGTAGAGGGATGTATTGAAAATCCATATTTTGCAAATGTTTTATAACTAACTCAAAGACCTATTTTTAAAATTGAATGAATGAAAGTAATGAAAAAAAATCACCAAAATGGCATATACAATGACTCCCAAAAGTTGTTGGCCACCCTAAAAATCGCTCTCAAAAATTGAGAAATTGGAATTATGAAATGAAATTTGGACTTGTTGTTGTACAAAAGAAAATCTACCCTCATACGTAATTTCACTTAAAATGGACTATAATTAGACAATTTATTATTTGCATGAATTTTCGATGGAAATTTATTTTTTTGCAAGAAATCAAAATGTCCCATTTATTTTTATAGGAAGAATGTACATCTTGACTAGATTCACATGTTACAAGTTTCATAAATTTTGGATTTTTATTGATTGAGATTTAATTGATTGAAATTTGACCTCAAAATTTTGTTTTTTTAATTTTTCATTCCATAAATTACAAAAAAATAAAAAATAAATTCAAAACAACATCAAATGATTATATGTATCGAAAACATATTTTTTTGCAATTTATAGAGTGAAAAATAAAGAAAATGAAATTTTGAGGTCAATTTCAATCAATTAAATCTCAATCAATAAAAATTCAAAATTCATGAAACTTGTAACATGTGAATCTAGTCAAAATGTACATTCTTCCTATAAAAATAAATGGGACATTTAGACTTCTCACAAAAAGTTTTTTTTTCCATTGAAAATTCATGCAAATAATAAATTGTCTAAATATAGTCCATTTTAAGTGAAATTACATATGAGGGTAGAATTCCTTTTGTACAACAATATGTCCAAATTTCACTTTATAATTACAATTTCTCAATTTTTGAGAGTGAATTTTAGGGTGGCCAACAACTTTTGGGAGTCATTGTATGAATTCATTTGACATCCTAAATATAGATGCAATCATGATGACTAAGAGTTAAATTGTACCACTTCATTTTAAAAGCTTATGAAGTGAAGCAAAATTCATAAATTATTCATACAATGTCTAAATAATGCATGCTAAAGTGCATTGGAATCCTTTTTCAAGTGCCAATGTGATTCAATAAAAATAATGTATATTTTAATAGTGGTAATTATATTCCATTATAATTAGTAACCATTACAAGTGTGTATTCTTTAATTATCCTTCTCACTCAAGTTTGGCAATTCATTAATTTGTAGTTCCCCATTTTATCTTTTGAACTATCAAAATTGTATTTCAACATCCCAAATATATTTGCATCATAGAATCATGTGCATAATAATCCAACTACCTTGTTAACTAACTTTTTTTGTTTAATCTCTAATATTAAGATCCAATCTAAATGATTTTCAGCAATTAGGGTTTGCACTAGAAGAGAGGAGGAAGAACTTTATATTGGCATTGGGTTTGTACATGTGGTTGTATATGATAGTAGAGCATTTTGTGATCGAATTTGCAAGGAGAGTGGGAGAAATTTTCCATTTTCAACATTTTGTATAAAAGCTTCAAATAAGAAGAGCACCTTATATAGTCATGCACAACCGATTGGATTCACATATCATTTTTTGTTGTGCTCCTTCACATAGAAGATCTTCAAGAAAATAACTTGAGTTATTCATGATACAATCATATTTCTTTATGAAAAGTTAGGACATTTTTTGAAAAAAAGGATACTTGTATGAGAGCTATAGTTTCTATTGAAATTAGAGTTGTCATGTCTTTGTGTAAACTAGGCACCAAAAATGGGTTGTTGCTTGTAGGGAAGTTGTTTGGAATTGTTGAAAGTACAACTTTTTGTATTGTAAGAGGATTTTGTAAGGTGTTTAGAAAATATCTATAAAATGATTCTTGTGCAATTTCCTAGTGAATTGTAGTTTAGAGGTAATTGATGAATTTGCAGCTTTTTGTGGAATTCCTAACATTGTACAAGCAATTCCATATTCCTATTTTAGCTCTTGTACATGGAGGGAAAGATTGCTATTGTTGTTTATAGGGTATTGTTGATGTGAATTGCAAATTCTAGGATTTTGAGTTTGGACTAGTAGTCTTCATAATTGGTTCGTTTTTCAAGTGTCAAAGTGTGAAAGGTGGAAAAAGCATTCATGGAAGAAAAATGCATTCCATACAAATTAATAGGGAATGCAACTTATTGTGATTAGACCATGGATGTATTGCACATTTTAAAAGGCAAAAAGATGAATTGTTCAAATTATGGATAATTTGAATTTCATTCAATGTTTTACATGAATGTGTGTTGAAAGAGTATTATTTAGAATCTTGAAGGGTAGACTATTCCTGGCTTTGTTTCTCCCCTTGTACAATGTTGCACAGTTTATAAATAACTATAGTAGTTTGCTCTTCAATCTCCCACCTTCTTCAAACCAACCCTATAATTAAATTAAAAAATACATTTATTGGCCCTAAAACTGATAGATCACACACAATCAATAAATTTAGGATAAAAAGGGAGCACATTGAAATTCGTAAAAGATCATTTTAAGATTCAAATATAGATGGATCAAGAATGTGATTTAATCCAATTTTAAATGCACTAATAAGAGGACATTTTTAAAATTACATTGAAAGTTGGTAGCCAACTACTTTTTTATGAATGAAAAATTTATGAATTTAATTTGACACAAGCATGGTCACATATATGACCATAGTTTGTTATATATTGCAAGTCCACATGTTTGTTCTTGGTTTTCCCATCTCTCATTATAGGCTATATGTGTATGTTTTTTGCCAAATTTACTATCGAAAATAGGTGCCTAGAGCAGAAATCTTTGAAAATTCACAAGTAATGCTTGGAAAAATACGAAACCACTTGTGTTCTAAACCACATGTATTTTTCTTTCTCTAAGAAATAAACCAAAAATATTCTTGTCCATGGTAGCCCATGAAAAGAGTGGACCAGCCCTTAAATGGTCACTTCAAAAGCAAACTACCTTATGAAGGATAAGTTTGATAAAACCTAGATTGATGAAACAGAAATAATATTAACCCCAAAACTAGGAAATCGGAAAATAAGAAATGGATGATTGGGTAGCAATTGAAGAAGTAAGGAGAAAAACCCTAAACCTAAAACCCAAATGTTCATGAAACCTTATTCATTCTAAACATGTAGGATTCCATGTCACTTTCTCATCCATTTCTTGCCACGGGCAATTCCTTCTTCTTGGACCAACACAAAGCAAACATGGATTGGCAAACTATCATCAAGGGAAATCTAAGGCTTCTACATGCCCGTTTCAGGGTTGTTCCCCCCCGTTCCCTATGCTGTCCAGGAACGGTTGGTTGTTGTCAGTCAAATAAATATCAAAAAAATAAAAAAATAAATTTAGTTCTAATATGCATAAATAAGTTGAAAAAAAAATAAAAAAATATAATTAAATTTTTTTTTTGACATGGCACAATGTCGCCCACGTTAGACTGTAGCAAAGCCTACGTTCCTGCGTTTCCCAGAGCCTGGGAACTCGCAGGCATGTTGAGGCCTCAAATCCCCTGTAATGTCTCTTCCAATGACAATGTAGCTATCCCCTTGATCATGGACTTTGGTCACTATACCAAACAATGAAGTGAAATTAGGTTGTCCCTCGCTAATCTCTCAATATTTGACACTATATTAATACACATTGTTTTTGTACAAGAATGCACTACTTTTGAATTAGGTGATGTTCAAATTGGACATAGGAACCTCTCTATGTGTACAAAATGGAAATATCTCAAGAAGCATTTGTTGACTTTGATGGTTTGTAGAGTAACTTTCTTAGGGTAAGGCAACCTAATATAATTAGTAAGGCAAGGCAATCTTAGTTCAATATTCTTTGTAGTCGCAATGAATACAAGTTATTAGTGAGTTGACAAAGCATAAGGTAGATAGTTGGAACCAACCCTTTTCAAAATTTTTACTTTTACTTTTTGAGAAAGTGCTAAGATGGCGATCACTTAAAATTTAGTGAAGCATTGTATTTCTACATTCATCCATCTTTGAGACCAAAAAACACTTTTTCAATCATATGCATACAATTTTTCATCCAAATTTAGCAATTTCATCCACATTTTTAATAGAAATGGAAATTTTGACTAAAAAAGATGACTTTTACCTGACGAAAACCAGACATTTATTTTGAAATGGTGCAATCTGGTCCCTATGGTGTCAAAAGAAAAAAACAAGCGGAGTCTGTTGGAACCCAGCCACTGCAGGCAGCTTTTTTCACGAGCAGCAGGACAGTTCCATTCTTTCCTTGTATGCCTGCCATGTGTTGGGCTGGTGGCTGGGAGAGAAGAAAAAAAATCAGCCCAGGACATGCACAAGGTAAAGGTAAGGAAAGGTAAGGTTCCCTTATTATTCCCTGGTTCCCCTCCGTCCAAGTCCAAGTCCCCGCCAGTACGGGATCCAAACCCTAATCATTCCGAAGATTATTCTTTTTCCCATCAAGCCATTCAAGCCATTCAGCCAGGCAGCAGCAGCAGCAGCAAACAACTGAAACTCTGAAAGGGAGGGCCTTCAGACACGTCGTCCAAAAGGCTGGAACCTTTACCTTACCATACGTTTTATATACCCGGGCATCAAGCAAGCAAGGAAGGTACCAACTGAGACTGAGATCATTGTATGTACGGCCCTTTTCTCGGCTTCCATCCTCCACACAATCAAAAAGCTGCAACTCAATTCAGCTCTTGTTGTTGTTATTGTTGTTATTATTATTATTACTACTACAACAGTACTGGGAATCAAAAACCAACTTGACGGAATACTTGACTGGAGGCACCCAAGTTGTGGATGGATGACTTTTCAAATCACCCACTGGTCCATGAATTATTAGATCATTTTTTTCTATCAAATTGTGTTTGGTGATAGGCTAAAAAGTGCTGGAAGGTAATTAACCTCGTGTTGTCAGGATGAGGTCATTGGGTTTTTTTCCGGCGATTTGTTGTCAATCTGCACCAAAATAATAGGTCCTGCACAAGGCCCATAGAATAGAAATAGTAAATTCTTGGATCAAATTGTCAAAAAGCTTCAAATTCTAAAAATATCTTGGGTGAAATTGCCAGATTGTGGATGAAAACATAATCATGGATATGTGGTATGTGCTAATGTGATATTTTCTATCCAATATGTGGATGAATGTTGAAATTTGGAGCACCACTCTAACATCTCATATTGCCACTTTGGCACTTCACCAAAAATGAAAAACAAAACAAAACCTATGCACAAGGTGGTCATTATGGAAATCATTCTTTTGGGTACACTATGAGTCAGCTACTTAACCCCTCAAGGCCCAAGCAACTTTTGTTCTTTTTGACAAATTTGAACTTTGATTGATAGTATGCATTGTACATCAAGCTTATTACATGATGTTAATCGTACTTTTGAACTTCCCTATTCCATATGAACATCATAATATGAAATTCACTTAAATATACTTCTTAGAATGTAGGGAAATGAAGTTATAACTTTGACATGTTGAATAGTTGAGAGGCCCAAAACAAGTTCTTTAGGCCTGGAGGGGTTAAAAGAAATCCAAAAGTACTCATTGGAAGTCAAACTACCTTCCTTTTTTGCACAAAATTCTAAGAATAAATTTATGAAGCTATGTCTTGGAGTTGAAGGATCTTTAGTCATCTAGAGGACTATTCTCATCCTCATCATTTTTCCAAAGGTTAAACTATGGCCTATTTGACCCACGAGTTAGTGCCCCTCATATGTCTCACATTGTAGCAAAAGTGATAATTTCAAGTTTTGAATTGTAGTTTGTTGATTAAAAACAAGGGGGTCATAAGGGATTGGCACAAATAAGTGTCTTAGTTTTTACAAAATGCTTGAGGAACTTCAAGTTGCTTCTAAATCTAATGTGAATCATTAAGCATTCATTCAAGATCTTGTATCAAAGTGCACAAGATTCTCAGGACAAGATTATGGAATTGAGGACTATATTCTTTCTAAAGTGAATTGCTTTGATTCACATAAGCAACCTCATGCCACCAAATGTTAGATTAGAAGTACCTATAAGAATAAATTTGGAATTATAGATTTAGGCTTCTAATTCCTCCACAAATTTGACTAGACAAAAATAAGTGAATGTATAGTGAGCTTTCATTTATGTCCTTGTAAATATTATTTAGGTACATTTGGTAACTTTAGGTCCAATTCAATTCAAAGTCTTGTAACGTGATTACAATACCTCAATTCAATTTTAAAATTTGAAACATTGAAGAAGGTGACATGGCATGACACTAATTTATTTGGGCCATTTTGCCAAAGTTTCCATTTGTTGTAAGGAAATAAGAATTGATGTTTTTACGATGATATGGAAGTTGATCTAGAAAAGGTCTTCATATCACAAAAGTGATGCATTACATTAATCCCTAAAGGACAATTGTCTATTGAATGGACAATTGAAAATTTGGGTAGGTTCTCATGAAGTCAACTTTCGACGAATGTTAACAAAATTTTGACACAAGGTGTGAGCATGTACCCCCTAAGTAAGAATATAATTTTTTTTTTGATTTGGTGCCCATATTAGAAGTTATGCTACCCCTAACCTTTTTTTTGATTGGGTAGCTTTTGCAAAACTACTCTTTTATTTCTAAATTTCCTCAATGTTTTGATAGGTATGTAACTTACATGATATAAGATGCAAATGTAAAAAAAAAAACATGTACACTGTAAAGATCTCACTTTTGGAGGGGTTAAAGTTTGTTAGTCCTATTGGATAACGTAAAAAAAACCCTCTTTTTTATAACTTCAAACATTATAATCTTTCAATGTATGCAATCAAAATTTCTGAAATTTTTTTCACACATTCCCATATTAGTAGAATACAAATTTGTACAATTGAATTATGACCCCCCCCCCTTTTTTTTTCTTACTACCCTAAAAAATTGCAATTTTTTATAATTTGTGTCCAATATGTGCCTTGGTCCTTCAGGGGTTAAGTCCCTTGGTCAAATCTTCAAGCTCTACCAAAATTCCTATTTTCCATTATGAAAGGTCTTGAACAAATTATTAGACTCTTAAATCATTTCAACCTTAACCTCTAAATGTTTTTGACTATGTTTTCACAAAAAATGCTCCAAAGTTGCCATTTCTAATACAAATACCAAACCCTAAGAAAAATAAAATTTTAGTAACATGTAACCATAGGATCTTGTAGTACACTAGTTTGAGAAGATGAGGTAAGAAATTCAAAAATTTATAACATATAGATTGCAAGATATTAGAGTTTAGATCAGGGTTTGAATTGACAAAAATCCTTTTATCGGCCCTATGAAAAATAGGGCAGTTGACTTCACAAGGTCACATTTGTATGAAAAAATGTCCGAAATGGTGGTGCTTCTTGGAATTCACTCATCAAGGCAAATTAGTTACATATTTGAAAATTTTCAAACCATTTGAAATTGTACAACATATTGGAAAGTAATAGTAAGTAGAAAGAAGTAGAGAATGATTCAAAATACTAAATTGTTAAGAATTTAGTTATGGAATTTAAAAATGCCAGTCCCAAGGGATTTTATGTTATAGTAAACAATCTAGACCCACTTTTTTTTTTTTCTTTTTATCAAAAGTATGGAAAATTGAGTCAAATAAAGGACTTCAATGCCTATTTTATAGTAGAGAATTCCTAACTACTTGCAAACTAAAACTCCTCATAACTTTCATCTCATTGATCAAAATGGAATGATTTCCACATACATAAAAATCTTGGAAAACCAATTTCAAATTTTTATTTCTGAAAAAAAATGTTTTTGAGACACTTGGATTGCCTACCAAGCAATGAATATGACATATCATGCAATAACTTTTCAACCCCTAAATGTCCAAATTCATCTCCAGAATTGATGATTTGAGAAAAATCATTATAAAGTGCAATTTGGAAGCATATTTTGGAGTTGATATACAAATAGAAGTTGTAGATTTTGATTTTCAGATTCCATCTATATGGTTAGATTCACAATTTTTTTGTAAATGCTATCGCGAATCTTTTTTTTTATAAATTTTGAAAGAGAAATTCAAAATTTCTTCAAAATTCAATTACAAGCAAAATATTAACATTTTTTGAGTAAAATTTGTTGGAATGGATTTGAAATGAGGTTCTCTTCACATGGTGTTTTTTTTGGAATATTTGTGTTCTTCAAATCTATGACCTCATTTTGGAAAATCCAATTTTGAACTGAAGCCAATGCAATTTGACCACTTGACAAACTCACACATTTGTAATTTAAAAAAAAATTGTACTCTACTACCACCAAATCCAACCCTTGGATAGGACAAGAACTTGATAATGTATCTCCACAAATTAGAATAACTTTCATCCAAGTAGTTAGGAGGATGAAACTCGAGTTTCAATTTGTTCATTGTCTAGAAAATGGACGTCAGAGCGCTTAGGGGTTAACCATCTATTCAAAAGTTATGAAAATTGTTGCACTTTAAAGCTACTCCTCGAACATGTGTTGTGTGAAAATTTCAAAGAAAAAAACCAAATATTCCATTCATGGTGAGATGCCCTAAATTGCTATGCTACCAAAAAACACATTTTGGGCATGTAGGGGTTAACTATGCACCCAAAATTGGCAGCGCACATTGTCATGTGAAAATAAGGGAGAAAATGAAGAGAAAAAAATGATTCAATTCCCTTCAATATCTAGGTTACAAGTACACATATGAATATTATACGTACCTAGGTATGTACATGTATATGTTTTTGTAGTTCTATACCTTGGATTGAAATAAAGTATCTAATATATAATATATTGGAATAAAAAATTATATTTTACAATTAGTCACAAAGAATTCCCAATTTATGGACTTGGAGGGGGGGAGGAAAAATGATTACCAACCAAAATTTGATACTTGTCTTTCCTTTCAATATATTTTCAAAATCACGGCTTTGTGTTGTGTATTGAGTACATGTTATAGAATTGTTGTCCTCATTCAAAATTAGTGTGAGCATGCATGCATTGATCACCGGGTGATTGCAAGAAATACCTATCCTATTTTGTGTCACATGGTGTGTGCTAATTATTTTTTTGCCCATAACTTTTGTGTTTTGGCTCTAAATGACTCAAGATTTATAGGGAAGGTACTCATGACAATCACAAACCTCCCCTAATTTTTTCACAATTTCCAAAAATAATTTACTATCCCCCAAATAGACCCCAATTCAATGTCACAATTGCCAATTTGGAGGTTTTAGTACTATTTAGAACCCCAAAAAACAAATTTTGAGGTGAAATTTGGATGACATGGTCTTCTAGTAGACTTATGGCTATTTAGATAAGGAATTTTTAAAATAGTTAATTTTTTGTGGTGTGGAAGTCTACAAAGTGAGCTTATTTCTGCTTGCATTTTGTAACATATAAAACATTATTTTGGTGGTTGTTTTGGTGAATGACCATCTCCATAGGGTTGTTGCAAATGGACAGTTTTTATTTTCTATATTTATTTATTTATACTATTTTTCCTTAATTAAAACATCAAGGTATGTATTTTCTTGAGACTTAGCACTTTTCTAATTCTCCTACTTAGAGAATTTTTCTATGCAATTCCTTCCTTGGGTACCTTCATCTTAAAGGTATATACATTAGTCATATTTTTTTCAATTTAAAAAAAAATAATTTTCTAATTATAAAGTACTCCAAAAAAATCAGCAAAACGCAACAAAATCGACAGGTGTTTCATGCAATCGCCCCACATCAATAATCCAAATAGAATGAATTAAATCTTTCCATGTAGACAAAAATACAATCTATAAGAAACAAATTTTTAAAATTTTGTGGATTTCTTTTGCTACCCAATGACATGAAAATTGTGTTTAGGATGGTGTAACTTTGCTCCTATGTTCGGATTAATAAAGAAGAAGTACATTCCTTGAAAGCTAATGTGTTGCTCTATCATAAGAAAAGCCTCCAAAAATCACAACAAAAATTGAGACAATAGGAACTTGCCTAAAATCCATTTTGTCCCTTATACAAACTTTGGTCCTTTAGGGGGTCAAGTGTTACAACCTTGTGAAAACTAAGGTAAACACTTATTGATTCTTAACCTTGTAAGGACATGGTCTCCTATGACTAGGGTAGTCACCAAAATTCTCTGATTCTTGGACCAATAGGTGCATTCTTTTTTATCTATAGTCAATAGTGAAGTCATCCATTAGACCATTCTCATCTATAGCGTCCTTACAAGGTTACCCCTAGAACAATATCGGGATGCTCTTGGTTTTTGCTATAATCCAATCTTTGTACTTCTAAAAAAAGAAAAGCCTTCAATGAGGGTAGCCTCATGCCTATGAAGACTATATGCCCTCACCTCCCACCTTAAAAACAATAAATGAATAATTTATTCTTTGTCCACCACAAAGATATCCTAAGTCATTTGTCAGACAATTTCAGTCCTCAATGTCATTACAAGGTTAACCCCTCACCACCAAACGGGACCAAAAGTGTCCTCAAGTCAAATTCAAAGTGTTGTAACTTTAGCATCTAATGTCCAAATTCAATAAAACTTGTTGGAAAATTTGTGTTCTCTCTTGTAGTTTGTGTGGTAAAATTTTTAGATCAATCCAAGATTTACTGAATTTTTGGAAGCCAATCGGAGGTTCACAAGTTCAATTTGAGTTCACCAAACTGTATTTCATGGCTGCAACTTTTGGGGCTTGTATCTCCTTCATCCAAAGTTTGTTTTCAATAAAATTTGTTGGGTTATGTTCTCCTTGAAGTCTAGTTATTGTGGTAGAATTTTCATGTCAATTGAGGTTGTTTTGAATGTTTGAGAGCAATTCAAAGTTCAAAATCCCGACATTTTTGGACTACAATGAACTTCAGCAACTTGTTTCTTCTTCATACAATGGTTTTTTTCAATAATTTTTTTTGAAAAGTTGCGCATACTAGTCTAGTTTGTGTGTATAAAATTTCATATCAATCCAAGATGTTATGAGTGACTGAGAAGCATTTTAGTAGAGGGAGGTTTAGTTTTTGATGGTTTTTCTACAACTTTTCTTGCTATTTTTTAACATTTCAAAGCCATTTTGTAGACACAATGAATCAATTGACTAATATTTTTTTCATCACTATGTTTTTATGCTAATTTTAAATCACTTTTGTTGCATAATTGAAAAATTAAAATTACAACACATGAGTGGTTTAAATCGAAGATCTAACTGCACATATGCATTGGGTGCATAGTGCATTTTAAAAACACGTGTATCTTTTTCATTTTTGTCCATCTTTTGCCAATAATTGCCGTATTTACAACCACTTCTGCGTTAGTATTTTGAATCCCATTTCCACATGCAAGTGTGGATTGGGGTGATTCCTAGCCAAGTGGATAAGGTCTACAAATCCCCACCTCCGTTCCTTTGGTCCTTTCTTGGATTTTTCACCAAACTCTGCCCACCAAGCAAAAAGTGTCTAGATCAACCACAATATGGTCGACCGGTCCTTAAAGGAATAAGATTTCTTCATTTGAGTAGATTTAGAAACCAAATTTCGCCCTCAAATGTGTTTTTAGGAAAATTTCAGCATCTTTTTTCAACTCTAAAACATTATAATCTTACAATCTATGTAGTCAAATGACACCAAATTTGATGCATGTCTTTTACAACAAGTGCACTGCAAGATTGTAGTGTTGAGATCTCTAGAGCTTATTGAAAATTATATTTAAAACACTTCAAAAGAAATGTTGTTTTTGAACCTGTTTTGGTGTTGGGCGGTGAGGGGTTAACCCCAAAATGTCCTCGAGGACATAATATGTCCTCAGTTAATTTTCAAAGTTGAATAATGAGAAATCAGTGTGATATTTCATAAAATGGTTAACTACGATATTGGAGAGCAAAAAGTTTCCAAAATGGTAAAATTTTCTGATTTCAATTCTGATGTGGCCTCAATTTTCTAAGGCTTACAATGTAAGTAGACTCCACGGTTTGGCAATGTGAAAGCAAGTGCCAATGCGGATTTTGGTTTCAAAACCTGTCCGGATTCAAAATGGATTTTTTCTCGAATGCATCGTCAGATTCTTGCGAAACAAAATTCTACAGCTTTATAAGTTTTCATATGTCATTTCCACCATGGGGATCTTCCTCTATCAAGAAGTACATTTTTCATCAAAAAGAAGGAATCTACATCCCTGAAATGGGGCTATCGAATACCCTGTTGTTCGGTGATCTTCCACTGAACATGTGTTATCCCTCTAGCATATTTTTCTGGGCATCGATCATGTGCATCTTGAGTTCTCTTCTTTCCTTCAAAAGACACTACACCTCAAGGAATGACATATTCATCCTGCAACACCTGCCGAAGCACTTGGAGGGACAAAAAATGCATGATTTCACAACTATGTACCTTTGATGTCTTGAGAATCTAATGCATCGTGACAAATCATTTGGGTCCCAAATTTTTTTTGCATGACCCTTGTAGAGTATACTTGTGATTTGTATGGTTACATTTGAGTAGGCAGGCTTTAATTATTTATTAAAAAAGCAAATGTGTTTGCCTCTCTGGTAGGGGCCTTAGTTCGGGAAATTGCAGGGTCAACCATAATTATAACTTTCAAAATATCCATTATTGATATGTGTTTTAAACTAAAAAAATATAGCTTGACAACTTTTAGTTCTATCCCATTTTAAAACTTTGAAAAAATGAAAAAAATTGAAAGAATTATTGCAATTGCAACCTCCAAGTGTCAAAATATATATTACACCATATTGTGTATTTTTTCATTCAAATTTTCTTTGCTTAACCCCTAAAGTTCCTTGACTAAGTTATCACCAAAAATTGTCAAAAACTGCCATTTCTAATACAAGTACCAAATTTTTGAAAAATATCACTTTTAGACACATGTAACCATAGGATCTTATAGTATACTAGATTGAGAAGATGTAGAAAAAATATCATAAATTTCCACCGTGTACATTGCAAGATATTTGCATTTGAAGTGATAAAAAATATTTTAGGGCCTTGTGAAAACCCCTACAACTGCATTTCACAAGGTCACATTTGTATGAAAAAATGTCCAAAATGGTGGTACTTCTTTAGATTCATTCTTCAAGGCAAGTTGGCTACATGCTTGAAAATTTTGAGATCATTTGGACATTAGATGAGAATGAGCTTATGCGGAAGACCGCGAGTTCCCACAAGTTCTAAGACTGTGGGAATTCGGCCACAGCAGCTCGTTGATGTGGTCAGGCGACGACCACGTCGGATAATAATAAAAAATGAAATTTTAAATATTTTTTATTTTGTTTTTAAATATTTTAATAATTTTTTAAATTTTTTAATAATTTTTTAGTAATTTTAAATTCTGGCCAGCCCTGGCTAGTTCCCAGCCTTGGGAACTGGCCTGAAACGGCCATCCAGGGCAGCTGAATCCCATCTAATGATTGTGCAACATATAGGAAAAAAATAGTAAGTAGAAAGATGTAAAAAATGATTCAAAATACTAAATTGTCAAGAATTTAGTTATGGAATTGAAAAATGGAAATCCCCATGGTTGCAATGTTGTAATAAACAATCTACGCCTTATTTCATTATTTTTTTCCAAAACTATTGAAAGTTGAGTTAAATAATGGAATTCAAATTTTATTTCAGAATAGAGAATCCATTCTTGGCTGCAAACTAAAACATCTCATAAGTTTTGACTCATTGATCAAAATGCAATGATTCAAAGCAATCTATGTATATAGAAATCTAGAAAACCAATTTCAAATTTTTATTTTTGAAAAAAGTGATTTTTATAGATTTGCCTAGACTGCCCAAGTTGAGAAACAAACTACATATTAGGCCATAACTTTTGACTCATATTTCCAAATGTCCTAAAATTTTGTGTGCATGACAGATATTCCTCATCCATACCTTCTATGAAAGTTTGGGCCAAAAACATGGAAATTTCTAGTTACACATACCTGCCCAAAATTTCTATGTTGCCCAAAAATGCACCTTGGTCCTTTAGGGGTTAAAATGATTTTTAAATTTAAATTACAACATTCCTTTTTTCATTCAAACCTTCATTTATGGTAAAAATCCCAGATTATTCTTATATATATATATGAATTGATATAATTTTTTTCCACCTATATCTTTAAAAAAATAAATTTCTATTATTTTTCCATCGAAATTAATGAAAAAAACAATGTCTATGTAAAATATCATTATTCACATGTGAAAATATCAGGATTCTCTATTTAAATTATATAATAGAATAAATTTAGTTTGATAGTGAAATTTGACTTGAAGGTCATTAGCACAAGTGTTTTGGGTGTAAAAATAAAACAACTATTTGGTAAATTTGTGCAATAATATCCATTGCTAATTATACCTCTAGAAATAATTTCATATTAATTGGACTATTTTTGCTATATTTAAAATTTTATTTTCACTTTAGTTACAAAAATTATAACTCTGACAATTTTTCATGAAATAGAGTGAAAATCTTATAATGTTTGAAAGTTCATAGTGTCATGTAATAAAAATACAAGATTGGTATTTGAATAGAATTTAAAAGGTAAAATTTAGCTTAGACATGATGTTTGACTATTTCGTAATGGATCTAATCATTTAGGGGTTAATTGATTGCTAGATGTATGTCTAGAAGATTCCCTGCAATGGTGCCTACAGGTTGCTTCCCATCTATTTCAAAAGTAAATTCCTACTCTTTCACATCTATTTCTTGCCTTATACCACAAATTCTATACCAAAATAGAATTGAAAATGAAATGATGGAAATATCTACACTTTAGTCTACCTTGTATTGTTGCTACAACCAAAATAAAAGCAAAAGTAATTTTTTTATTTTATAATTCATAAAAACTTCGAAATTCAATAACTTTCATACTATAGGTCCAAATGCTAAAAAACAAAGTCCGTGCACCCCACCTCGTAGAGAGTTTCCCAATGGCACCAAGAATGTGAACATGGACTTGTGATTGAAGAGATCTCATCCTAACAAACAAAACAAATAATAAACAGACAAAGAAATGACCTAAATGAAGATATGAATGTCTTCTCTCTTATGGTGAGCCCTTTTAAGAAAGACCATTTGGCAATGAAGAAGAAGGAAATTTCTAGGCTCAGACGTGCTAGTTAGCAAGGGGTAGGAGACCCACAAACCCATGCATGAAGTTTGGGACCTCCAAAATGGAATTCCATGATGTCATTTGCAAGATGACAAAAGATGTTCTAAGGCATTGATGATTGCAATATTGTAATAGAACAACCCAATGTTGTCAATCACCCAACTCCAACATCTATTGAACCTTCCCATGTGCATCAGTCACCCATCTATTACCACTATCTTAGCAACTCTTTAGCATCATCACAATGCATTTGGGAAGGGGACATATCAATGTGTGGTTTAGCATGGTGCTACCCACACTTTACTAATTTAGTCCCCAAAAACTTTGAAAAATCACACAAAATTCAATTCTTGTTGGAATGTCTTGATTCTCCTCATAAATGGCTTCTCTCAAACTTTTAATCTCTGAAGAACATGTGTCTGCACTAGTAGAAAACTGTGTTGCCTTCAACAAAATCTAGATGATGTAGTTTTCCATGTTCTGCCCAGAATGCAAAATCTATGTTAACTGTAACATTGTTTTCAGAAAACTGCATTATAGTTAATGCAGATTTTGCGTTCCGGGCAGAAAATGAAAAACTACGTCACCTAGATTTTGTTGAAGGCAACGCAGTTTTCTACTAGTGCTGAGATTGAAAATTGCTTCTCCAAGGTACCTACTGTAGATAGCAAATATGTGTGCTAATAGTTTGATCTACCTTATTTTGTTTCACAAATGACAATCCTAGTACTGAGCGATTCCTCAAACACCTCATCAAGGCTGAGATTGGGCGCTTCAACATCCATTGTTACTACTAAACTTAAGTTGTAAGTTACTCCGTATATTATTGTCAAAGTTGGCTGTTGATTAGGAAAGATTCCCTGCAGGAACTGAAGTCCCCCAACTGAAATGAAGCCCCTCCACTTGTGGTTGGTGGATTTGTATTTCACCCCTTGCAGTGAAATTCCGTTTGTGAGCTCTATCCAGACAAAACTGACGTCTTCTTACGACGCTTTGATAATACGCTTTGGTTTCTTTGGAGAGCGTTCCTGTCTGTCGATGCAATGGCAGCTGGTCCCGCGCCAAGATGGGGAACTTCGACTTAACTTATTAGAACTGGTTACTTTTGATGCGTTTCTTTGCAGTCCCGGTGAGCCTCTGGTTCTCTGTGGTTTGCTTGGTTTTTAGTGCTGTCTGAAAATCTAAAAAATTGCCCGCATAGGACCTGTTCCCTTGGTTCGATTGTACTGTTTCCTCTATCAATGGAAATTGTCCATGTGTTACAAAAAATAAAATAAAATTCAGTTTCATTTGTTTCGAAAAGAAGAAGAAATGAAGCCCCTTGATTAGCGTGCCATCCTCTTCTCCAGTTTTCCTGAAGTGGGAACTGGGAAGATATTTCCAAGTCTCCCTGCATCATGGAACTGCCTTGAAATAACTTAGTCAATGAAGCCGGTACCCAAGTCTGTACAGTAAGTTAGCGCTCCAGCAACGAGGCAGATTCTTCGTGCCCAACGCAAGTCCCCTTCGCGGCATGCTTAATGGCCAGCGAGTCCACTTCCTAACTTACCGGTAGTATTTTAAACAACTTCTTTGTCGCAAGCCAGTACTGTCCTGTAGGGGAAGAGCCGAGGCCTTGGCTTGCTGCGTTACATTACATTACGTTGACAAAAGCTACTGTACTGTGCATCGAAGGTAAGGTACAACAAGCCAACTAGCCAAGTGTGACTGTATGAGAGGAAAATCAAGTGGAAGAATAAACGGTACTACAGTCCAGTACTGTTCGGGTGCAGAGTTTCTTCTGTTTGCTATTGGGAGCTGTAATAACTTAACCCTTGAATGTTGACACGGACGTTTTGTGTCTGATGGATGACAAGAAATTCTCTTGTGTAGGACAAAAGTGCAACTATTCATCCACGGAATTAAGGGTGGCAAGGGGAGATCTTTTATAGTAGTTTGACCTCCGATGGATATTTTTGGTTTTTTTGAAGTAGATGATGTCACATGGTTCCAAAAGTAATGATTTTTGCGGTCACTAGTCAGTTGTTTAAGGGTTAATCCTTAAATGTCGAAGTTGAGGACGTTTTGTATCCGATGGATGACTTCATTGTTAATTGTAGAAAAATTGAATGCACCTATTGGTCCAATAATTAATCAGAGCAATCTTGTTGACTACCTTGGTCGTGGGGGGTGCATTCTTTAGGGTTAACCTTATGATGTAATTAGGAATTAATATGCAATGATGCTAGCATGAAAATGTGTGTGTCATCATGAAAATGCAAGCATGTGAGCTTTAACCATATATATAATTAGATATCCTACAACCATTGAAGGTGCTTATAATATAAACACATATAATATAAGTATCTATAATATAAATATATTATAATCATGGAAGATTTCTATAATATAGACACCTATAACATAGGCTTATAGTCTTCTAGGCTCATGGGTTTATGCTCCTAGGTTCACATATTACTAAGCCTCAAATATTGTTGAATGTTGACTATGAGTAATGAATACACGTATTAAAGAATAATTTGTACATATTTTTGTACTTTGACTTTGGAAAGGTTAGAATTAATAGTTTCATGTCCATATTAGCTTCAATATAGCATTTTTTTGGTTTTGATATCTACATTGTTGATAATGCCTACAACTTCTGTCCAAATGTTACTAAAATACATGAAAATTACTATATAATACTCCTTCAATTGTGCACAAAATTTAGCATACTATGACATTAGCAAGTGCACTTCTAGTTTCTATGTTTGAACTATATACATTGGCTTCTATATTTATACAAATAATAGTGATTTTTTCAACAATATTTTTTTTCAACAAAATTTGTGCAAAACCAAAAGGATGAAGTGCATCATCATCTATTTTCCTAAACCTCTAACAATAAGTAATTATAGATGCTTGTCTGATATGCTTCTTTAATTGACTACATGATGTTGATTCTTCTTCTTGATATTTATGGATTTGTTGAATTTTTAAGTTTTATAATTATAAAATATTTAATTTGTGCTTTTTAAAAAAAATTAAAGTGAGACTTATTATATAATGTTAAAATGAAGGAAACATAAACATACACATTATTTGTTTCAAAAAAAAATCTCAAAAAAATGCAAAATTCACAGTACTATATCTAGAAGTGAAACTTGTTTGTCACTTTTTTAGTGACAAATTATTTAATTGTTACTTTGATAAATAAGTTTATCTAATACTTTATAAGAATTTTATCCTTGGTTGAAAATTGCATTGAAAATAGATAGCATCACGTAAAAGTGTTGAAGATATTACAGCAATACACATAGATTGTTGCCATGAGGTGAAAGTTTTGATTTTTCAAAAGTCCATCCTAATGGTTATAATTTATTATATTTGATATTATGATAGTAAACAATAGATGAACAAAGGCCATGATTAGAATATATAGATGGATCATTATGGAATTTAACTTATCCAAAATTATAAAATAAATATAATTAAATTAAAATGAATAAAAATTATGTTGAATAAACTTTCATTATAACCTACATTAAGTCTTAGATTTTGGTTACTTTCTCATCTCAATGACACAATTTTTTGAAATCTAATAACTTTCTATTGTTTAAGTTGGAATAGCCATATGAAATAAAATTAGTCATGCTTCAATGTTTCAAGATTCACAAGTTGTCTTTTGACTGGATAGTGAGGAAGGCTATTTGAGGCAATTAAAATTGGATTCAATTTTAATTGCACAGCCCTCCCACCTCGTGGGAAAAAATAGTACCCCCCTAGGTGAGAAAAAACAATAATCTCCCCTCGGTCTTGTATTTTTGAAAACGAAGTCATCTAACAATCGATATGGGATAATCCGTATCTGTTTTCGTATTTGTTTTCCATATCCGTATTTGTTTCCATATCCATATCCATATTATATATGTACGATATTAGGATCAACCATAGGGAAGGGGGTGTTTTTATTTTTTTTCAAAAACGATCAATGGCTACTAATTTTTTGGGGGAGGGGGGGGGGCTAATTAGTTGAGTAGGAAGTGCTTTGTCTTTTGAGTAGATAGTCATGCTTCAATGTTTATTAGACAATGATAAGAATACCTCCATCACCTTGGAATACCTTAGTTTTTAATTGTGGCAGTATAAAAAAATGAAAAAATATATTTTTATAATGCAAACTAGTACAACTTGTATCATTGTTACGAATGAATACTTTTTTAATCATTAATGGACAAACTTGCCCATGGGGCATGATATAAAGTCAAATTTGAATTCCATGTAGTTCTTGATCTTAAGAGTTCTTAACCCCTAAAGGTTTTTGACTATGTTTTCACCAAAAGTGCTCCAAGACTACCATTTCTAGTACAAGTACCAAATCTTAGAAAAAAAGCCATTTGGGGACACATAGAACCATAGGATCTTTTCATACATTAGTTCGAGAAGATGTGGGAAAAATTCAAAAATTTCCACTTTGTAGATTGCAAGATATTAGCGTTTGAATTTACAAAAATCTTTTTATAGGCCCTGCAAAAAACTAGGCAGCTACACTTCACAAGGTCAAATTTGTATGAAAAAATGTCCCAAATTCTTCTTTGGATTTATTCTTCAAGGCAAGTTGGCTACATACTTGAAAAAATTCTAATCATTTGGAATTGTACAACAAATAGGAAAAAAATAGTAAGTAGGAAGAAGTAGAAAATGATTCAAAATACGAAATTGTTAAGAATCAATCATGAAATTGAAAAATGACAATACCTATGATTGTAATAAAAAATCTACATCCAATGATTTTATTTTTTTCCAAAAATATTGAAATTGAGTTCAAGAAAGGACTTTGATGTTTATTTTGGAGTAGGGAATCCATAGTAAACTTGCAAACTAAAACTCCTCATAACTTTCATCTCATTGATCAAAATGGAATGATTCAAAGATTTATATTTATATATAAATTTAGATTATCAATTTCAAATTTTTATTTCTTAAGAAAATGGTCATTTAAGAATTTTTTTTTAATTTCCCGGGTTGCATGCCATCCAATGAAAATGACATATCATACAATAACTTTTTAAGTATGTAGTCATAATTTATGAAAAATTTTGCACCTAAAAGCTAGTCCTTGGACACATGTTGTGTGAAGATTTCAAAGAAAAATAGTAAAATTTTTGTTTGTAGTGAGTGTGTGCGCCAATTTACCCACCTTTGATTAATCATGAACACAACTAGGTTCTAGGTTTTGACTAAGTGAATCCTACCTTTGGGTGTTTAAGCGTGGTCCATTGTACCTTCCAAGCAATGGATCTTTTTACTAAGTGCCTAAGTGATCCCAAATTTGCAAGATTCTCTTAATCTACTTCTAATGTTTTGGCTGAGTGAATGGATGGCCCATTATATGTTTTGGATGGAACCTATGTTAGGGCAGAACTAACATGAGAAGACTCTAGTTCATCTTTTTCCATTTCTAAAAACCTAAAACTCGACCCCATCCAACCTTCCTAGCCAAATTTATGAGTAGATGAAGTTTGATCGCTACTAGGTTCCTCAAACTTCATCCATCTATTGAACCTAGTTCCCTAATTCAAAAAGATTCAAAATTTTTAGGAATGGGTCAAAAGACTTGAACCTACCCAAATCTGAAGTTTGTCCCTAATTGGGGATTCTCAAGAAATTCTCATCCGAACCTTACCTAAACTTCATCCGCTAATTTCTCCTAACTTGTAATTTAGAATTAACTTTTTTTTTTTCATCCTTGTACCCTAATTGATAACCTCCTCCTAATCTCTATCAAATCCTAGGTCTAACTATTCTTCATCCAAATCAACTCTAACCTTCATTCGGCGATAGCTTCTTTGTTTTTGACCCGATTTGGGCATGTTTTCAAGTTTGGGAAAGCTATGGTCCTACTCTTTAAGTTTCTACCCTAAGAAGCAATCTGACCTATAGTCCTAAGTATCTAAACTAGGGGTGGGCCTCGGCTAGAGTTGCTAATCACTAATTAGGGACCTTGGAAGAGTTAGGAAGGATTTGTCTCATACCTTGGAACTTGAATCATTGATTGTGCCCACCGGAAGCTCTCCCTCCTCCGTCATGAACTCCCATGCTGTGATACAACGAACCACCGTTCTAATCATAAAATAATTTAAAACTAGGGTTTATTTGTTGACTTTGTCCTATTTCTTTCCACTCTATTCCTTCTACGTACTATGGTGGCCCAACTATCCTCGTTTCTACCTACAAGGCTAATCTTAAGGATGTGTCATACCATCCTCCAAGGTTGAACTACTTCTTTCGTCCTACGTCTTATGTTTAATCTCGTGATGATCACCTAATTTTAATCTAAGGGCTTGAATAAGACTTGGGGATTCCACTCCTATCTTATCTACTCTCCCTCCCTCCCTTCAAATTGTCTTCCCCCTTGTCATCCTCTCATTCTTTTGGCCTCCCGCCACCTCCACTTTGCTTGTCTTCTTTACCTTGGTATTGTTTGTAGGAGACGGGGCGTAGACTCCCCACTCCAATTAGTGTTCTAGTGCAAGGGCCGCACTCCTTTCTGTCACCTCTTTCTCTCCCTAATCTTTGGGCTTTTCTTCACAATTACTGGACCTTTCCTCTTTCTCCAATTGTTGGATCCCTCTCCTCCTTCCCAATCGTTGTAGATCCCAACCCCAGAGCCCAATTATTGTAGACCCGGCCCCGGCCTAATTACTATAGACTCCAAGCCTTGGCCCAATTACTATAAATCCAAACCTCATCCCAATTACTATAATCCTAGACCTCGAAGCCCAATTATTGCAGACCCTAGATCCAGAGTCCAATTATTGTAGACTCCAAACCCCTTATCCAATTACTGTAGACCCCAAATCCCAGCCTAATTATTGTAAATCCAAACCCCAAGCCCAATTACTATAGACCCCAACCCCGAAGCCCAATTATTGTAGACCCCAACCCCCAACCCATACCCGACAATTGTTGTATCCCACCGGTGCTTGGTCCTAACTCATCGACCTGTCCAACAGTACCTGACCCTAGTCTCCTTCCCGAGTATCGAGTATTGGTCTGGGGTGTTGGGTGCTATCTTTCTCTTTGGCTGATTTTACACAAATTTCTAAAGGGGGCTTGGAGGGGTCATGTCTATGCTAGTGGATGGTGGGCTAGGCTTGTGGAGGCAAAAGCCTCACTCTATTTCTTACTAGTTACCCCTCACACTCATCTTGACCTCTAATTCCTACTTTGGGGGGCCTAAACCTTGGTTTGTTTTCCACATGTTTTGGGAACTAAACCTTGAGGGGAAAGAAACCATGGGGGCTCACGGTTCTCCTATGGGGTGGTTTTAACACATTGCTAAGACTTTTGACCCCAAAGGGGTTCAAAGCTTTGTTGTAGTTCCCTCTTTTAATACATTACTAAGACTTTTAACCCTCAGGAGATTCAAAGCTTCATTGTCATGGCGGAACCTACCAACCCTCACTCTCTCTTGACCTCCTCCAAGGAATACCACGTTAGTATTGGGGGATAAAACGAAACCTTCAACACCCAAAGGATTAGCTCCATGGGATTAGTGTCATGAAAGACTTGAACTAAAAGCCCTCCAAAGCGCCATCACTAGTCATATGGGTGGTTGCTCTAGGATTAGTATAACAAAAAGACAAGAAGGGTGACAAAAGAGCCCCTCAAAGGTAAATGCACACAACTTCTAGTAATACAGTAAGGTAAAAAAGCCTTCAAACTCAAGCTTGGGAGAGTTAGTACTACACACACTCAAGATGCAAGGGACCCACAAAGACCTCACAAGCTTGGAAAACAACAACAATGGCCAAAAGTGCCCAAAAAACACCGTTGCAAGGTTTGTAGCTAAAATGCTACAATTCCAACGTAAATTGGACCCAATGGACCCAATTATACAAAAAATGGGTGGTGAGAGAGGAGAAGGGGTGCCTTTTTAAACTCTTTCCCGGGCACCCACCTCTTCTCGTTCATCTAATTTAACCTTATCTTTTCGGATTTTCATCCTCATCCTCAAGATTTTCATTCTAGGTTGGCCTACCAAGCTAACTTTTGGAGATTAACTCCGAATCGCAATGGATTGCGCCGTTGGATTCACAAGTCCATTTTTAATCTAGGGAAATCCGCTCACCCCTTTATCTATCTTCAAAATCTCAATGAAACCTAGCGTTAACTTAATGCCAAAATTGGAAAAAATCCCAACTTTTAGAGTTTGACCTTTTTGACAAAAGTAACTAGGCTAGGCTCTTAAGTGGGTGTGGGGGAGTAAGAAAAGACCTATCTTGGGCCCCAATCTGCTTTCGTATGCTCCCATTCTGTTGATCAACTCCGCCGTGGACTTTGATTTCCGTTAATTGTCGGGGAATCTTGTAGGTTCGGATACTTTTGCCTATTGGAATGTCTTGAAACTTGTCGGGATAGCTTACTAATATAAAAGAAGATATACTAATTTTTAGTGGGATTTTACCATCACCTAGGGAATTTCTAGGAATTTCCCATCACAAGTTTGGATAGTTGACCGTCTAAAAAGGCATCTTGTGACTATCAAAAAATTCCGAATTTTTTTGAGGAACCTCCCATGGAATCCCAAAATACATATGTAGACTCATATTCTTATTCTACACATCGGCCTGGGGGGAACAAAATCCACCCCCTTGTTTAATTATCGGTGGCCAAGGAATCTTTCACATTGGAAGGAATCTTGGCAAAAAAAACTTTGCCATTGGTTCCTGGGCATGGTTTTAACCTTGAGTCACCCTCCTTGGACCAAAGATCCCTCCACAGTCTCGTCTTGGTATTTTTGACACTTGGAGGTTTGCTATTTCGTCAATGAAATACGGAAACTAGAACCTATCTTCCAACCTATATGCCTCACCAAGGTTTCCTCAACCAATTTTTGCCTAGAGATGTCCTTTCTATGTGGGATTTTGAGCCTGGTTAGCCCATCACTCGTAATTGACCAAATTGCCACAATTAGTTGGGTTCTAACCTATTTACAACTTGTGGTTGGGCCATTCTAGATATAATATTCTAAAACTAGACCAAATACTATATTGGTATGTGATACACCTATATTGATTCTATAGTATGTGGGGGGCTTTTTGTATATAAAATTGCATTTAAAACAACAAATTATGAAAGAAAAAAAAAAGAGTGAGCCCCTAATGATGAATTGAGGGCTCACAGTGAAGTGCCTAAAATCACTATGTTGCCAAAAATGCAATTTAGGGGTTTAGGAGTTTAGGGGTTTAGGGGTTTAGGGGCTAAGCTAAGAAAATGTAATTCCAATAGTCTATTTTATTTTTATTTTTGAAAATTTTGTAAGTTGTAATTTTGTGACCCTTTGAAGTTAGCAATATCTTAAAAGTTGAAAATAACCACTTTATAACTTCCCTATTGAATTGCCTTTAATGTGAGTTCAAGGAATACACCAATTACACTAAGGATTTATCACTATTATGAATATCATCTCCATTTTTTCTAAAATTTTTATACTATTTTGAAGAATCTTGTAATTATTAAGATTTTATAGATAGCCTTAGTGGTTTAAAAATAGATAGTCATTTTAGACATATTTTAGCATTTTAGAAAGGGCATTAGATTTTCTACAATGTAAAACAATTGACAATTGGGTTTGATTAGGTTGTCTTGTGAGGGTAAGAGTTTTGGCCACTTTAACCAAGACCAACCTAAGTTACTAACATTTTGATATTCTTTAGTTAGGTTTTGCATATATGTGCCTTAGACAATAGAAAAAGACAAGGTTGTTGATTGCATGGAAGATACATTTAGATGATGTTAGTCACCCCTAGGAATTAGACTTCAAAATTATATAAAACCCGGTTGTGCTTGACTTATTCTAAAAGTGAGGATGAGGCACTCACATTTGTTGCAGATTGAAAGTAACCATGATGCAAATTTGACATGTACAAATGTATACTTGCTAGAGATCAAAGTTTAGCGTTTAAGATGGTTATTCCTAATATGAGCACTTTGTAAGACTATCAATAGCAAACCAAATTGAGTTATAAAGGCCTAAATGAAAAGTATAAAATAAAATTTGAATATTTTCTTATTTGATAACATAAATCGCATACATTTTCTTCAAAAATCATATTAGAAAATTTTCTTTGAGTATTTGAAGTATCTTCTAGAAAATTCGTATTTTAAGATGTTAGATGTAGCTTTCTAAAGAATATTCTTTAAACACAAATGGTAACCCAAAAGGCATAAAAGTCCTCCTTCCCTCCAAGGTTGTATTATGAATCTAAGTGAATGAAATTCAAAGAGCATTCAAACAAAAAAGATATAATAAAATACATATCAATAGGGTTTAATTATATGAAAGCAAAGCACAATTGATATCTAAAAATAAATCATTTATAAAGCCATCAATCATCTCAAATTTGATATTAAGTTATTCAAAAATCACTTCATTTTTCTTATTACAAGTTTGATTGCTTTGAATGAAATAATACATATTTACATACCTTAACATTGGTTACAATCCATTGTCATTTTTAACATCTAAAACTTAGATTCTAAAATCTTCAAGAATATTAATTTCTTTTTTTATTATTCTAAAAGAACCAAATGTTTGAAGGTTTTCAATGAGATTTAAAATTTGAAATTTTTTCACAACTTATTATTAAGCAAAATTTAGATTTTAGAATTTGGTACGTATGTTCATAAATCACCACTTGAAATGATTCCATATTGCAGGGTTGCACAGACGCCCGAACAGACGTCCAACATCCACCGCTTCCTGGACATCCAGGGACATTGAAACTATGAGTTGGACCCTGTCTACTAGATGGGTCGACGGGCAGACAGGGCAGATGGGGCAGATAGGCTAAAATTTGTTCTAAATTGAACAAGAAGTCAACATTATCATAAGTTGTACCAATTTCTTTTGAATTATAACTGTACAAATTCTAACTAGACATGTTAGAGATCACATAGGAAAAATAAACATATTAATATCACTTACAAATTGAAGGATTATAATGTTTGATCATGAAGGTGTCAAAATCATGAAAATTTTTCAATTCACTTTTTGCATGTGAACTCTAAAAAGTTGGTCACTAAAAAAATATGAGGTTATAGGGCCTAGCATGCACAACCCCAATCAATTTATGGTTCTTCAAAATCTATTCTACAATTTATTTAAATGAATTTTTAATGTGATTTACTGATTTTGCCTCCAACATCAAGGGTATTTGAGGCTCATTTCCAAGAGCCTTCAATGCTGTAGGAAGTCAAGATTGCAATGGGCATCCTTGCACAAAATCTTCAATAGAAAAATCACAATCCTTTATTTTCAAGATCAACTTTTTGATCCTAAAACTAGACTTCAAAAAGAGTTCTCCAAGAATATAAACTAATAATAATAGCAATTTGGTTGGATTTTATTGAACTTCAAAGTTTTCGAAACACCATAATCTGGTCCCTTGGGCATTTAGGGGTTAAAGAGGAGAATTGACTTGAGGATCTACAAAAAAAAGAAAAAAAGAAAAAAGAATCTTTTATGAAGATGCTATAAGTCCTCAAAATGCCTATAATTTCCTCAAAAGGAGTCTAAATTAAATGAATTAAAGCTTTTCAAATCAAAAAAAGTATATTCTCTGCAAAACAAGATTGTATTTTCCCACTTTAGAGATTTTCAAATTTGTTTTTCTTGCTTTTTTCCCCTATTTGGAGTTTCTTGGCCACTTTAGTCATAACTTTGGTTTCAAGGCATTGATTGTGAAAAAAATTATATTCCCACAAAGCTTATGAATTTTTCTATCTTTACAAAATTATTAGAAATTTACGATAAAAAATGAAAAATGAAAATTCATCTTGTACGTGGCTACATGCCTACCTAAAATTTCGTAATTCCATTTGAAGCATAACTTCCACAAACTGTAACAAAAAATGGACTTAATTGAGGTTATGGAAACCGCCCCAATTCACCAAAGCTCATTTTAACACCGAGGGGACCATAGTTCTTCAGAGGCTAATTTGAATTCAACTATTGAAGTGATAAACTTACAAAAGTTTAAGGGTTCCATTTACATTGCCTTCTTCAATATCTTCAACCATACATGATCGATTGACAAATCATACAATTTAAAACAAAAACTTGTCAATCCAACAACCATCAACTCAAAGAATTGCACTTCTCATTATGCCATGATTTAGTGCTTTTCATACAAGCCAATACTGCCAAACAATGTGGAGGATTCTAACAATTCCAAAATCATTACCAATTTAAAGTTTATAACATGCTCATCAATTACAAGCACACATCCAACTCAAATAACATTGGCATTCATTCATGATGAAAGTGGTGCATACATGCTATGTAACTATATAATCCACATACGTACTACTTTGCCTCTACAAAAAATACAAAAACATGAATTATATATGACATTGATACATAGTTGAAGTTCAATATGAATTGCAGAAGTGCTCATTCGGTATCGGCCTATTGAACGAAGAAGTAGATTTGAAGATGATTTGCGCCAAATTACTCTCGCCCTTCGAAATTCACTCCAAGTACCTCTGAAACACCAGTGCAAAATCTTTATGGGTGTATTTCACATGTGAACTGTTGGATTCGAGTTGCAACTTGTGGTACACCTCGGACATGCATTCCTTGTTGATCTTCTGTGCTAGTTGACCAACAAAAAACTCTTCGGATTTCTTGGAAAGGCTTGGTATATTCTCCACATCTGCATCTCTTTTGTGCACATATGTAATGTTGGGATCCACCCACCACCTCCTCCGTAAAGCTTCATCCCGTTCGTCTATTGAAGTAAATGTATACAACGACTTCTTCGGGTCAGTAATAATAGTAGTCATCTCCCAATCACAAACTCCAATGTAAATTTGTGACTCATCTTCGGGAAAATGAAACATAATGTTGTCTAGAGAAATGTCATTGTGTAGATGTCTAGCAACGTGCACTACACTCATGATATTCAACAATGCTCACACAAGCTCTGTGCGTTTGTCTCTCTATCGCTTGAGATGTCTAATGGTAATGATTTCTTCTTCTGTTATACGGAGGTTATATAATAGTTGAATGGATATGTTGTCTAAATAATCGTTATCTATTCTCAACATTTCATGTAAAGTACCACAATTCCACCAAAATGAGTACCCTTCATTCTTTCTTGTGTGGATTGCAAAAAAGTGTATCTTTCCATCGTGTGGAATTCTCACAACCATGGACTTAGTATTGTGTTCCAACTTGGCAAGTTCTGGACATCGACCTTCCTAGAGAGACGTTTTCGCTGCAAACGCCCATGATGGATGAATTTGAGCCCATCCTTCAATTTGGACCCTCCGAATTGTTGCATAGCCCCTTAGCATGACTCTGTTATCTTGGACAATGACCATGGTTGTTTCCAGAAGCGCTACTAGAAGGCAATGTGTATTTTGTACTTATGCAATTCCATCTGTGCTGTTCCACCAACCCATCAATCCTATTCTATTCCGCTTCCTACCAAATGGTTTGCACCTATTTGTAAACATGTCCACTTTCATAATGACATGCTCAAAAGCTTCATCATTTGCACAGTGTTCCTTCCCCTACTTCTCTATCATAACTTTGGCATTCCATAATGCATCATATGCCCTTTTCTCCAAGAATTGAAGAAAATTCTTCTTTCCCGTTTCATGATGTCATTGCAGCATGTTCAAGGCATCCAACATCCTCTCCTTCATGTCTGCCTTGAATTGATCAATGCAGTCCTCTTGATATCACACATATTTAGTGTCAAGGGACACTATAGTCTTTGACTCATAAAACACCACAATGCATTTCATCAAGAATGCTTTCCAACTCTCCGAGGGATTGTCCCTAGTGTATTCACTAGAAGGCTCCACTTGTTTTCCCTTCATAGCCTTCTTGACCCTCAACATCATGATGATTTGATAATGTGATTCACGTCACAATTTTTAGAAGAAAATGATAATAATTACTCCCAAAATTAGACTCTCACACTCCTGAAGAAAGGAGCCAATGGAGATCAAGCCACCAAGCTCTCCACTCTCATTTGCAAGCAAGGGGGATGGCAAAAGTGAAGGGCGGATGGCCCATCCGCCCCTTTTATATGAGGCGGACGGCCTCTTCTTGTCCGTGTCATTGAGCTGACGGAGCCCGCCCAATAGGGTGGATGAGCGATTGTCCACCTTGTTGGGTCCATTGGATTGGACGAGTAGCTCGTCCGCCAATACTAGTCCATTTGATCGGACGGTCACCTCAACACATTGGGATCATTTCATTGGGAATTCTATAGACAATGTAGTGAACATTTTTTTTCTGTATTTAAAGAAGTTAACCTATAAATGCTCAAGCCTTTCTAGTGTGTTTTGACTATGAAAAAAGAAAATTGGCTCGTGGTTATCCTCAATGAAGTAAATTATGTTTTTTTCCAAATCTAACCATATAGATGTTAATAGAGTTTGTTTATTAGTATGCACACCATTTTTGAGTGCAAAATTTCCTAGGAATTGTGAGATTATACAGAGGTAAATATACATTTTCTATTTTTAGTATGTTGTCTTTATACACTATGTTTCAAAAATTTGCATATATATGTTTTTTGGGATTGGAGATAACATGACCAACTTCAAAGAGTGTTAGCACACTAAAATGCACTTCCAAAAAACTTAATTTCACATGAAAAAAATAAAACTCATTACACAATTCACCTTGAAATTGTTGAAATGTAATTTTTGTTTATAAGTAGAAAACTAGAAATTGCAAATAGCTTCAAATAAACACTTGCATGTTGAAATTTTCAATGGTGAAAATCATGAAAAAACTTTAAACTTTTCACTGGGACCATTCTCAAAGCAAATGGATAAGTAAAATTTCTTAGATTTCAAATCAAATGAAATTGCCAAGCTTTGTATAAAGCCGGGAAATGAAGTAAAATTAGCAAGCTTTACACTCCACTTTTAGTACACATATGGCTTTGAAGACCTCTCAATAATTCAATATGTACTTTTCTCAATGAAAAATGAAAGTTTTCCATAATTAACCCTCAAAACTAATCGAATTTTTTTTAAACTAGTTACAAGAATTTCACTACCCACACAGAAATAGGCTTGAAATTTCAGATCGCCCATATATGGTCGACTGGGCAGTTAGGGGTTAAGGCCTTATCATTTAGAAAATAAATTGGATACTTCTATGGTATTGCCTCTACAATTATACTCTACAAAATTTCAATGTCCTTATCACATCATTCAATTACTTCATAAATTGACGAAGTTGTGGTTCTTCATGGACTTCTAGTGATGTAGTTAAGTGAAAAAGCTTAAAAGTTCATCTAATTAATTGCATTTAATCCATTTATCATGAATTTTTGAGATCCATTTGAGCACTCACCTCTAAATGAGAAAACTACACATTTCAAAATCTAACATGCATGCAAGATTTGTATTTGCGGACAGTGACATCATTAGATATTGACATCATGGTCCTATGATTGTTACTGTTTACACTTCAACAATATTAGAAAATCTGTAACCTACCTCTACATCAAAAAACATCTTATACTGTTCTACCAAAGTAACCAAACTACACTATATTTTATTCTAAATCAAAACTACTATCATTGTTCTGATCATGAGGCATGGAACTGGAGCCACCATATGGCCCATATCCACTGGACCCTCCTCCTTGTCCGTAATTTCCAAAGTATGGACCTCCAAATGTTGGAGGAGGAGGTGGTGCATTCTGTTGTGACCCTCCTCCTTGTCCATAATTTCCAAAGTATGGACCTCCAAATGGTGGAGGAGGAGGTGGTGCATTCTCCTCTGACCCTTTGGTCCCCCGTTGACTAGAACCACTATAGTACGAGCTTTTGGGAGGCCCATATGACTCTTGCCCCCTCGTCTTTGGAATCTTGGATAATACTGCGAGCCGTTGTATTGAGAACCACCATAGTCCGTGTACCTTATGCTTCTATGGCCTCCTCCATTTCGAAAGTCATCACGGGGGTCATTGCAGAATCATGAACTTCCTCTATATTGCGGGTGATGTGCATAATGATCATGATGGGGTGATGACGATTACTGACGTGGTCGACCTTGATTCACCACACTATTTCTCATTGCCTCTTGCATTTGATTGTGGAAGTCAATGTCTTCGTGTTTGTCTCAATGTTCATGCCTTTCTAGAAAGGGAGGTGGAGGTGGCAAGTCTTCTTCATCATCGTCATCACCTTTTGCATCTGGCATTGGTTCTGGTAGAAACCCAAATTGACCATGATTAGACTAGGCCGGTAGGTAATTGCTTGGGTCAACCCAATTGGTGTCTATCACTGCCTTATCACAGGTAATTTTGGACTTTTCGTCCTTCCCTATAACTATACACCAGTCAACATTTCTTTGGAGTACAATCTCTGCCCAAACCATGGCCATGGTGGAATAGTTCATGATATTTGGTTTAGAGGCACCTACATTGCAAGCTGCCCAAATCTCCTCGTACCTTTGTACAAAATGTACATTCTTGTAGGTATTCATGGGGCCTTTCTAACGTCTCACTTGTCGCTCTAATGCCTCTATGTTATCCGTTGGCCACAGTTTTACAATGTGTGACATTTTCACATAATGCTTGCACGTTGTGCAAGACCATACTTTCTTGGGCTCATATTGCCAATCCTCTTCAACTACCTTGAATTCGTTGAAAAAAGCATTCCAATCCATATCTTGTAATTTCCCCTTTGTACTCTTTTTGAGAGGATTGGGAATTCCTTTAGAAGGCATGGTAACCTGTCTTGTCATCTCTTAATCCAAAGTTCGAATGAGAAGTTTCAAAATTTCAAAATTTATAAGGTGATGAAAAAATTATGAGTAAATTAAGTTAATTCATTCACAATTGATTACACTCCAAGTTGGAAGGGGCGGGCATAATCCAATTGGTGTAGGATCAACCCACTCCGGAAGGCAAACAACTGTGCAGACTGTGCCGTCCGCGCCTCCCTTTATATCATTCGCCCAAGCCGACGTTGATGTCCGAATTGAATGGGCGGATAGGAAGATCTAGCGGTCAGAATGCCTTGACCTGTCACATCGCACGGTCCGGATGATTGGAGCAGAAGGGAGGTCCATCTGCTCAGAGGACGGTGCACAAGCAGACAGCAAATAAGGCTCCCACTTCTAATGCATAGTTAGTGAATCTTCAAAGTTCAAATAGTCAAACTGCGGAATGAAAGAGTGAAAGATAGAAAGCAAATTCAACAGAGACTTGACAAATCCAAATTAAACTTTACAAATCCCTTTTCCAATTTTTTCATTGAAAATCTAAAGTGCATCTTCGTTGTAAATCATTTTTTTCCACCAACATAAAGGTCCATAACACCAAAAACGAAGTACAACTCTATTTGCAACACATAACCCCTTTAGTTCACAACCCATTGTTTCATAAGAAACCACTCAAAATTGACACTTACATTAGTTACATAGCATTAATAAATAATAATAATAGTGAAGAGCCAAAAAATTCTTTTTTAAATTTAGGGGCGAGGGAATGTTTAACTATTTGCATCTTATATTATAGTACCGTGACAAACTGAAAATGACAATGTGTGGAAGAATCTTTAAAGCCTTTGACAATGTAGATTGCAACATTAAGATATGTAAAGTGAATGAAACATGGTTTTCCATTCTTGCATATTTCACTATTATATTTATTAATTATTTAGACTTTGAGCCCTTTTCACTTCAATTTTTATTTATTATAATGGAGGGCTTGAAATTTATTATTTTTTTTATAAAGGGTTTAGAATTACTAACTCTATATGAATGCATGATCAAACATTGAGTTCAAAGTGTGAATTAAATATATCTACAAAGACACTCAAAGTTTCACTCTTAGAAAATTTGTTCACTACACGTAGGTTAAAGATTCTAGGACATTCTAACTAATTAACACACGCTAATGTGAATTGTGAGATTGTTATGCCAATGAATGTGGTCTTTTTTGGGAGCATGAGGATGGAAAATCATTCATCCTAAAATGGAGTTTACCCCTAAAGGACCATTGTCCCCTTGGGGGACAAAATGGATTTTGGGCAAGTTCCTAGGACCTCAATTTTAAGTGAAACTTTTTAAAACTTTCTTATATGATAGATAAAATGATTAGGTTTGTGCCTTCGTGGGAATATAATTTTTATTTCAATCAGTGCCTAGGAGAAAAAGTTATGCCATCTTAAACATAATTTTCACATCACCGGGCAGAAAAATAAATTCACAAAAATTTGAAATTCCATTTTTCAAATTTTTTGCTGTTATAGATTTTATTTTTGTCTACTTGTCAAGCTTTGATTCATTCCATTTGGATTGGTGATGTGAAAATTATGAACAATCTTGTTTTCCGGGCAATATGAGCATCTCCTTCAAAAAATAACTTTGAATGCTAATATATTTCAATTTGCACGGCCCTAAACCCTGAAATTTTTACCACTTGGTTTGAGACAAGTAAAGTACAAGATCCTACCATTAGATTCTAAAAAAATTATTTTTTTAGTTCTCTAGCATGAATGCAACAGAATTACAGAAATGATGGTTTTGAATGTTTTTTCACAGAAAAATGGCCTTGGTCCTTTAGGGGTTAACTAATGAATTCTACAAATTATTTAATTCAAAACATGCTCTAATCGCTTAAAAATTAAGGTTCTCTGTAAGTTTTGCAAAACAAATATAAGATGGAATGATTTAAAGCATTTTATGTACGTAAAAATAAGTCTTCTTTGAAATCTTTTGGTTTAAATCTAAGGTCCTTTGAGGGTTTTTTTTTGTGAATGCCAAACTAAAAGTTTAAAACCAAGGCTTCTGCAGGTGTTGTGTAGTTGGGTCAATGTGTTATAACTTTCTCTCCCATGTAAGGATTGAAAGAACAATAACATTTTAGATTTCTAAGAAAGGTGATGTGTTTATCTATCATTCTATCTTAACCCCTAAATGCCCAAGGCTTGTGTAGAGCTTCTTGAAATTTGCTCTAAATTGAACACAAACTCAACATTTTAATAAATCATACCAATTTCATTTGATTTGTAACAATACAAATTCAAACTAGACATGTTAGAGATCACATAGGAGAAAAAAAATAACAATATCACTTTCAGAATGAAAGATTATAATGTTTGATCATGAGGGTGTAAAAAGTATGAAATTTTTTCATTTATCTATTTGCATGTAAATTCTTAGAAGTTCATCACTAAAAATTTATAGGGCTTAGCATGCACAACCCCAATGAACTTATATTTTTTCAAAAATCAAAATCTCATCTTTGATTTTTTTAAATGAATTTCTATAGTGATTTTTCTTGAAAGACCTTAGATCTAGTGTATTTGAAGCTCATTTCTAAGAGCCCTCAACACTACGGGAAGTGAAGATTGCAATGGGCATCTTTGCACAAAGTCTTCAATAGAAAAAACATAATCATTCATTTTTAAGATAATAAGATCGGCTTGTTGATCCTAAAATGAGACTTCAAAAACAATTCTCCACAAACAATTAAAATATAAACTAATAATAATAGCAATTTGGTATTTTGGTTCAGTTTTATTTAACTTCAAAGTTTTTGGAACACCTGAATTTTGTGCTTCGAGCATTTAGGGTTTAAAAAGAACTTTAAAAAATCCTATCAAACAATAAATTCATTAAAACATGGCTGAAATCCATTTTGCTAAACGACTAGGCAATGGAACTTTAAGAATTTAGAATACTTAAGTCAATCTCATCCTTAAACCTTATAATCTTTCACTTCATCATTCATCAATGATATTGTGGCTTTTTTGATTTTATGACCTTTGCAATTTCTATTGTCAAACACGTCTAGTTTGAATTTATACAAAATAAATCAAATAATTTTGAACCCAAATTTGCAATCTTCTAAAAATGATGGCATTTGCTAAAATGGAGTAGGTAAGGGTTTAAGGGTTAGTAGGGTTTAGGGTTTGTAGGATTTAGGGTTTCACCCTAAACTTCAAGCTTTCTAAATGTATACTTCGATTCTTATAATAACTTCTCTATTTCTATTTCTCATTTCCTTGATTAAAGGCTAAAACATTGGATACAAAAACTTTTTTAATTGTATGTTATTAAGAAGAATCTAATTGGCTGGAAAAATGTATTTGAGAGAATCCTATGCCTAATGGCCTCTAAAATCCCCCAAATTTGAAAAATTTGGTGGGAATGATCATTGGTTTGCTGGAAGTAGTCGACCCGTCCACTTGTCCTCATGTTTTCTCTGCGGACGCAATTGGGTCGTCTACTTGGCCGTCCGGTCGATAGTTCGTTGGCTCAGGCCATGTCTACGTGGTCCGGGACAGGTCCGGTCCCAGACTTGTTCTAAGTCTGGAAGTGGACGGGTATATTGGTGGACGGCCAAAGGCTTTCTCCTCACTTTCACTCTTCCATTTGGGCATCATAGCCATGTTGGATGTGCTACTATTGCTTCCCACGCTAGCTGCTCCTACGTGGTGGAGAGTGGGGGTCAAATATCTTTCATTACACATTGGATTTACTACCTTGGTTACATATGGACATGCAAACACAATATTCATTTTTTATTTATGAAGAATTGGTCAAGGGGTGTGAAGTTAGAAAATGGAAACTTCAAGTTCTAAGGGGACATTTAATGATCAAGTAATCATGATAGGTGCGGATGGTGTTGTAGTTGAAAGCAACAAAAGATCAAAACCAAAAGGGGGCGGGACAACAGTTGCATTTTGACATTTTGGATGAAGTCAACATCAAGGCAAAGATCGATTGGGAGACGGAGGACGTGGAGTATTGGACCTTCAAACTGTGCAGAAAATACATGAAAATGTATCACATTGGGAAGTTGTGGCCTCAAGATTGTCACAATCTTCACACTCGTGAATATTGTTTTAAACCGGCAAATTGTCTCAGTGATCATTTTTTCCATCGCTCCATAGAGGTGTGGCAAACCCTTTTTCCAAACAAGGCTATGAGCAAGGGCAGAATTAACTACAGCTTGGCAAGCATGGTTTATGTTGAACAGATTTTGGCTCCCAAGGTGGATTGGAGCACGTACCCTACGATAGCGTCAGTTCCACTTGCAATTAGTCCACATTAGAAAGACATTCCTAATACATTCAATCCAAAGGTACAATTTCCTAGAGCATATGAAGCAAATGCGGCATCAAGGAATGTTGCAGACCACATTCACATCCCTCTTCAATCCAAAGTGCATAGTGCAGAAGTTGTGCATGGAAAAAAGAAGGTAGTAGAGCCAAGTGCTACATGTAACACTAAAGCAGGGAGTACTTCTTTTTTAGTAGGTGTGGAGGGAGAGGGGTTTAGGACTCCATCAAAAGATTTGAATCCTACACCTAACGTGACAAAAGGGGTGCGGGTGGAAAATGCTCCAAAAAAGCCACCTTGTTCTACAGAACATGGGTCAACATTGAAGCCACGAAAGTAGAAGGAAAAGGTTTTTATAGAAGAAATTGCTAAGGCACACATTTGTATTGATAGGTTTTTGAATAGCAATGCCCAAGACATCATGTTCAATGTCCTTTCACCCGTTCACTCATCGAGAGGACTAAGTCCAATTCATAGCTCAGCAAATGAAGGGCCAACGTTACCAAACAGGAATGAAGAGCACCCTAGTGAATTGACAAGTGTAGGGATGGACTCAGAGAACGAGTTTGTTGTCTACAACAACGAAGAGACGCTGAATTTGGAAGACCATCCATTACTAGCATTGTTGGGTCTGAAGGATTTAGAGTCATTGTAGAAGATGCCTCTATTAGAAGAGTTAGAGAACTTGTTGCAATGTACCCTCCGATGGAGCCAATTTGAAATTGAGTGAGGTGCAACTGACAATGGAAATGAAGGTGGCACGAGTAATGAAGGTGACACTACAAATGAAGGACACAATTCTACTTCTAGCAAGGCAACAATGGGATTTGGCGAGATGTTCAGAACGACTTATTTTCTATCATGTACAACTAGGATTGTGGCTGTATTGACGCTTGCCCTTGCAAAAATAACGGATACATTTTTGTGGGTGCCAAATTACCCACCTTTGGTAATTCGCAAACACAACCAAGTTTTGGGTTTTGGCTAAGTGACTCCTACCTTTGGGTGTCTAAGTGTGGTCCATTGTGCCTTCCAATCAATGGATCTTTTTACTAAGTGACTAAGTGACCCCAATTTTGCAAGATTCACATAATCTACTTCCAATGTTTCAGCCGACCGAATGGAGGGCCTACTGTAGGATCTGGATAGAATCTACGCTAGGTCAGAACTTATCTAAGAAATATCTAGTTCATCTTGTGCCATTTCTAAAAACATAAGACTCGACCCTATCCAACCTTCCTAGCCAAAGTTATGGGTGGATGAAGTTTGACCGCTACTCGGTTCCTCAAACTTCATCCATCGATTTCACCTAGCTCCCCAATTCAGAAATATCCGAAAATTTCAGGTATGGGTCAAAAGAATTTCTCCTATCTAGATCTGTAGTTGGGCCTTCATCGGGGATTCCTACAAAATTTTCATCCAAGCCTTACCTAAACTTCATCTGCTAATTTCTCCTAACCTATACTTCGGAATTAACTTTTCCATTTGGCCCCGGATCCTATTTGTTAGCCTCCTCCTATACTACTTAGTTCTCTGTCATATTCGGAATTTGGCTATTCTTCATCCATATTGACCTGAAACTTCATCTGGCAATAACTTTCTCAATTTTTACCCGATTTGGGCATGCCTTAGAATTTTGAAAAGCTACAGCCTCCCTCTTTGCGTTTATGTCCCTGGAAATGACCTGACCTATAGTCCTAAGGGTCTGACTTAGAGGTAGGTTTCGGCCCATGCCACTAGCTTTTAATTAGGGACCTAGGGAAGTTTGGGAAGGTTTGACTCATACCTTAGAACTTGAGTCATTGATCGTGCTCAACGGAAGCTCTACCTTCTCCGCCATGAACTCCCGTGCCATGAGACAACGAATCACCGTTCTAATCATAAAATAAATTGATACAAGGGTTTAATTGTGGATTCTCTTTAATTCTTCCCTTCTCTCCCCTTTTCTTTCCTCCCACACTCTAAGACGGCCCAACTACCTTTGCTTCCACCTACTAAGCTAACCTTAAGGACATGTCATACCATCTTCCATGGGTTGAGTTATTTCTTACGTCCTATGTCTTAAGCCCTACACTTATGTCCCACACTTAATTTCATGGCGATTACCTACTTCTAATCTAAGGGCTTAAGTGAGCTTTGAAGATTCCCCCCTATCCTATCTACCTTCACTTTCTTCCTTCAAGTTGTCTTCCCTCTTGTCACTTCTTCTCATTCTTCCGGCCTCCCGCCATCTCCACCCCTTCCTTCTTTGTTTGCTTTCACACCTCAACGAGTTTTCCGGGAGATGGGGCATTGGACTCCCCGCCCCAAGGGCTATGTTACAGTAACAGAGACCTTTGGTCGGTATTTTTCCTTCTTCCTTCACCCTTGGCTTGCTGTATTTTTACTTCCCCTCCCCCCCCTTCACTGGGACTACTGGACCCTGACTCCCCAAGCATCCAATATTGTAACCCGACTCCCCCCGAGCGCCTGATACTATAATCCGATTTTGCAAGCCTCCGACTCCCTTAGGCTCCGGATACTGGACCCTAGCTCTTCCAACGTCCGGCCCTACCCTGCCGGTCCACCTGCGGTACTCAGTCGGCCCCCTCCTGGGTATCCGGGCTGGTTTGGGGTGTTGATCTGGCTGGACTGGGGTTCTGTTTGTGACCTTTTCTTTGGCCAATTTTGGTGCTTATTTTCTATAGGGAGCTTAGATGGTTATGACTATGCTAGTAGGCGGTATTTTTAGGCTTATGGGGGGCGAAGGGTCCTTTCCATCTCACGCTCTTGCTACCCTCTAATTCTTACTTTTGAGGATCTAAACCTTGGTTTGTTCCCAACGCATTTTGGGAACTAAACCTTGTGGGGAGAATAACCACGTAGTCTCACAGTGCTCCCATGAGGTGGTTTTAACGCATTGCTAAGACTTTTTATCCCTTGGGGGTTCAAAGCTTCGCTGTCGTTCCCTCTTTTCACACACTACTAAGACTTTTTATCCCTAGAGGGTTCAAAGCTTCGCTGTCATTCCCTCTTTTAACACACCACTAGGACCTTTTCACCCTATGAGGGTTCAAAGCTTCGTTGTATGGGTGGGATCCACTATCCTCACACCCTCGTATCTCTCACAAAGGAATACCACGTCAATGTCAGGAATAAGGACAAAAGAAGAGGAAGGGACCTTTGACACTCAAAGGCTAGCGATACATGTTAATAACATAAATGACTTGAACTAAAGGCCCCCCAAAGCGGCATCACCAGTCATATGGGGGGTTGCTTCAGGGTTAGTACACAACAAAGCAAGGAGAGTGACCAAAAAGGTCTTTTAAGGGTAAGCACACACAATCTTCAGCAACACAGTAAGTAAATTTAAGCTTAGAAGAGTTACTACCACGCTCACTTAAAAAAAAGTAAGGGACCCTCAAAAGACCTTGTAAGCTCCAAAAACAACAACAATGGCCTAAAATGCCCAAAAAACACCGTTGCAAGGTTTGTGGCTAAAAATGCTACAATTTCCAACATTAGTTGGACCCGATAGACCCAATTACACAAAAAAGGGGGTTGTGAGAGAGGAGAAGGGGTGCCCTTTTATACTCTTTCCCGGGCACCCACCTCTCCTCGTTCATCTAAGTTAACCTTATCTTCTTGAATTTTCATCCAAAACTCAAGGTTTTCGTCCTATATTGGCCCACTAAGCTAACTTTTGGAGATTAACTTCGAATCGCAAACATATTGTGCCATTGACTACAGAAGGTCATTATTAGTTTAGAGTAAACCCCCCCCCCTTCTCTATCTTCAAAATCACAACAAAACCTAGCACCAACTTAACGCCCAAAACTGGAAAAAATCCCAACTTTTGGAGTTTGACTTTTCTAGCAAAAGTAACTAGCCTAGGCTCCTAAGTAGGTATGGGGGAGTGAGAAAAGACCTATCTCGTGCTCCATTCCGCTTCCATATGCTCCCACTCCACCAGTCAAACCCATTGTGGACTTTCATTTCCGTTAATTATCGAGGAATGTTGCAGATTCGAGTACTTCTGACTATCAAAATGTCTTGAAACTTGTCGGGGCAGCTTATTAACATAAATGATTCTATGCTAATTTTTAGTGGGAATTTAACGTCATGTGGGGAATTTCTAGGAATTTCCCATCGCAGGTTTGGATAGTTGACCGTCTAGAAAGACATCTTCTGACTATCAGAAAATTCCGAAACTTTTCGTGGCACCTCCTATGGGATCCCACAACACATGTGTAGGCTCATATTTTTACTCTACACATCGGCCTAGGGGGGACAATTTTCACTCCCTCATTTAATTATTGGTGGCTTGGGAATCTTTCACACCAGGGGGAATCTTGGCAAACCAACTTCGCTGTTGGTTCCCGGGTATGGGTTTAACCCCAAACCACTCTCCTTGGACCTTAGATTCCTCCATAGTCTCGCCTTGATATTTTCGACATTCACAAGCCACACTAGGGGAATCTTGGTGAACCGACTTCACCGTTGGTTCTTGGGCATGGGTGTAACATCAACCACCCTCCTTGGACATGAGATTCTTCCATGGGCCTGCCTTGGTATTTTCAACATCTGCAAGCCAACAATTGGGATTCCGCTATTTCGTCAATGAAATAGGGAATTGGAATCTATTTTCGGGAACTGGCTTCTATACCTCATCAAGGTTCCCTCAACCAATTCTAGCTTAGAGATGTCCTTTCCATGTGAGTTTTTGAGCCTGATACACCCATCACTCATATTTGACGAATTTGCCACGATTAGTTGGGTTCTAACCAAGGTTGATAGGGCGTCCTGACATAGCCGCCAGCATTCGGACGTCTGGTGTCCGCGTCCGCGACCCCCCTGGACGTCCTGTGACATTCGGAAAATTTGGTTTTTACCCTGGGGTAATTTCCCGTCCGTGACCCCGTCCACACCGCCGTCCGCGGTTTCTGTAGCCCGTCCGCCCGTCCGCGACCCTGTCCGCCCACTCCGTCCACCGAGCGAACGGGCGGATGCTCACTATGTAGTCGTAGCCACTTTCACTTGCAATTTCCGAATTTGTTTTTTAGAATTTTTGAGCGTGTAATATACCGTTGGAAAAGTCTTAGAAATACCTTTCCAATGGTATATCACACAGTCCAAAAATTAAAAATCTCCAATCGGAAATGTCAAATGAAGTTTGTTGCTTCAAAACATGGGCGTCCGCCTTGGTGTCCACCCGTTCGCCTAGCTGTCTGCCCTCCTGTCCGCCCCACCCTATCCGCCAAGCGGACGGGCGGACAGGCGATCAGTTGGGCGGATGCTCACTATGTAGTCGCAACAACTTTCACTTGCAATTTCCGAATTTGTTTTTTAGAATTTTGGAGCGTGTAATATACCGTTGGAAAGGTCTTGGAAATACCTTTCCAATGGTATATCACACGCCCCAAAAAGTCAAAAATCTCCAATCGAAAATGTCAAATGAAGTTTGTTGCTTCAAAACATGGGCGTCCGCCTTGATGTCCGCCTATCCGCCTAGCCATCCGCCCTCCCGTCCGCCCCTCCCCGTCTGCTTGGCAGACAGGCGATCAGTTGGGCGGATGCTCACTATGTAGTCGCAACAACTTTCACTTGCAATTTCCGAATTTGTTTTTTAGAATTTTGGAGCGTGTAATATACCGTTGGAAATGTCTTGGAAATACCTTTCCAATGGTATATCACACGCCCCAAAAATAAAAAATCTCCAATCGGAATGATCAAAAGAAGTTTGTTACTTCAAAACATGGGCGTGCGCCTTGCTGTTCACCCTCTTGTTCGCTAGGCGGATGGGTGGACGGGCGGATGGTGAATGCGGACGGGCAGACGGCGAACGGGGAGGAAAGGCTAGAGGGAGAGGCGGGTGCAAGGGGCCATGGGTGATGTGTTTTCAAGTTGGTGGAATTCAACCTATGGTGGATTGGCGGACGGGTAGATAGGCGGACGGGTAGATAGGCGGACGAGCGGACAGGCGGACGGGGAGGAAGGCGGGAGCAAGAGTTGGATGCAAGAGTCAAGTATTTTCAATTTGGTGGAGGTCGGCCCATGGCGGACGGGGAGGAAGGCGGGAGCGAGAGTTGGGCGCGAGAGTGAAGTGTTTTCAATTTGGTGGAGGTCGGCCCATGGCGGACGGGTGGACAAGGGAGAGGGTGAGAGGGAGAGGTGTTTTTAACTTTGTAGAGGTAGGCAGATGAGCGAACAGGTAGAGCATGCAATGCATGGTGAATGAAGAAAGCTATAGAAATTATGTCTTTATTATGTTATATAGTGAGGCACTAAATCAATACAACTATGAAAAGTGTCACCAAATAGCCTCTTCTTTGGAAAATCATTTGATTTGTAAACAAAAAATTCAAATGGATGTGTAATTAAAAGGAATTTAGTTTTACATTGGTGGTTTTTTACAAGTTTGCCATATCAACAATACTTTTTGGCTAATAGCAAAAGATATTCAAAGTCAAAATTGTAACAATTTAATTGGATTCAATTTCTAATTGATTTCTATGCCTTTGAAGGAAAGTAATTATTTCCTAAAGTCTCAAAGGCCCTACACTCTTATAGAGGACTCTTGTGAAATATGATCTCAATGAAATGATTTATTTTTGAATTTTTATCTAAGATTCTTCGCTTATTAGCTAGATTTTTCAATAGAAAATATTATAAAATTAAAATTGTTAGTGCCAAAATTTAAAGCGAAGAAAATGAAAAGCCCAAGAATCAAGTATAGCAAGACAAAAGAAAAGATTTTTTTTCTTTAAATACAAATATCATGCAATGTATGCATTTAATGTTATCAAGATGATAACATTATTCCCATACATTTTTGTACTAATCTAGTACAAATTCCTATGGTTAGATATAAAGTTAATTTATAAAGTTTTTTGCTCTTCACAATAGAAATGGCAATTTTGAATGATATTTGATAGAAAAAAAAAGGCTTAGGACTTTGCGGGTTCAAGATTTAAAAAAATCCTTGGCCTACACAACTACATAAGCAATTAAATCAATATTGTAAATTTATAATCTACAAGATATGATATTATGAACCTTCTCATAAAATCATTTGCGAAAAAGTCTTGAGATGAAATGGACTTGTAATCATTGGAGTATGACCTACTTATCTCAATTGTTGTATTTGAATTTTGAAAGCTCATCATATTTGGAGGTCAATCACATTTTACACTACCTAAGCTCTAATATTTTAGGGTTGTGATAAATTTATTGATGGTTTACAATTTAGGGTGTACACATGTATACATAAGTATAAGCATGTATGATAAGAACCTCCATTTCATTTTTATTGTAAAAATGCTTACTTTAATGTAGTCCACATCATATCATATAAAATTACATTAAAGTACTTAAATCATTTTGAGCATCATCCCATAAATGTTGTAATAGAATAATGAGATAATATAAATTCTTTTAGAATATTTACGTTGGTATTTTGTACTATCAATGCATTCTATAACAAAAATTGAAGAAATACTCTAGGTTATAATCCAATGATCCACAATTGTGTAGTAGCCCATAATAAAGTAAATCTTAAGAACAATTGAAACCTAAATGACAAAGATAGTAAGATCTACATATGCATCACATTGTCATGATTGCATTCTAAACTTCAAATATTAAAAAATAAAACATATTTCACACATCACACCACTACTTTTGAAAACTCCTACAACGTTATAAGTTAATATGTACAATTGAGGGTTCTACAATTCAAATTTTTTGGTAGGGTTTAGGGTTTAGGGTTTAGAGTATAGGGTTTGGAAAGCATGTTTAAATGTGGAGTGGAAAACTTGGAATTATTCTTTTCTTACATTAATATTGCATTGGATACTTGTCGCATTAAAGAGTCTTTTTTTGGAAATGAAGTAGCAGTTTTGCACTTTTCAGAATTAAATGTAATAAAATTGCCCACGGACAGATGTCAAGTAGGTTAAATAAGGAGGCGGACAGCATTATGTTGGCTCGGAAGGTCGGGGCGGTCGGCAATGGCGGACGGAAAAGGCTTGTGGCGGACAGGAGGGCGGACGGCTAGGCGGACGGCCAAACACCAAGGCAGACACTTACTTTTTGAAGCAACAAACTTCTCTTGACATTTCCGGTTGGAGATTTAGGTGTTTCAGGGCATGTGATATACCATTGGAAAGGTCTTTCCAAGACCTTTCCAACGATATATTGTGCGCCTCAAAATGGTAAAAAATGAATTCGGAAATTGCATTTGAAGTTGCTGTGACTACATAGTGAGCGTCCGCCCAGCTGATTCCCCAGGCGCCCGTCCGCCCATCCGCCCGTCCGCCAAGCGGACGGGGGGGCAGCAGACGGGCAAACTCCAAGGCGGACACTCACTTTTTGAAGCATCATACTTCTCCTGGAATTTCCGGTTGGAGATTTAGGTGTTTTGGGGCGTGTGATATACCATTGGAAAGGTCTTTCCAAGACCTTTCCAATGGTATATTACACGCCCTAAAATTGTAAAAAATGAATTCGGAAATTGCATTTGAATTTGCTGTGACTACATTGTGAGCGTCCGCCCAACTGATTCCCCGTCCACCCATCCGCCTGTCCGCCAAGCAGACGGAGGGGGGCGGACGGGAGGACGGACGGGAGGGCGGACTGCCAAACTCCAAGGCGGACACTCACTTTTTGAAGCATCATACTTCTCCTAGCATTTCCGGTTGGAGATTTTGGTGTTTGAGGGCGTGTGATATACCGTTGGAAAGGTATTTCCAAGACCTTTCCAACGATATATTACGCGGCCTAAAATTGTAAAAAATGAATTCGGAAATTGCATTTGAAAGTTGCTGTGACTACATTGTGAGCGTCCGCCCAGCTGATTCCTCGTCCGCCTGACCGCCCAACCGCCCGTCCGCCTGACCGCATTTACCTAGGGTAAATTTGCGGACAACATTTTTTACCCACCGGAGACGCAGCGTCCACGGAGTCCGGACAACCAGACGTCTGGACGTCTGATTTTTGGACACGATTTTGCTTGGGACGCTCACTTTTGTCAACCCTGGTTCTAACCTATTTACAACTCATGGTTGGGTCATTCTAGCTATAATATTCTAAAATTAGACCAAATATTATATTGAAATGTGACACTCCTATTTTGGTTCTACATTCTTTCTTGGGCTTTTTGTATATAAAAGTGCATTTAAAATAACAAAATCAAAAAAAAAATGAGTGAGACCCTAGTGACGAATTAGGGGCTCACAATTTTCCAAAATGATGCCATCCATTTTACATGGTGCTTTGGCTTTCAAGAAGTTTGTCAAGTTTGCAAACAAACTAGAGGACGAGAAAGTGAAAGAGCTTCAGTATATTGTTTTTCTTGAACAAGAGAATCAAGAATTGAAGGAGGTGTGTGATTCCAAGGAAGACCATGATGACCTCAAGGCAAAATATGAGATATTGCAGAAGCAACATAAAACGGTGTCCAATTGTGTCTATTGGAGGACCTTGAACAATGACAATAAGAGGTTCAAGAAAGAAAACGAGACTTCTAAGCTCACAAATGAAAATCTAAAGGCCAAGAATGAGAAATTGGCATTGGAGTTGAAGACATCCGAGGAGATATTAGAATGACTTCGCAAAACATTGTTGATATTGGAGAATGAGAAGGTAGCTGAACAATGGAACGATAGAGCAAGTCTACTGTAGGCAAGTCAACCAACTCAAGAGAGCGATGAACTCTCTCTTTCTCTTTACAAGGGCAAAGCCGTGGATGCAATAGTTGGACTCCCATGGACTATTGAGAGCCCTAAACTTTTAGGTTTTCCCTCTATCCAAGATACTTCTACAAAAATAGAAGACCATGAAGTTGAAGATTTAAAGCATCAATTGGATTTGGCAATTCAAGCAAAGAATGAGGTCGAGTCCACAATGAAATGAATGGAACAAGTAGGGTTCCTAAGTGAAATCTTGCCAATAGAAAAGACAAACTTATGTTGGGTGATGTGGGCGAGGCAACTACAAGAACAATCCTCTATATCATTTGGACTCATAAATGGGCTCTTGAGGTATGCACTCAAATTGGACGCAACATACGAGAACGTGAGGAGCTTTCATTTGTGTTTTGTGGAGAAGTTAGAGGATGAAAGAAAGGACCCTGATTTAAAACTTATAGTTTGGGGGAACATGGATAGAATGTATGAGGGCTTAAACCACGGCAAGACCTATGATATAAATGATATAGAGAATATCAATTGGGCCTTGGAACCGGAAGAAGGATGGGTCCCTTATAGTATGTTGTCAACTCACTTCCATCAACATGACAAACAACTTGTACTGGGTAGTTTTTCGAATACTCCCATCTTGGAAGGTCATTGTTTTCTTTGCCAAGGTCGTTTTAGGCCCAGAGGAGCTATAGCATTAGGTCAATGTATCCACACTTTCCATGTCTTTTGCATTCAAAGATTAGCGGAATTTCAACTCCGTTGTTCGGAGTGTCGCATTCCTCTAAGTCCAAGGTTGTATGAAATTCTAGGGATTTTGCATCGTATGCCATCAAGACACGAATACAATCGGTGGACCCTTCCACTTGACCAAGGGCCATACAAATTCCAAAACTACTTGCATTGGGCAAAACCAATGAAGTAGGATGCTGAAGAACAATTTCATGAGATGTCTGATGGCCCTACCGCCCCTAAGGATGAGTTCTTCTGGATGACGCAAGATGTGGAGGTGGAGTTGCGTGCCTTTGGGATTCCTAATGGCGAGTCTCAAGAATTGTTCTATTGTAGCATGGGAGGGCATTGGAGCTCACAACACCAGAAATTCTTCCGAATTCCCAAAAAAGAATGGATGAAGCAGGGTCCAAATGACCTCTTGGTGGAGGTAGAGCAAAATCCTGAGGTCATTAAGCAATTGGAGGGATACAATACAGAATTGATAGGGCGGGCCCTCATTTTATCAAAATTGGAAGAAGTAGTAAAAGTTTGTTCCATAGTTGACCTATACGGTAACTCAATGACAGAGAATAAAATAAAAGACATTGCCAAGGCATTTGACACAAGGATGAATGAGGCTATAATGAAGTAGAGGTCATATTTAGAGGAGGGAAATGACCCCTTTTGGCTCCATGTGAAATGTAAGGATGCAATGATAAACAAACTGATGGATGATGTGGATTGTGCTATGGTGGCTTTGAAGGCCCACGAAGTGGACATAACTCCAAAGAAGAAGAGTAAACGGAAGATTGAAGAGGAGGATGACCACTCTCTGGAAACAAAACGGCAATTTGAGAGGGTTGACATGGAGGAAGAAACTAGCCTTGGAGGGACAAGTGGTAGACGTAGTCCTCACTCGCACCCTCGTCGAACAAGTAGAAGACTCATGGAGAAGTAGGGGACATCTCGTGACACAGAGGAAAATAATGGTAGCCAAAACTAAGAGGGAAATGTTGAATTTCATAGCATAGAATTAAATAGTTATATTTGGGGCATTGAAAATATAATTATGCATTGTGTGCTTTAGAAGTTTTCACAACTAGAATGTCGTCCACCGTATACATGGAGACGTACTTGTAATGTGTATATATATATATGTTTGCTTCATTATTATAATTTCACTTGATTATGTTGAATTCAAGGATACATGCTCTATCCAATTTCTAGTTTATTGTTTGTTCAAAATTCAAATGAGTATTTTATTGTACCACTTTGTACTTGTTTTGTAATCCTTTGATAAATGTTAATCCAATAATCCTTACACCCTGGCTACCATGAACTACAAAACTGATTTTAAAGAAGACAACCCGTCTGCCCCGTCCGCCCGTCCATTGGCAATTGTCCAAGGATAACTTTCAAACCATAGAGCACTCAACACCTCTAAAGTATAAGAGTAAGGAAGAAGACATTTGCAAGCACTCTTGAGAAACTGAATGTTAAGATTTCCAAGGGCTAGGAGCTGCAATTTTTGTCTCCCTTGCTTCGCAATGCATAGTTTAGTGGACAAGGGCTTTGGTTTCTCAGGCTTCACACACACATTATATTTAATATATGTGACTTGATCAATTGATTGAAACTTGAGATGGGATTGAAACTTGAACTTGAAGGAAGCTTTTTACAATGAGTAAGGACTTCTCTGGTTAACATAGTGTTCCATCAAGCGGTAAAGTGTAGCGCAAGGCATGTGACTTGGTGTTTGCTAATCGGAAGTGCCACATGTTGAGTCACCTGGGATATGAAGGCAAAGATAGTGTTTGAGACAAAGGAATAAGCCTATGTACAAAATTGACATCATCAATTCGGAGTCTTTTTGGCCTTTATAAAGGGATGTTCCCACCAAGATCGGCCCTTGACAACATGGATGGCCAGAACATAGTGAGAGTCGCTAGTAATATCTCAAATGGAAGGGACTCACAACATTCAATACAAGAAGATTTAAGCCTAATGCCAAAATAGATAGGTCGTGTGTCTTCAAGGATAAATCATAATGCTAAAACATCAAGTGGACAATGTCCAACCCTACTATCTTCCACGAGTAGGCCTCAAAGACAAAGTTGGCTAGTAGATGGTTTTGAAGAAGTAGATAGATGGAATTTGGATGCAATGTGGGCTAATTTCTTCTATTCAACAAACATACCATTTGCAATTTTTCGGTCTGCAGCATTCAAAGAAGGAGTAAAAAAGATAATTGAGTTCAAAAAGCCATACAGCCCACCATTGTACCTTACTCTACGAACAAAATTGTTGGACCAAGTGAAGGCAGATCTTGAGGTGAAACTATAGAAGAGGACTGAGGATAGTATAAGAAAATTTGGTGCAACCTTCTCTATTGATGGATGGAGCTTGGTTACAAATCGGCCATTGGTGAATGCCATGCTCATGTCTTCTGCAGGGGAGCAATTCTTAGGATCTGTGGATACAAGTGGGTTTGAAAAAATGTAGAGTATTTGGCAACTATTTTGGACAAATTCGTATAAAAGGTAGGGCCAGAGAATGTGGTACAAATCACAACGAACAATGCTCCTATGAACCCCGCAGTATGTAGAATTATAACAGAGAAGTATCCGCACGTTTTTATTTTAGGTTGCATGGTGCATGCCTTGAATTCATTGCTTAAAGATTGGGGAAAGCAAGCCTGGGTGATGGACGTAGTGGAAAAAACCCACATAGTTCTTACGTTTTTCAGGAAGCAACACATGCTGCTTGCAATATTTTAGACTTACCAAAAGGTCCTCAACTTGTTGATGCTAGGGAAAGCAAGATTTACCTCAAATTTCATTGCTCTTCACCGTTTGTTGAAGGTAAAGGGAGCACTCCAACAAAGTGTGACGGATCCGCATTGGAAACAATACGTGAGGACATTGAAGGACAAGAAAACAAAAAGTCGCACAAAGTCTCGAGAGATGAAGAAGATAATAAACAGTGAGCATTTTTGGAGGCGTTGCACCAATTTTGTTGACTTGATGGGCGTTGTTGTGTATGGCCTATGTGATTTAGATGCAAGGACGCCATGCACAGGCAAGGTTTTACATATTATGAGAAAGATACAGAAACATGTGTCGGATTTTGAAATTGTGCCTTTTTGGTTAAGCCCCGAACTTGCCAAACCACTTAAAGAGGTGTTCCAAGTCCGATGGGAAATGGTGGAGAGCGATCTCCATTATGCAAGAGCTCTCTTGAATCCTACCTACATCAAGATAAAGAACTAGCCGACAATCTTGAAGCCACCAATGCATGCAAGCGTGTTCTCATGCAAATTTGTAAATGTGGGGACTATGCAAAGGTTGTGAAGGAGTTCATGGCTTTTCGACATAGGGAGCCTCCTTTCCACAACATGTTGGATTCAAGTGAACAAAAATTATCGGCACACGCTTGGTGGGATTTTGAAGGTGCCTGTGGGAAGCTAATTGCTCCAATTGCAAGGAGAATATTGGGCCAACCGGTATCCTCATCTTCATGTGAACAAAATGGGAGTAGCTATTCTTTCGTTCACAACAAATCTTGAAACAAGTTGAAAACAAAAAGAGCCATGAATTTGGTGTCTGGGTCATTACAAGAAACACCGATCGTTTTTTTGTCACAATCAGTGTGACTCTCTTGTCATCCACTACAACTTTTGAATTTTAAACCCAATGTCAAAAATAAAAAATGTGTTTCTAGTTAAGTTGATTGTCATTATATTTCTTTTATTTTGGAAATTTTAAAAAATAATTTTATATTTAAATTTCCATTATATTAATATGTCACACTTTCAACTTTAGGATTTTTTTATACTGATTTCCAGTTTACATTAATGATTATTGGTTGAAATTTCTATGGTATATTCCTATAGTAGGTAGACACGTCCCTTTTAAGGGCATCTAAAAAAATATTATTTTATGTCCTCCACATTTGTGCAAAGAAGACTCTCTTGTATGCACACTTGTAAACATTCAAAATGGTTTTGACCTTATTTATTTTATCCAATCACATTGCCATGAAGTCTTTTCCAATGGCCAATTTTTAGTTTTAAAAAAATTTATTTTTCTATTTTCTACAAATTAAAATGTCCAAATTGTATTTATTGGAACAACTTTTTGGACATAGAATTCTGGTGAAGAAAATACATAGTTGGATATTTTTATTTTTATTAAATAGAAAAATCAATTTTAAATAAAACAAAAAATTGTACATTTGTGAGTACTTCATAGTGATGAGATTTGACCAAAAAAATGAGGTCAAAACCATTTCTAATGTTTACAAGTGCGCGTGCAAGAGAGGCCTCTTTGCACAAATGTGGAGAACATAAAATAATGTTTTTTTAGATGCCCTTTGGTAGGGACATGTCTACCTACTATAGAAATATACCAAAGAAATTTCAACCAAAAATCATTAAATTGAATTAGTATTTAGTATAAGAAACCCCTAAATTTGAAAGCATAACTACTACACAAAATTGATTTTTAAATATAAAATGATTTTTTTTAATTTCTGAAAAATAGAGGTATGATGACAATCAAAAATTCTAGAAAAAGATTTTTATTTTGGGCATTGAGTTCATAATTCAAAAGTTCTAGCAATTGACAGAAACCAGTTTCCAAAACGCTATGCCAAACAGATAGTGTTTCTTGCAATGACCTGTATGTGTACACCAATTCAAGAGTCTTGGCCGCATCAAAGGAGAAGGATGAAAAGAAGTGGTACCTTGAAAATGCATCACTTGAAAATGTAGAATTACAAGAATGCGAGGGGTCTGAGGCGGAAGACGAGAATAGCGAAGACAATGAAGACGAAGAAGGTGTTGATGTTGATGGAAATGAGGAACATGGACACAAAGCAAGTGAGGATGGCTCATCTTTAATGAAAAAGAGGATATGGATGGTGACACGTACAATTTAGGAGGTGAATCATTTGAGAGAGGAAATATGTACGATGATGACATGGGCAACAATAACTGAGACGAGTACGACTTTCCACTAGATGACGACCATTGTGGAAATGATGAAGGTGTACCTTCCATAGCAAGATTTGTAGATGGAAGCAGATTTTTGAGTAGCGATAAGGTCCTAAATACAAACGAGGAGGATACAAATGTCCAAAGAGCGTCTCCTATTGGGACTACAGCTGTCTATGGTGGAACTTTGGAAGTAGACAAAATGATTGGAAGTGACAAGTCTCCGTCCATGGCAATGGCCCAAGTAGAAAATAATGATGAACTAAATGACCGGGAGCAAATGAATGTAGACAAGATGAGCGTACAGTTTGGAGGAGGATTGGGGAGCAAAAGCAATTGGGAACCAAGTAACTTAAACCCTGAAGCAAATGTTATAGGGAACAATGTAGGTTCTCATTCCATAGAATGTAGAAGCCCAAACTTGCTTCTCAAAGACCAAGGGACCAAAGAAAGCATGTCAAGTTTGCAACATCCAACATGCAGCGGTCCTCAAATAGCTCCACGCTCCCTATTTAACAGTGGAAGTATCACTTTGTTGGGTTTAGGAAATTCTCAATGTCAACCATGGGTTGTCAACATTTCGAAAAAAATGGGATATATGGAGAATTCAAGATTAAACATTACTTCATTCATTGATAGCGAGGAAGATGAGACATTGGCATCAATGCTCAAGAAGCAAGAAGCTTGCCGACTACAATCTTTTATTAGGCCATCTACCCCTCAATTGCAATCCTCGAATGCAATAGAGGCATTTTCCAAAGAGGGGCGAAAGGTAGGAAAAACAATGATGAAAGAAATCCCTAAACCTAAGAACAAAGAAGTAATGGAGCCATTTGTCATCTTCCCAACCAAGAAAGTAAATGTAGGAAGACCCCCACTTGATAAGTGTATGCCTATTCTGGTACTTCCCTTTCAAAAAGAAAAAGCAGTTGATTGCCTTCAAGAACGCATAGAAAAAACCTTGTTGCAAGTGAAGAGGGAGTAAAAGATGGACAAGCCTAAGCAAAAAGCTTCTGTAACTAGAAAAGTGCAAGAAAAAAGAGGGGGAAATGAATCACCTTCGTCGGACGATGAAGAGAACACATTAATGGATGATGACAATGGATTCCAATTAAGAGACTATAGTAGTGGGGCAGAGGTGAAAGGAGATATTGATTACCACCCTTAGGAATTTAATCTTGGAAGGGGCTTGCACCTAGGACATTTATAGGTGCTCAAAATTCTTTTGATTCAGAGAGATGATGAGCTAAAAAATGTTAGAAGTACAAGTTGTTCAATTTATCTTGAAGAAATATATGACATTATCTAGTTCCCTTACTTGAGTTACTTGTCTAGTTTTTGTTCCAAGTGACATTCAAGAAATCTTTTGTTTTTTGAACAACATTCAAGAAATTTTCATTCAGTTCATTGTATGATTTTTTGTTATGAATTTTAAATAAATTGAAAAAGATAATTTCTAAAGCAAGAGAACTCTATGAAATCAATAACTAAACTTGCAACAAAACTTAAATTTGCCAATGTCACACTTACCCCGTTTTTTCAATTTGGACCAATGGTTATGTGGCCTTTCTTTCAATAAGGTTCTAAGTTTCTTAGCTCCTTCAATTTGGGGGCTTGCATAGTTGCATCAAAGGAGGCCATGACATTTTTTAACACATTTACCCCCTTTTTTTCTCTACGGGCTTGAAACTGCCCATTTGTTTTCCAAGCAATTAGGCATCACTCTTGCCTAACCCCCCCAAAATGCACTCATCCCACACGCCCATCCGCCCCCAGATAGCAATCAAGTAGCGTCCAGTTGCGTCACTTGTGTCCGCCCATCCTACCGTGTGGTTGTTTGATTTATGAACACGATTTCACTGCGGACGTACGTCCGGGACAACACTATTAACCGTAGGGTGGTTTTAACACATTACTAAAACTCTTTGACCCCTAGGGTGTTAAAAGCTTTGCCATGGTTTCTACTTCTAACATACAATTCAAACTCTTTCATCTTTGGGGGTTCAAAGCTTTGCCCCGCTTTCAACTTTTAACCCACCACTATGACTCCTTGACCTTTAGGGGGTTCAAAGCTTCACTGTCACGGCGGGACCCACCAACCCTCACAGTTTCTTGACTCCCTCTAGGGACCACCACGTTAGTATTGGGGGACAAAAAAAAGACACTTGAGATCCAAAAGTTAGCTACACGAGGTTAATACAACAACAAACTTGATTTAAAAGTCCCCCAAAGTAGCATTGCCAGGTCATATGGGGTGGGGATACTCTATGTTTAGTACAAAGATAAGACACAGAGAGGAACCAAAGAACCCTTCAAAGGATACATGAAACCACAACCTCTTAACAACACGATAAAAGTGAACTCTCAAACCTCAAAAGCTTGAAAGAGTTAGTACCAAGATCTCAAGGTGCAAAAGATGCACAAAAACCTCACAAGCTTGAAAAAGAGCAACAACAGCCAAAAAGTGCCAAAAAACACCGTTACAAAGTTTGTGGCTAAAAGTGCCACAATTCCAACATAAATAAGACTCAATGGACCCAAATTCAACAAATGGAAGTGGTGAGAGAGGAGAAGGGGTGCCCTTTTACACTCTTTCCCGGGCACCCACCTCCTCTCATTCATCTAAGGTAACCCTATCACTTTAGATTTTCATCCTCATCCTTCAAGATTTTCACTTCTATGTTGGTCCATAAACCTAAATTTTGGAGAATAATTTTAAATCACAAATAGATTATGCCATTGATTTTGAAAGGTCATTTTTATTTGAAAGGAACCTTCCACCCCTTTTCCTAATTCCAAAATCTCAACGAAACCTAGTGTGGCGACGTGAAACTCTAATTTTTTTTGTTTTACCTAGTAAATCTAACCGGAAACTAGAGATAGGTATCCGGATTTAGCTAAAGGAACCATTGAGAGCTAAAATAAAGAAGGAAAATAAGATAGTGAAGGGATTTGCTCAATTTGGTCCTAGGAAGAGAACGGATTAGAATGGAAGTTTGATCGGATAGGGGATGGACCAGATATCGTAGAAGAACTGGATCCGGAATAGGTCATGATGAGGTGGCAGGGGGTCCAATGACTATATAAGGGCCGGTTTGCCTAGTTGAACCTCTTTTGCATTTTTTGTTTTCTAGCGCTCTCCATGCTCTGAGCTTCCTGTTTGCGTCTGTCACCCAGCTTTCCGTGTCAGTCTTTGTAAGAGTGTCTTCTGTGAGGGTTGTGGTGTTTAGTGTTATAGCTTGGATTTCCAGTTGAGATTGGTGAGAGATAGTGAGGAACGGGATGTGCAGCTAGGAGAGAGTGAGGTAGAATTGGAAAGGTGTTCCGAGCGTGCGTTCGTGTCCATGCCGCAACTTAGGAGAAGTAGAGGCGGATAGGCTAGTACGTCCTCGGTGGAGGTGAAGCTCCGGAAGGTAATTCCAATTATTCCCTCTACTGAACCAACCAAGTCCCAACTCATGGAGGATTTGACTTCCATGGGTTGCCTGGGGTTTGTAGAGAAACCCTAGGGCTTCAGAGAGGAAGTAATGGTGAGAGAACTCTTGGGCAAACTGTCCAATGAGTTTAACAACACCATGAGAGTAGTTCCGCACCTCTGGACGGAGGATGTCTAGAGAGCAGTGTATAGTTTCTGGACAGAAGGGTTAGGAATGGCGAGTCGAAAGGACGAGTTCATTTGGGGGAAGTTTGAGGGTGTTGTCAACCCGAAGGACGGATATGCCGTCGAGGACTGTATTGACGAGCGACACCGCCGGCTACTACAGTTCCTAGTTTCAATCTTGTATCCGGAAAAAACCAACGAGGGTGACAATCTCCCTCGCGAATACCATCTTCGGCGCCCTAAGAGGAGACCGGAGAGTCAACTAGGCCCGGATCATTTCCGATCTAGTCACCAAGCTCGTAGGGAGAGTTGGAAAGAGTAGGGCCACGCTTGTGTGTCCCTACCTCATCCATCTCTACCATTCCCATCAGCTTCTGAGCGCAGGAGAGGAGAAGGTGTGGAGGGCTCAAGAAGTTCTCCTGAGGTACGGGGAATTGGAAACGGATGATGAAGTTGAATTTGGTTCCGAACTCGAGGTGAACAATGACTCAGAGGAGGAGGAACCAGATATGCCGCTTATCAAGCGACAGAAGACGACCTCTCCCAACAAGCGAGGGACGCCACCCACTCATGATACCTCAGCCCCGGAGGAGAAATCGGATCTCGACAACCATTCAACCCTCTCATCAAGATCCTGTGCGATGTGAGATCGGATTGGGAAGTGAAGAGGAGGATCTTGCTCGCAATTGGGAAGTTGGTGGGAGTGCCGCCAGACAGAGAGCAACCAGAGAAGGTAGCAAGCTGCATTTCCGATCCGGTTGAGTCCCAGAAATAGGAGGCAGAGATCCAGAGACTACAAGAGGAAGTGGATCAGGTGAAGACGGAACTCCTTGTACTCAAGGAGAACTTTGTAGCCGCTCGATCGATGGCGGATGAATCTCAGAAGATGGTGGAGTGGGTGAAGGCCACATTCGGGGAGACCAGAATGGCTGCCGCCAAGGCGAAGCTGTTTGATGAGAAGGTACATGACGAGAAGAAACCATCCAGTTCCAAGATGGTTAGGATTCTCACGGACTTTGCCGAGCAGGTTGAAGCGGTAATGAAGGAGGCGCGGAAGGCAGTGGACTGGATGGAGGAGAGTACCCGGATACTGTCGAGAGCAACTTGTCCTCGCGGGGTTCGACTCTTGGATATTTCTCTTCCGGATTCGTTCCCAGATGTGATGGCAGAGGAGGGAAAGGACGCCACTTCCAAATCTAAGAGATTGGAGGCTAGGGTAAATCAGGCCGGTATGCCCGGAACCACCATCGACTTGGACTCAACCCCCGAATCCACTGAAGGTGACCCAATTCCAAATCCTTAGGAGGGGGAGCGGAATCAGAATTTGAACGAGATCTTCAAGCAGATGGAGCCAAGAGCAGATAGTGCCACCATCGAATCTCGGGTGGGTGCTTAGTGTGTAAATAGTAGGAATGTTAGGAATGGATTCGGATCTTGTTCCGATCTGGTTAGGAGTAGGTAAGACCGAAAAGTCCGGCCCAAGTTGCGGCGGAACTTTTGCAGGCATTTTCACCCACTTGTACTTTTTGATTATATTTAAGTCAGTCCCTACGGGGGAAACTGGGAGTGTTTGTTATTTTGCAAATTCTTGTACCTTCGTATGCGCTCTTGTGTTGTGTATGTATCTCCCATGCTTGGCAGGTTTTGCATGATGAGGAGTTAGGAAGGTGTAGGACTAATTTGTCACTTGATCTCTCCCCTTGGTATACAAGTTTCCGATCCTTAGTGTACGTGGACAGGTCATAGAAGTGTTGGGAGTGGACTTCAGTGCCTCAACAGATCTAGAGTTTTGAGTTCCGGGTGAGACAGTCGTTGTTAGGCTAGGTGGATAGGGAGGGTATCCTCAGTCGCGCTAGAACTCTTGGGTAGGGAATCCGGTTGAGTTTCCGATCTTCTGAGAGGTCTCACCACCTTAGTTGGTAAACGGAATAGCTCTAGTAATTGCTGGAACGGATGAGTATACTTGTGACTACCTAGCTTTACACGGGAAGGAACTGATATCAAGGTCGTTGTAGTAAGAACAGATCGTACGGGGGATTTCCGTGTGACCTGCAAACCAGATTATTGTTCGGGTTGTTGTGAGGGATCAAACTGGATCCGAGTTAGTTTAGAAGAGGAGGAGATAGGAGAGTGGACCTTCGGCCACTATAATCCACGAAAGGAGTGGTGGGCCTACCACTCACAAAATCAAGTGGTGATCCCTCTAATGGTCCAACAAAGGCAAAACTAAACTAGAATAGGATTGAGGAGACACAAGGACAATCCAGAACGGATTGGTCCAAAGAGGTACGAGGACTGGAAGTGGTGCGATCCTGAGATTGGGTTAAATTGGACCAACCGGAGATTTAGGGAATCAGGACGGAAGTAATCCGGTCCAAGACTGTTTGGTGGTTGGTTGTTTCCGGTTTTAGATCTAGAATTGGAAGGAAAAGTTTAGAGGTTAATAAGGCTTACTCGCTTAATTAAAGTAAATACTTCACAGAATCTCGTAGGTTTGATCTTTAGAGTCACTTAGTCATGCTCTAGAGTGATTTTTGTGAGTATAACAGGGAATTTACTTGCCCTATGCTGCGACACCTAGGACCAACTTAACTCCAAAACCGAGTAAAAACCTAACTTTGGGAGTTTGATTTTTTGGCAAAAGTGACAAGCCTAAGCTCTCAAGGAGGTATAGGGGAGTAAGAAAAGACATATCTTGGGCCTCATTCCGCTTCCGTATGTTCCCGCTCCACTAGTCAACTCCGTTATGAACTTTAAATTCTCTTAGTTGTCGAGGAATCTTGCAGGTTCAAGTACTTCTGACTATTAGAATGTCTTGAAGTTTGTCAAGGCGGCTTATTAACATAAAATAATCTATTCTAATTTTGAGTGAGATTTTACTACCACTTGGATAATTTCTAGGAATTTTCCATCGTAGGTTCAAGTAGTTAACCGTCCAAAAAAGCATCTTTTGACTATCAAAAAATTCCGAAACTTTTTGAAGAACCTCTCATAGAATCCCAAAACACATTTATAAGCTCATACTTTTACTCTACACATTAGCCTATGGGGGGATAAAAACCACGGATTCACCCCCTCTTTTAATTATTAGTGACCAAGGAATCTTTTACATCAGAGGGAATATTGACAAACCGACTTCATTGTTGGTTCTTGATCTTGGTCTTACCCCAAAGTCACTTTCTTTTAACCATAGATTCCTCCACGATCCCGTCTTGGTATTTTTAACACCTACAAGCCAACAATTGGGGTTCCACTATTTTATCGATGGAACAGAAAAACTGGAACCTATCTCTAGGAAGTGACCTATAAGCCTCACCAAAGTTCCCTTGACCAATATAAGCCTAGAGATGTCTCTCCTATGTAGGGGTTTTTGAGCTTAGTATGCTCATAACTCATAATCCACTAATTTACGACCATTAGTTGGATTCTAACCTATATACAACTCGTAGTCTTTGGCATTCTATATATGATATTCTAATTCTAGACCAAATACTATATTGGTATGTAACACACCTATTTTAGTTCTACACTCTTTGGGGGGCTTTTGTATATAAAACTTTATTCAAAATAACAAAATACAAAAAAAAAGAGTGAGTCCATGGTGATGAATTGAGGGCTCATATGTTATCACAGACATACTAAAATCACAACTTGATGTAATACAAGCAATTATGTCTCACTCACATCTTTAGGCTTTTAATTTGTGGCGGTACAAATCATGGCTACGATGATAGAGGGTTGGCAAGGTCTACCTTACAAGCTTTTCTTTTCTATAATCATTGATTGATCCATCATCAATTTCCGAGAATCCTTTTGGTGGATGAGTGGCACACTATGGATGTATTGCAATGCACAAATATTACTAGGGATGGATTGTGGGACTCCAATTTGTCACTTGTTACTCAAAGTTTCTTGTCTTCAATTTCATACCTTATTGTTAAGTTTTATAGATCAAAATTTATTTTAAAAAATTATACATCTTGAAACGTGAAGTACATATCAATGTAGTATTTTGTCTATGAAAGCCCAAAGTACCTAAAACATTCCAATATTGTACTTGTACATAGGTCAAATGCCCTAAGTTTGCAAAACATCCAAATTAGTAGGGTGATTGCAAGAAACACCTGTCCATTTTGTTGGGTTTTGCTAATTTCTTTAGGTGTACTTTAAAATTAGAAAATTAATTTTTTTTTAAATTTAAAAATAGAAATAATGTATATACCTTTAAGATGCAGGTACCCAAGGAAGGAATTGCGTAGAAAAATTCTCTAAGTAGGAGAACTAGAAAAGTGCTAAGTCTTAAGAAAATACATACCTTGATGTTTTAATTAAGGAAAAATAGTAAAAATAAGTAAATACATAAAATAAAAATTTTCCATTTGCAACAACCCTATGGAGATGGACAGATGGTCATTCACCAAAAAACCCACCAAAATATTATTTTATATGTTACAAAATGTAAGCAGAAAGAAGCTCACTTTGTAAACTTCCACACCACAAAAATTAACTATTTTTAAAATTCCTTCCTTGGAAAGCTACAAGTCTACTAGAAGACCATTTCATCAAAATTTCAGCTCAAAATCAGTTTTGGGGGGTTCTAAATAGTACTAAAAACCTCCAAATTGGCAATTGTGACATTGAATTGGGGTTTATTTTTGGATAGTAAATTATTTTTGAAAATTATGAAAAAATTAGGGAAGGTGTATGATAGTCATGAGTACCTTCTCTGTAAATCTTGAGTCATTTGGAGCCAAAACACAAAAGTAATGGGCAAAAAACAAATCAGCACACACTATGTAACACAAAATAGGACAAGTGTTTCTTGCAATCACCCAATAGAAACCCCTATGAATACCTTCTTAAACTATGATCAATTCCCAAATCAACAAGTGCATGTGACGAATCCTAACTAAAATCAGATTTCACAGGTATAAATTTTCTATAGGCTTACATATACCTGTAAGGAATACAAACTCGAGTAACTAGTCATTCTAAAAACTATATGGAAGTGAAATTGTTAGTCCTACAAGTAATGAATTTAAGCAATACAAAGAAAATAGCATCCAAGGATAAAGGGAGGTGTTTTAAGAATAAAAACATGTCAATATCTAATGGTATAGTCAATTTGCCAAGATTCTATTACAGTCTAGAGATTCTTGAATCATCTAATACCATAGAAGATAATAAACTACAAGCCTTGTTGGAACAAGTGCAAATTAATAATATGATCTTACGCTAGGTGTATAGGACCTTCTAGAGGTCAATTGTCAGTTTTTGTCTTTTTTAGTAGCAAAAGTTTAGATTTCGAAAGGTTAATGACTTAGACCATCCTTGATAAATTCTTAGAAAATATCCAAGTTGCGGTAAAGTTCCAATAATGCACCCCAATAAGTTTCAAGACAATCCAATGTCAACAAGTACTTGAATGAATAACACCGACTATTTGCAACAAATTTTAAGTGAATTTGAGGCGTTGACTAGAACTCCAAGAGCATTCAACATCCAAAACAAACAAAGAAGAGTATTTTCTAACTCCTACAAACTTTTTTGATACTCTAGGCAAGTCAAAATCTTTATAAAGTTCAAATTCCATCATCCAGAGTTTTCATAATTCTTTATTTTGGTGATTTGTGACTTTTACAAGTCCAATTGACCTTGGAGTAATGTGAGGAGTTACCAAGGCTAATATGGAGTCTCTAAAGCCATTGGTTAAATGTATTCTTCATTTGGAGCTTTTCTCTAAAAATTAAAAATAAGTACAATAATTAATTTCACTTATTTTAGTAATTAGTAGTTAGTTCTAAAACTCTTTAGGTTAAAGGAAAAGGAGAAGCCTTGAGAAATGTATAAAAGCCACTTCTTCTCTCCCTGAACCACCCCTTGTTTATATTTTGTCTCACTATTCAATGGGTCCATTTTTGTGTATTTTAGCCAGTTTGGCCAACTTTGCTAAGTGGCGTTTTTAGAGCCAAGGTGTTTATTTTGTTGTTGTTTTCCAAACTTATTTTGAAGGAATTGAGGTCCCTACAAACTTTGTTTTTATTCCTTGTTCTTTGTGTTTCTTGACTTTCTAATTATTTGGTACAAATCCTAGAGACCATTCCCACCAAATCCTAATCCTCACAACATTGTTAGTAAGGATACTCTAGCTTGCTTGTATTTTATTTACCAAATCTCACATAAACTTTTAAGTGGTAATTCCATCACATGAAAATTCCCCGAGAATTATGGATTTGGAATTGTCCAAGATAACTTTGTTGTTGCTTCATGAACTTATATGGGAAGTCATTAGCTTGTATTTGCTATTTTGTATTTCTCAAAGTCCCTCCCATCATTTCCTTTCCAATCTCATTAATGTATCGTACATCAAAGCTTTGGCCTCACATGCAAAGATTAGCCCTTGCTATAAGCTTTTTCTTGCCAAATTTTTCTGAGTTTTGTTAAAAAAAAAGGAGAAAAAAACATTGTACAACAAAGCTTTCACCTAACCCTTAAATCACACAATACTCTCAAATTCTTGCCCCTCCTTTGTTTACAAGTCACGGGTGAAATTTTGTCAAGCCAAAAATTGGTTATTTGAGACTCCATCATTTTCCAAGTCTCATTGTGTTTTTGTTTGTTTTCTTTTTTTTTACAAAAAAGAAGCCAAGCCTACTTGTTGCACTATACAGTATGGGAGAAAGAGCAGCTACCAAGCCTGCCAATGGAGATTGCCCAAACTAGCCCTTAAGGAGACCAATAAGTGAGCTAGATAGAGAGGGATGTCAGCCCCCAATTTATCACCAAGGACTCATTATTTTCTTTTTTTTGTATTTTGTTATTTTGAGTTGGTAGTTTTATATATAAGAAGCCCCCCAAAGAGTGTAGAACTAAAATAGGTGTGTTACATACCAATATAGTATTTGTCCAAATTGATATAATCCAAGGCACAGTGCACTAGCTATGTCATATTTGACATTAGCACGACTTCAATGAAAAAGTTGTTGACATGGCACAACTTACTTTGTCAACATTGAAGTGGAGTTGAGGTGACAACCACATAGCAACTTCTCAAAACCTTGAAAGACCATGATTTTTGTGACGTCCTCCAAAATCTTTTTAAAATTAGATCACATTTTTGTAATTTTCCATGTTTTGAGGGGTAGGATAATATTCTATGATTAGAAATTGCTTCTGAAGACACACTTGCTTTTAGCTTGAGAAATTTTTGACAGCAGGTGTTGGCAACAAATCAGTCATTTTTGAGCTTCCTATTGTAGGCTCCTTGTTTTGTAATGAAAATTGAGCACTACTTTTGTAGTGCTTCCAAAGTTTTAGACCTATTGCACAACTTGTGGTGGTAACCTTGAAATGAATGTGTTGCAGCAAGGGCATTCAAGAAGATAGAGACCTAGATCTTATAACGCAGTCACCTCATGCCAACAGAGTTTCATATGTTTAACCCTGAAATGCCCGAAATGCCTTTTTTGCCTTTTTTGAGCTTCTTGGAATTTGCTCTAAACTGAAAAAAAGTCAACATTTTGATAAGTTTATCAATTTTTTTAGAATTCTAATGGCAAAAATTCAAACCAAACTAGATATGTTACAAACCTCATGGAAAAGAAAACACAACAATATCACTTATGGATTGAAAAATTATAATGCTTGATCATGAGGGTATTAACCCTGGAAGGACATGGGATCCATGTGGAAATCATCATTTCTGAAACATTTGGATGTAGAATATTATAGCTAAAATACCCCAAACCACACTTGTACATAGTCTAGAACCCGACTAATCTTGGTAAATTGGGGAATTATGTGTTATTGGCACAACCGGCTCTAACTCTGCTTAGAAGAGACATCTCTAGGCTAATATTGGTCAAGGGAATCCCAATGAGGTATTTAGTTCAGTTCCCGGTGATAGGTTCTAGTTTCTCCATTCCATCGATGAAATAGCGGAACCCCAATTATTGGTTTGTAGGAGTTAAAAATATCAAGATAGGACCATAGAGGAATCTACAATGAAAAGAGGGTAACATTGAGTTAAAATCACACCAAGGATTCAACAACAAAGTTGGTTCGCCAAGATCCCCTCCAGTGTGAAAGATTCCCTAATGTCGCGTCCCTTAGTGATACTTACCACCTTAAGTCTACCTTCCAATGTTTTTCAAGCACTTAATACTTTAGTGGCACCAAGGGTCACGCTCTCCTAACACTGCACATGCCACGCACATCCAATGTTAGTCTCCCATTCCAACTTTTTGTACTAAGTCCCAATCACCGGGACTACTAGCACACACATACACACACACACACATCATGACACCGGGGCATGTTACTTGGTAACATGGGGCGGAACTTCTATCTTATTGTGCAAGGACCCATGGTGGCACTACTCACCATGGTCCTAACCGCCCTTGAGTGTCACCCAAACTCCATACTAGACTCATTGTGTATTTGCTACTTTCTACTTTGTCACTAATCGAGACTCGCCATTCGGGACACCTCCACATAGCCTAGCAAGGAGTGGGACTCCACCCAACCAGTGGCACGGAACACCCACAAGTGTCCCATGGTGCCTTGGAGTGGTGGTGACCCCACACCACCAACCTTGAGTCACCGGGACTCACCAAGGCTCCAAGAGGGAGTGAGGAGGGAGACCAACCCCTCCTATAGTACTCTTGGTGGGATTCAGCAGACCTCCCCCCCTTGTATGTCAAAGGGAACTCCCAAAACCACTTTGGTTTTGGAAGACCACCCCATTTCTCCCGATTCGCCCTAGTTTGGGACTCCCAAACTTCCACCCGGCATAACTTTGTGGTCCGGGATCCAAATCTCACATGCGAGCCCATTTTCGACATCTACTCGACGCGTAGATGCCGATGGAATACTCACTTGACCCATTTGAACAAGTCCTCGCAAAGTTATCGCCCTCCAAAGATTCGGATCCACCGGAAGAGGCGTCACGCCTTCACCATGGCGCTTCTCTTGACCATAACTTGAGGCTCCTACCTTAGAACCTCGTAATGCTTGTCAATCTAGCATCCTTGTGTTCTTAGCTTTCCAAGGATATGCTACATGACATACTTCATGAAGGGATTTCTCAGGAACCCCTCCCTCCTAGCCCTTAAGTGTCCCGGCGCCACCGTGACACCCCTACCTTTGAACGCCAATAACTTTTGACTCACAAGTCCAAATCATGAGTTCTTTGGACGGCTAGAAGCGTCTCCTCGAGACCTTTCCAAGCATGTATCACACGCCCCCAAATTCATCCGGATCAGAGCGCTAACATGCTCTAATCGCTCGGGACTCCTAGTCCCCCTCAGCTCATCTCTTGCAAGGCTTGGGGAGTCACCTCCAATGTCCCCCTTGCTCACCAAGGTGGCACGGGCACGCCTTGTGATGAGGGTCGTGACACCTAGCTACCAATATTTAAACAATAGGGTAGATTTTACCCCCCTTAGGCCAATGTGTAGAGTAAGAATGTGAGCCTATACATGTCTTGTAGGATTATATGGGAAGTTCCACAAAAAATTTCATAATTTTTTGATAATCAAAAGATGCCTTTTCGAACAATCAACTACCCGAACCTACAATGGAAAATTCCTAGAAATTACCCAGGTAGCGGTAAAAACTCTCTAAAAATTAGACTATATTCTTTTATGATAATAAGGCTCCCCAACAAGTTTCACAACATTCCAATAGTTAAAAATATCCGAACCTACAAAATTCCCCGACAACCTACATAATTTAAAGATTAGGGCGGAGTTGACAAGCAGAGCGGGAGCCTATGGAAGTAGAATGAGGTCAAAGATAGGTCTTTTTTTACTCCAACATATCTACTTAAGAGCCTAGGCTAGTTAGTTTTGCCAAAAAAATCAAACTCCAAAAGTTGAATTTTTACCCGATTTTGGTATTAAGTTGGTGCTAGGTTTCATTGAGATTTTGGAGTTAGAAAAGGGGCAGGGGATTCTCAACAACTAAAAATGACCTTTTCAAATCAATGGCACAATCTATATGTGATTTAAAGTTAATCTCCAAAATTTAGGTTTATGGATCAATGTAGAAGTGAAAACCCTTGAAGATAAGGATGAAAATCCAAAGTGATAGGGTTACCTTAGATGAATGAGAGGAGGTGGGTGCCTAGGAAAGAGTGTAAAAGGGCACCCCTTCTCCTCTCAATTCACCTCTATTTATTGTATTTGGTTCTATTGGGTCCAACTTATGTTGGAATTTTGGCATTTTAAGCCAAAAACCTTAGAATGGTGTTTTGGAGGTACTTTTAGCCCATTGTTGTTCTTTTTCAAGCTTTTGAGGTCTTTGTGGGTCCCTTGCAACTTGAGTTCTTGTACTAACTATCCTAAGTCCTTGGAAGCTTGAGAGTTCACTTCCATCTAGTTGTTGAGAAATCAGGGTTTCATGTATCCTTTGAGGGGTTCTTTGGTCCCCCTTTGTATCACGTGCTTGTACTAACCCTAGAGTAACCCCCCATATGACCTGGCGATGTTGCTTTGGGGGCCTTTAGCTTAAGTTTGTCATTATGCTAACCCTTGTGTCACTAAGCCTTAGCCTTTAAGTGCCCTTTTGTCCCTTAATATTAACATAGTAGTCCATAGAGTGAGCCAAGTATGTGCAAAGTTTAATTCCCAAAATGCATTTGGGAACAAACAAAGTTTAGCCCCCCAAAGTAGAAAGTAGAAGTTAAATCAGGCTTGAAGGGTGAACACTGGAAGGAAAAGAGAACACCGGTGGCATTCGCACAACACATCGATACATCATATCCCTCCCCCACCGTGCCTGCCGGCCCCCTTTTTTCTCCCTTTTTTCTCAGCATAAAAAATATAGCTATAGATAGGAAAAATAAGACCGCCAAAAAAAGAGGTCTAGCCCCAGCTAACATCTTTGTCCAGTACTCAACCAACACCCCAGCTAATACCCCTGTCTGTTAGGGCTAGGCCGGGTATCGAACTAGGCAGGGGTCAGGCCAAGCAATGTGTCAGGTCGGGCTGAGGGGGAGGCTTTGGTAATCGAGGAAGGGGGTCTGTTCATCACGGAAAGGGGAGGGTCTGTTAACTACGAGAAAAGGAAGGTCTGTAATTACATGAAGGGGGTCTTTCAACTATTGGAGAGAGGGGATTTATTAATTACGAAAAAGAGAGGGTTTGTTAACTCCGGGGAAAGAGAGGGTCTGTCAACTGATGGGGAGGGGGGGTCTGTTAATTGTTGAGGAAGGAAGCTCCGGTAATTGTTGGGGAAGGAAGCTCCAGTAATTGTTGGGGGAAGGAAGCTCCGGTAATGGTTGGGAGGAGGTGTTCAGTGCACAAGGCGGAGAGGGGTAGAAAATCCAGGGGCTCAGGGTAGGGGGGAAATACAAAAGAGGACAGGAAAAATACAACAAGACTTGGCCCTTGCCCTAGGACGAACATTGGAGTGGGAAAGCCAACTCTCCATCTCCTACAAAACACGCCAAAACAAAGAAGATAAGCAAGAAGGAGGGAGTGAAGGTAGAGAGCGCAGAAAATAGAGAGGTGATAAGGGAGAGAAGAATATTCGAGGACAAGAAGGTGAGGGAGATAAGATAGAAGGGGAATCCCCCCCACCTTGTTGTGACCATTGGATGGAAACTTAGTAATTATCACAAGGTCAGGTACAAGACATAGGACGTAAGAAGTAGTTCAACTTTGTAAGAAACAACCCCCTCCTTAACCTTTCCAATCCACCCAATTAGCAACTACTAACTTTGGCTAAGGCCTCTCCGTAAGTCAAACCCCTAAGGCTAGAGGTCAGGTCATTTTTGAAATTAGAACCGTGGAGAGGAGGTTTGTATGTTTCCAAAAACCTAGGACATGCCTAATCGGAGTAAAAACGAGAAAATTATCACCGGATGACGATTAGTACCAAAATTGGATGAAAAAATAGTAGACATGACATTTGGGGACAAATTGAGAGAATTAGGGAGAGGCTATTGATTAGAGTCTAGAGGTGAAAGAAAAAGTCAATTTTAAATTGTAGATTAAAAGGAATTAGTGGATGAAGTTTTAAGCACCAACTAGCCGTCAAACTTCATGCATCAAGAACTTTTAGTAGGAAATGTCAAATTAGTAAGTGTCTTACCAATATAGAAAGCTAAAGTTAGTGGCTACAAGAAAAAAAATATATAAAGTTACGAAAAGTAGTCAATAGGTGGAAGTTAACCTAAAATTTGAACACTAGGGAAAGACAAAAACAAACTTAGAAGGTCAAAGTCAAGAAAGGGAGTTAAGACCATAGGCCTGAAGGGGAGGTTAAGTAGAGCTATAGGACCCCCTCAATTAGAAACAAACCTAAAAATCCCAAAAGATAAAGAAGAACAAAGATTAGCATAGGTTTGGATAGAAAGTTCATAGAACTACCCGATTGAGACTAAACTCTAGCATTAGGTAGAGTTAGGTCTCCTTGTACAACTCCAAGAAATTTCAAGTCATTCTGAATTAGGGAACTAGACTTAAATTGTGGATGAAATTTGATGAAGTTTGATGAACTAAGTAGATGTCAAACTTCATCCGCTCATAACTTTGGCTAGGAGAGTCAAATAGGGTCGAATTTTATGTTTTTAGAAAGGTAAAAGAATGCTCTAAAAGTTTTTGAGGTTAGTTCCTTCCTAACGTGAGTTACACCAAAAACCACAGTGACCTCACCCATTCGGCCAACCGTTGACATTGGATGTAGATTTAGTGATTCTTGCACATTTGGGCACACTTAGACACTAGAAAAGATTCATTTATTGGAAGGCACAATGGACCATGCTTAGACACCCCAAAGTAAGAGTCATTTAATCAAACCTTGAAACCTAGTTGTGCTTATGATTTACCAAGGGTGGGTGAATTGGCGCACACAAGGGACTAACTTATGAGTTGGATGTGTTTATGACTAGCTCTATGCTTACGAACTAGCTAATCTGCTAATGTGCTTAAAACTTGAATTCTACTCTTTGTTTTTGAAAAAGTAAGCAGGGGTTCTTCGTTTTTAATGCTCATCAATAGCTCTAATATTCACAATTAGAACTAGGGGTCTAAAAAACATAGCAAAAAAACAATGATGGAATTAGTTAGAATAGGAAGAATGAAGTGAGATGTGAAAAAAGAAAAAATAGAAATTGGAGTGAAGCAAGGCAAGATTGAATTTGAAGTGCAACTAGTTGTAAGAAGAGATAAAGTTTGGATTGTCAAATCACATTTAGAGTTGACATTAGGAGTCAAAGTAGATTTCTATCAAGAATTGACTTCTTAGACAAAGAAACCAAAACCAAAAGAAAGGATGATTGATTGTACAAGAAATATTAGAATACTCTTGGAAGAAGTAGTTGACATTCAAAACAATGGCTTAGGTCATGGTGGAGTTCATGTAGTGATTCCATCCGTTCTACTAATGAGTAGTGTGAAAGAGGATGGTACTATGGTATTAGAATAGCACAAGCCTATTCATTATGTATTTGGATTTCCTTTGTCTATTAGACTAGCAAATTTGGCATGTCATGAGGACCATAGAGCCACACATATAGAGTTGTCAAATGGCTTGGTTGATTTGATTGACTTTCTACCACCTTTTATCTTCTTCTTCATAGATTTTCTTACTTTGGCTAGCATTTAAGATAACTACACCTAAATTCGCATGAATAAGCTTTGGAACATGATCTGATTGCTCTAGAAAATGAACAACAATTTGTGCACATTGATAAAAGACTATGAATCAAAATGCCAGTGGTTCCATAATTTTTGGACACATTGTGATTAGTTACAAATTTTCAAAGATGCAAGGCGTAGAGTGCTAAAAGTGTCATGTAGCCTCGTAGGTGATGTGGAAACGCATTTGATGCACATCAAGAAATCACACCTGTAGTATTGAAACATAACATAACAAAAAGTTGAAACAACACAAAGTTTACCAAAAATCAACCACTTGTGAGGTTGCCACCTCCATAGTGCTATTAATAGGATTACATAGTTTTCAAAATGGCCCTTAACTACACCTTACAATTGTTCTTGTAATGGGCACTATTTTTGATATGCTCCATGTTGATTTTCCCTTCAAAAATAGGGGCCGTTTTTAGGAGTGCTCCATTTGGGGTGTATTTACCTTATGAAGTATGTTAGTGAGTTTGTTAATGCTTTAACCCCTCCTCACCTAAAGTGACCAAAAGTGTCCTCACATAGTTTCAAGTCAAATTCAAAGTGTTTTAACTTTTGCATCGGATGTTTGTATTCAATAAAAACTTGTTGGAAAATTTTATCTCTCTTCTAGTTTGTGTGGTAAATTTTTTAGATCTATCCAAGATGTATTGATTGTTTGGAAGCCAATCGAAGTTCACAAGTTCAATTTGAGTTCACCAAATTACATTTGATGGCTACAACTTCAAGGGCTTATATCTCCTTCATCCAATGTTTGTTTTCAATAAAAAATTTGGATTATGTTTCCATCAAAGTCTAGCTATTATGGTAAAATTTTCATGTCAATCCCAATTGCTTTGAATGTTTGGGAGCAATTCGAGGTTCAAAATCTAGACATTTTTAGATTATGGTGAACTTTGGCAGCTTTTTTCTTCTTCATCCAATGTTCATTTCTAATAAAATTTGTTGGAAAAGTTTTGTGTACTAGTCTAGTTTGTGTGGCCAAATTTTCATATCAGTCAAAGAAGTAGTGAGTGACTGAGAAGCATTTTAGGAGGAGGTTTAGCCTCAGATGTGTTTTTTGCAATTTTTCTTATTATTTTTGGACATTTCAAAGCCATTTGGCATACACATTGAGTTAATTGATTGATATTTTTTTCCGCCAATGTGTTTGCATACTAGATTTGAATGACTTTGTAGTTTAATTTTTTTTTCATTTGAGTAGGTTTAGAAATCAAATTTCACCTCTAAATGTGTTTCTAGGAAAATTTCAAGATCCTTTTTCAACTCTAAAACATTCTAATCTTGCAATCTATGTGGCCAAATGACTCTAATTTTGATTCATCTCATTTACAACAAATCCATTGCAAGATTGTATGATTGAGACCTCTATCACTCAATGACATTTAGCTCTATAACACTTCAAAAGCAATGATGTTTTTGAATCCAGAAAGGCCTTAAGGAATGAGGGGTTAACCTACTTGTATTAATTTTTCTCCACCACAAAAATTGTTTATATATTGGGAACTTGGGATTGGCAACTCTATAAAATATAGTTATTTTCTATAAATTTTCTATTTGTATCATAAAATGGAGATTCTTATTGCCTTTGTACTTTGGAAGACTTGGATTTGGTTAAATGTTATTATAGTAAGTTAAATTAGAGATTCACCCTGTAAGCAATTGATCACCTTTCAATGTAAATAAGTTTTGTTGCTCTTGTGGAGATGCTTTGAAAGTCTCTTCATTCAAGGGTGAAGGAGAATTGACCCATTCATCTAGCTCCCCAACCAACATCTCTTTGAGATAAATGTGAAAAAATATCCTCTATTTTGTAGTTGATTTAACCCCTATAGGACCAAGTTTCATTTTTTGGCAACATTGCAATTTGGGGCAACTCACTACAAAAGGAATTTTTATTTTTATACCTTGAAATCTTTATGCAACATATGGTTGAGGAGTAGCCTTCAAGTCCAACAATTTCCATAACTTTTGATTACATGGTTTAAGAGTTATTGTATGATGTGTTTTTTTCTCAACCTAGGTAGCTCAAAAAAATCCTTTTCTCAAGAAAAAAATTTTGAAATTGGTTTTCCAAAATTTATATAAATGTTGAAAGCTTTAAATCATTCCATTTTGATTAATGAGATGAAATTTATGAGGATTTTTAGTTTGTGGGCTATTATGGATTCTCTACTCTGAAATAAACTTTGAATTCTTTTTTTTTAACTCAATTTTCAATATTTTGGGAAAAAAATAAAATCATAGGATGAAGATTGTTTATTACAACATTGAAACCATTGGGATTGGCATTTATCAATTCCATAACTAAATTCTTAATAATTTAGTATTTTAAATTGTTGTCTACTTCTTTCTACTTACTATTTTTTTCAAGTATGAATATGAAAATTTTCTAATTTTATTTGTATTTCCAACTTATTTCTTCAATATATTACAAAGAATTGCAAGTTATAGGAACTACACATTTGGGGGTAAAAGGTTTGAAAGATGAAAATTAACCATATGGGAAGAGTTGAAAAAATATTTTTTTGAAATCCAAGCATCTTGCTTTTGCAATTGATAAGTTTTTTTATTCTGAAATTTTAGGAGGGTATATTCTAACAAATTAACAAAAAGATGGTAGGATTGGATTTGTTAAAAAAATAAATATAGATGAAGATTTTTGCCTTGCTTTGGAGACTAATATTTTGAAGCAATTTTGGGCCTCTAAACTTGAAAAGAACTTTAGGGATTAACCACGGGATTAACATTGTATGCCTTGACAAATTTCAGGTCTCTCATTCCAAATACAAATTCAAAATTTTCAAATTTTACCATTTGTGGTATATAATAAGTTTTATTCATTGTTCACAACATAAATTTTCAAGCACATTTGCCACCACATAATTTTGAAACTTAGAAATCCGAATGGTGGATTGAAAGATATACTAATGTTTTTCAAGTTTAAAAAAAAATTGGAAAAAAAAAAAAATCCTCTCCATCTTATAGAATTTAGAAGGATTTTGTAAATAATATATAAGTAAAGATTTTGGGCAACCTTTGGAAAATGGATTTTCCTATGTTCTTGGACTATACCTGGTTTGTTCCTCTCCATTGAGAACTCTAAGGTTGATCTCCTTCAGCCACCTCACTACCATGGTAGAGAAGCTTGGAGCATCCCCTCAACAATCACGCCAAGTAATGGATACAATGTCCAGTAGTTTCATTGCTTGAAAATTCAAATATTAAAATTCAACTTTCAATTCATTGAGATCAATAAATTAAACATCAATTTCATGTTCCAATGGGATTTTCATCATTATTTGAGTGTGTATAAGAGAGAATCTCTTTATATAGATATCGTGTGATAGGAGGTAGAACAATCCATGTAGGATACATAAATTAGAATGAGTACAAGCTTGACCACTCATAGTTAAGTCAAAGGTAAGAATTGTGTTTGAAGTAGAATTTCATAACTCATTTCAACAAAGTAAAATATTTTTTTTAAAAACTTTGAACTAAGAAAATTTGGAAAATCAATATATCTTTCTTCAAAAATCTATTTTAGATTTCAATGTGCCAAAAAAAGTTATGGACAAATTTTAGAGAGGGGTTGGAAGAGAATTTAGTTTTGATATTTTGAAATATCCTCTCTGAAATTTGTCCATAACTTTTTTTGGCATATTGAAATCTAAAATGGATTTTTGGAGATGAAAGATATTTTGATTTTTCAACTTTTCTAAGTTCAAGTTTTTTTGGAAAAAGGTATTTTACTATGCCTAAATTAGTTTTGAAATTCTACTTCAAACATAATTCTTACTTTTGACTTAACTATGAGTAGTTGAGCTCTTACTAATTCTAATTTACATATCCCATATGGTTTATTCTACCTACTACCACCCCATATGTATATAAAGAATTTCTCTCCTCATCTTAGTATCCACATCAATTTGTAACTGCCTTTGAAGCAAAATGAAGGTACTTATCAATGTTTTGAATGATCAATTTTTATATTTGAATTTTCAAAGAAAGAAAACTTGATAGCCCTATGTGTGGAGGCTCTTGGATGTGCTACAAACTTCAAATTCTAGGTGCTCTGATATTTTGGGGTGTTGTTTGGAGCCCTTCATCCACTACCCACCCTACCCTCTATCATTTTGACCTGAATAGCATGCGCATCTATCCTTGGCCTCAATCAACAAAATATTGGTTGCCTAGCTTACCCCTCTTGTTGAAATTTGCCTAAAACAACCTATAACTTCCTCATCCAACATCAGATTTAAACAAAAATTATGTATTCATAGAGCTCTTGTAGAACTACATGTCCTCAAAAAGTTTTTAAAAAATCAAGTAAAAATTCAGCTCATAAGAACCTACCCGAACTCCAAATTGTCCCCCAAGGGGACAATGGTCCTTTAGGGGTTAAGGGTTAATGTGGACACCCCCTGAACCACCACTTTTAGCTATCGTGCCTTGTTAGATTGGTCAATTTTCCATATTTTCTTATAGGCAAGCAAGCAAAAGAAAGTTCCAATGCACCAAAGAATGAGACATTTGGATATTGTATGCAAAAGTTATCAAGAGTCAAAATTTTATTTGGTAGAAGTTCTAAAATCTTTTCTTCAACATGCCTACATATTGATATTGGAGATGTACACAAGGTGATGATGACTACTTTAGTCAGGATGCGATTTTGAGTGTACCTACCTTCCTTGAATCTTGCAATGAAATCCCTCAAAATCCTCGTTTGTGAAAAAAAAAAGGATAAAGATTGGAAGGCAGTCCTCATTTTTAGACGGAGGTTCAAATGATTTACGGCCCTTCTCTGATTCCAGACTTGGCTAGACATTCTCCATTTATTGGTACAATACAAGGCACACCCAGTGTCCTTCAGATTTGCAATTGAAGGCCAGAATTAGCCCATAAACATCGAGAGTGTTCTCCAGAATTCATGATGATATTCGAGAAAAATCATCATAAAGCACTATTTGGAAGAATATTTTGGAATTTGTACACAAATAAAATTTGTTGAAATTGAATTGTAGATTCCATCCGTACAGTTAGATTCACCAATGTTATCTCTAATATTTTTTATAAATTTGGGAAGGAAATTTTCAAAATTCCTTCAAAACTTGATATTTTTTACAAGGCCAAGAAAAGAATTTTTGTCAATTCAAACACTAATATTTTTCAATCTAGCTACACGGTGTAAATTCCTGAAATTTTTTCCACATCTTTTTAAACCAATGTACTACAAGATCCTATAATTAAATGTGTCAAAAAATGTGTGATTTTGTCTAAGATTTGGTAATTATACAAGAAATGGTAGTTTTTGAGTGTTTTTGGTGAAAACATCGTGAAAAACTCGTAGGCTTGAAATCTATGACCTCATTTTTGCAAATCCAGTTTTGAACTAGAGTTAATGCAATTTTGACTTGGTCAACCACTTGACATACTTGCACATTTGTAATTTTAGAAAAATAAAAATATGTGCTGTAGTAACACCAAATCCAACCATTAGATAGGAAAATAAACATCATAAAATATCTTCACAAATTAGTATGACTTTCATCTAAGCAATAACAAGGATGAAACATGAGTTTCAATCTATTCATCATCCAAAAAGTAGACATTAGAGGGCTTAGGGGTTAGAATTTTAGTGTATTGTCACTCAATAGTGTACCCCTTGTCTCTTTTAGTAGAGAAATAGAGTTTTCGCTTGTGTCAAAAATAATAAAAATAAAATAGTTTACCTTGTAAATTGTAAAGCCTTAGGATGCCATGTCCCCCCTCCCTCCATCCCCCAAATGGTGTTTAGATGAATTTTTCCTTATCGAAATGAATGGATGAAGAATATCAATATTCATCCAATTTTGTTGATAGTTGGTTGAATGTATTACTAGTAGTCTATGTTGATGTTGAACGTCATATCCTTCAGCTATGTAAAGGTTCTCCCTTTTAGAAAATCAAAAGGTAGAATATTCTACTTTTGTTAAAAGATTGGATTTTTCAATAGACATATTCACATCATTTGGTCGAGAAGTAAGTAGGACAAGAATCTATAGTGAAGGAAAATAACACAAATTGCAAATAGTTTTTTTAGTCAATCATTTTTTAGAAGTTAATATCAATGATGAAGGTTAGAACTGATTTAGCTAAATTTTGGAATGAATTTTGAGAACTTTGTATTGTCATATATAGGGTCTACTTTGTAACCATAGGGGGCCTTTGAAGCAATGACTAAAATTGAAGTCATAATCAGAATAATGAAATGAACCCATAACCAAATGAAAGGAGGGCAAAAATGATGGAATGAGTCTAAGACAAAAATAATGGAATTTTGAATTCACAAGACCAATATCGAAGCCCATAGTGTCTTTTTAATTGAGAGAGTTCAAAAAATATTGGGGAACCAATGAGAAGTTGAGAACATTTGGGGTTCAATTAAATTATAAAACCAAGGCCAAAATTTGGAATTTAACATCCAAATTAAAGGATAGTAAGGAGCCCACTTTGGTTAAGCCAATACTAAAAATGTGATTCACCCAATCTATGAAAAAAAATATTTGAGGGTAAAGTTATATATGACTTGAAATTATTATTGTATATGTATAATCATTTGTGGCTCATATCAACCTCTAAAGGACTCCAATGTTTTTAGGCCTAAAATTGCTCAAAAATACTCATATCCAAATCAAGGCTAGACTCTTTTGCTATATTTATTCATATACAAATCCAACCATAGGATCCTTTAGTTAACTTGTTAAAGTACACCTTTCTAAAATTTTAGAGTAACAAACTTTACCAATTGCAAAATCAAGGTGCTTGAATTTTTTTTAAAGTATTTCCAATTCTTCCAAAATGGTTAACTCTTAAAGGACCAAGTAGCATTTTTTAGGGCAACATAATGTTTTTTATCATCCATTTACAAAGGAAATATTCATTATTTTTTCTTTTAAATTTTCACACAACATGTAGTCAAGGAGTAACTTTAAGGTGCAACAATTTTAATAACTTTTGATTACATGGTTTAAAAGTTATTGTATGATATGTAGTTTTTTCCTTAGTGGGCAATCCGAGTAGATTTTTAAAAATAAATTTTTTTAGAAACAAAAATTTGAAATTGGTCTTCCAAATTTACATACACTTGGAAAGCTTTGAATCACTCCATTTTGTTCAATGAGAGGAAAGTTATGAGGAGTTTTTGTTTGTGGGCAATTATGGATTCCCTACTCTAAAATAAACTTTGAAGTCCTTTATTTAACTCAATTTTCAATATTTTTGAAAAAAAATAAAATCATAGGGTGAAGATTGTTTATTACAACATTGCAACCATTGGAATTGGCATTTTTCAATTCCTTAATTAAATTCTTGACAATTTAGTATTTTGAATCATTCTCTATTCCTTCCTATTTATTAATTCTTTCCTATATGTTGTAAAATCCCAAATGATCTGAAAATTTTCAAGCATGTAGCCAACTTTTCCTGAAAAATAAATTAATCCATAGAAGCACCACCATTTTGGACATTTTCCATAAAAATGTGACCTTGTGAAGTGCAACCGCCTTGTTTTTTCACAAGGCCCCCCAAAGGATTTTTGTCACTTCAAATGTTAATATCTTGCAATCTATAAGGTGGAAATTTCTGAAATTTTTTCCACATATTCTCAAACTAGTGTACTACAAGAGCCTATAGTTACATGTGTCCAAAAAGTTTTTTTGTTTTTTTTAATTTGGTACTTGTGCTAGAAATGGCAATTTGGGAGTGTTTTTGGGTGAAAACATAGTCAAGTAACTGTACACGTTAATTGAATTTTAAATATTTTTTGAAGAAAATAAAATCATAGGGTGAAGATTGTTTATTGAAACATGAAAACTAATGGAATTGGCATTTTTCAATTCTATAACTAAATTCTTGACAATTTAGTATTTTAAATCATTCTCTATTTTTTTTCTCCTTATTATTTATTTCAAGAATGAATATGAAATTTTTTTGTTGGAATTTTTTAGATGCATTCCAAACTTATTTCTTCAACATATTATAGAAAGTTTCAAGTTGTAGGATCTAAACATTTTGGGATAAAATGTTTGAATGATGAAATCTAACTATTTGAGAAGAGTCAAAAATTTATTTTCTTGAAATCCAAGCATTACAATCTTGCAATTGGTAAGATTTCTTATTCTAAAAATTTATGAAGGTGTACTCCGACAAATTAACTAAAGGGTCCTTCAATTGGATTTGTTAAAAACTAAATATAGATAAAGATTTAGCCTTGCTTTAGAGACTAGTAGTTTGAATAAATTTTTAGCCTCTAAACATGAAAGAACTTTAGGGGTTAAGTTTCACCTTTCAAAAATTTTATCCCAAAATATGTACATCCTACAATTTGCACTCTCTCCATAATATTTTGAAGAAATAAGTTGGGCATATTAAAAGTTTCAACAAGAAACATTCATTCTAAATCCTATTTTCTATATTTTCCAAAAATATTGAAAATTGAATACTTCAAAGTTTATTTTGGGATAACAGATTTCATAATTGCCCAAAAAATGAAAACTCCTCGTCACTTTCATTTTGTTATTTGAAACATAATGATTAACCTCTAAACACTTTGACATCCACTTTTTAGATGGCGAATGGATTGAAATTCAAGTTCCATCCATATTATTGCTTGGATGAAAGTCATCCTAATTTGTGGAGATGCTTTATTAAGCTGTTGTCCTATCTAATGGTTGGATTTAGTATTACTAGAGTACAATTTTTTCTAAAATTATAAATGTGCAAGTATATCAAGTAGTTAACCAAGCCAAAATCATGGTTGTTTACCCAAACAACTCGACAACACAACAAACACGATGTCAAACACGTCTAGTAGATCCCTTCATCCGTCTAATAAAGTCAACTTTAAGGTTGACTTTCATATAAAGCACTTTCTATTTCCAATCTTGACATATTAGAGTTTCATTTTAATTGAAGTGTTTCAGTTTAATAAACACTTATTACATTCTAAGTTTTGGATCATGACTGAAGTGAGATTTTAAATTGTCTCTACTACTATGATAAGGCCTTATTGTCATGTATAAAATTGTCACGTATACATGACACTTGTCATGTATGACACATGAAGTCAAACATACGACACAACATTGGATCCCAAAATGCTTCTAACGGAACAACCTTGGCCAAAACTGCATTGACTCTGGTTCAAAAAGTGGATTTGCAAAAATGGGGTCATAGATTTTAAGAACACAAAAATTTCAAAAAATCACCATGTCAAGAAAACTTCATTTCCAATCCATTCCAATGAATTTTACTAAAAAAAACAATTCTCTTTTGCTTGTAATCAAATTTAGAGGGAATTTTCTTTCAAAATTTATTAAAAAATATTGGTCATAGCATTATGAATCTAATTGTATAGATGGAATCTACAATTCAAAGTCTAGAACTTTTAATTAATTTGTATATCAATTCCAAATTATTCTTCTAAATAGATTTTTTTAATGGTTTTTCTTGAAATCATCAATTTTAGAGAAGACTTTGTATGGTGAGGGGTTAAAAGCTTTGAGTATATATGAATATAGAAAACCCAATTTAGTTTTTAATTCTAAAAAAGGAGATTTTTTTCTAAGTTGCCTAGGGCTATTTGGATTAAGAAAGAAACTACATATCATATAATAACTTTTTAACCATGTAGTCAATTGTTATGAAAATTATTGCACCTTGAAGGCACTCCATGATTTCATGTTGTGTGAAAATTTCAAAGAAAAAAATAAAAATTTTGTTCATAAATGGTTGACCAAAAACTTTGTGTTGCTAAAAAAAATGCTACTTGGTCCTTTAGGGGTTAAAATTCAAATGTGAGAACCTCAAATTTAAAATTCAATTAACTCACAAGCATTTTTTGAACCTACACATGATGAAAAAAATTACATGGAATTAACCATGAAACAATGGTTCCGTCTCCATGATCATCAACAAAGAATATATCTATTGACAAGATGAATAACTTCAATTCTTGTTTCAGCAAGACTATGAAATTCATCTACAACCTTGGTTTAGCCATCAAAACATGTTTATTGAAGGGTTAAATTTTGATTGAAATTTTATTTTCTTATCTCCCAAAAATTTCATCCATTTGACTATTTTTTGTCTTTTTCATCCAATCCACCACGTTCCATCTATGTCAAGTGCACATAATTGTAAAATGTCTCTAAAAGTGATCGAGCCCCAAGGCCAATTTCAGATTTACTTATTTTCAATATTTTGACAATTTATAGTTTATAGTTTATAGTTTATAATTTATAGTTTATTTATAGTTTATATATATAGTGGATGTTTGTAGGATATGATGTATTGATGTTTTTGGTCATGATGCACCTTGAAGATTTAAAACTTTGAAAATTCAAGTCAAACTCTGTAAATTGAATTATTGTGGTTCCTAGATGAATGTTGTGTTGAAACACACACTCCAACCCAAGTTCAATTTTTGGAGTCCAATATCAATTTTTAAAGTTTTGGACCTTGGTGCACATCGACAAGTTTCAACGAAAAATGATACAATATAGTATGCAAATATCCTTGTGTCTCAAAAATGTCTTTGAAAGGAATTGAAAATCTCCTTTTGGAATTACCAAAAAAATTTAGAGTTCTATGATAGGAACCAAACTAAATATCTTATTTGAAGTATTTTAGATATTTTTACTTTAGATATAAGTACAAAAAAATATCATTGATCACTATTATATAAGGTATGCATACCTATAGTTAGTAATAATTGTAATTTATTATAATTTTTGTTATTAACCCCTAAAGGACCAAGGTGTATTTTTTGGCAACATGAAAATTTTGGGTAGTACATCTGACTAGAGATTTCCATGTTTTTGGCCCAAACTTTTATAGAAGGTGTAAATAAGGAATATCTTTTATGTACACTAAATTTTAAGACATTTGGAAATATGAGTCGAAAGTTATAGCCTAATTTGTAGTTTGTTTTTCAACTCAGGCAGTCTGGGCAGATCTGAAAAAAATATTTTTTTTCAAAAATAAAAGTTTGAAATTGGTTAAATTCTAGATTTTGGTTTTCTAGATTAAGATTTAGATTTAGAGAGATTTAGATTTAGAGAGAGCTTTGATTCATTCCATTTTCATCAATGAGATGAAAGTTATGAGATGTTTTAGTTTGTGGCAAGTATGGATTCTCTACTCTAAAATAAACTTTGAAGTCCTTTATTTTAAATAATGTTCAATATTTTTGGAAAAAAGAAAAACCTTAGATGTAGATTTTTTGTTACAACATAATTACAACTATTGGGATTGGCATTTTTCAATTCCATAAATAAATTGTTAACAATTTAGTATTTTGAATCATTCTCTACATCTTTCTACTTACCATTTTTTTCCTATATGTTGCACAATTCCAAATGATCTGAAAATTTTCAATCTTGTAGTCAATTTGCCTTGAATAATGGATCTAAAGAAGTACCACCATTTCGGACATTTTTTCATACAAATGTGACCTTGTGAAGTGTAGTTGCTCATTTTTTCATATGGACCCAAAAAGGATTTTTCTCAATTCAAATGCTTATATCTTGCAATCTATCCAGTGGAAATTTCTGAAAATTTTCCCACATCTTCTCAATCTAGTATAATACAAGACCCTACTGTTTGATGTATCCCCAAATAGTAATTTTCAAAAATTTGGTACTTGTATTAGAAATGTTAGTTTTTGAGAGTTTTTGGTGATAATATAATCAAGGAATTTTAGGGGTTAATCCCTAAAGGATTGTCTTTTTTCCAAGGAGACATTGTCAAAAACTTTGGATTTTTGGTATGTTATTCAAAAATGAAAAGTGAAACTTCTTTAATTTTGAAACTTTTGTTGTATAAACTGAAGTAAAGTATTTTATCAAAGTGTGAAAAAAAATTCAGCCCATTTGACCATGCAAATTGAAATATTATAACGTTTGAAGTGAGTAAAGAACTTTTTCTTCATTCTTGCAAAATAGGGTTAGCAGACTCCAGGCCCTTTGGGAGTAAAATTTTTGCTCTATACAAAAATGAAGATTTTGAGCATTTGTAAGTATAAGATGTTAGGTTTACTCATGAAAAATTTTGGAAGTAAATATGGAGTCTAGCTTATTCTAAATCACCTTGCAATGCAAGGAGGTTAAGTGAATTGGCAATACACTAGTCATTTTTTGATGATTTCTTGTGCAACAAGGAAAATTTTTATTTGAAATTCAAATTGTAAAAAATTAAAGACAAACATTCAGAATGTGTGGAAAAATTTTCAAGAATTTTGAGTGTACAAAATACAAGATAATAGGATTTGAAGTTAGAAGAAAATGTTTTTTCTTGAAACCGCCCCAACATAACTAACAAAGTTTATCTCCTCTTAGAATGTGATTTGAAGACTAAAATTTGTTTTAGACAATTGCATGCCATATTTTATTAATTACATACATGCCAAATTTCAAAAGTTGATGAGTCCTTTAGAAACTAAGTGTAGGTTTTTATCAAATCTTATTGGCAAGTGAAAGAGGATTCCAACACACTTTAACATGCATTATTTGGATACGATATGAATAAGTTATGAATTTTCAAAGTATTTTCTCTAAGTTCATCTTAATTCAACACTAGAATCTCATAGATTCTCATATTTTGATTGTATACATCTCGTGTAATCTATATGTCAAATTAGGTTGTCTGCTTATTTTGTTTGTTAAGGTGAGATCTTGTGAATTGTGCATTCCCTAGTCATGTGTTTGGGTACCGTTGGAAAGCTCTCTACAAGGAAGGGTGCACATACTTTGTTTTGTGGCATTTGAACCTATCGTGTGAAAGATATTGAGTTTCAAATTTTTTAAGAATTAAAAAATTAGAAAATTTATTTTTACTTTGATTTTGGCTATGGCAATGGCACAAGGCATGCTAGTCCATATCTAAATTTTTATGATGCTTTTTGGTTCATATGTAGGTGTCACATCTTTGACAATGTTGATTTGGGGAGAACATATTTAGGGTTCTCATTTTTGCAATAAAGAGCTATTTCCATGGCCAATGTTTGATGCTACATTTTGGAAGGACATTCGACTATGGCCATGATTATAGCTGTAGATTGAAAAAAACCCCACTTGTACATATCTTTAGTTAGAGTAAACGTGCCATTTACCACAAACATCTAAAAACTAGACAACAACCGTTGTGATTTGCGTAATAGTAACTACACAATTCAAACACCAATTCAATTGCAATAGGAACAAAATTTTGTATCACCACCCAATGACCAGAGACACTGCATGGCAAAGGGTTTCAAGGAATTTTTAACTAGATTTCAGTTTCATAGCCTTAAAATTGCAATAAAATTTTAGGAATAAAACTCTTTGCATTCTATTTTTCAACGGTGGATCTTAACAGGACATTTAATAATCAGTCACGCCAAATTTCAAAACATGCAAGTCTCTATATTTATATGGAGAAGGATTTGAATTTTGTCTGTGCGGTGATTGACAAGTTTACTCCATCTCTATTTCAAACTTTGTCCCTCCACAACTGTGGTCATTCATCAAACACTTTTGAGTCCTCGACAGCATTACAGGAACTGCAACTCCAGTAACGAACTGCTTCACCGGCGAGTCGACAGAGCGAAGTAGTCACCTCCTCCAGCCGGCCGTGAGAGGCTTCGGGCTTCTCTCAGCGCTGCGCTTTTGCGGTGTCCTTCGTGTCTTGTCGGTCTGTCCGGTCCCTGTCTTTGTGTTTGGTCTGTAGTGTGTCTTGTTATCCCTCCAGGCCACTTGTGGCTGGGGCCTTGTACTTTATTTTTGCAATGAAATCCCGTTTCATTTGTGTAACAAAAACAAAAAACAAAAACAAAACGAAAAAAACTCCAGTAACGAACTGATCTCCCCTGCAGTCGTTGTACCCCCAACGACCACTGACAAGCAACTGTATTGCCCAGTCCGGCCAACAATGCCATCCTGGACAAGGAAAGCGCTAGATCCGCCATCCTGGAAAGACACACGGAATCCTGAGCCTGAACAATCCATCAATCCATCCCCACTCCAAATGGCTTGGCAAATCTTACGGTACCAAACGAAACACCAAAGCTGCACAGACAGACAGACAGACGTGCACGTTGCAATTTAATGCAATCAATCAGAAACTATACTATCCCCAGCTGCTGAATTTAATGAATAGTCTTCCTAGCTAGATGGTGTTGCAATTGTAATTCGATGTGCTCTACATATAGCTTTACACCCTTTTCTCTGAATGGTGCAGAGAATCATGTGGTGGACAATATCCCTGCTGTGCGCAATCAAATCTAAGATTGGAACAGACTCCAAACGGGAGACGCTGTTTCGTTAAGGCTATGGCGAAAGACTCCCATGCAGGAAACATCGAGAAGGGGAAAGTGGTGGACAGTTATGAGCTGTCTGGCGTAATGGATTTCAGGGAATCGTCGTGACAAAGTGGTGTCAAAGGGCTGCAACTTAGTTTTATTTGGTTTGCCTCTTGATCGACATCCGGCAGTGGTTTGGGGATATATACACGTGAGAAAGTTTTTGAGTAGGGCTTTACTCAAAATGAGAGCGAGGATTACAAGGACATAGCCTCTTGGAAAGTAGCCGCTTGTTTCTTCTGGCTGCCGTTAACAAGGCAGGCACGACTAATTGCAATTCTGACCTAATTGCATTACGATATATACCCAATCTTCATCTAAACCCTAAACCCTCTCTTTGGGTGGCAAATGCTTCACATTAGTGAAGTCAGAACTAGATGCTTGAGCAAGTGAATCAATACGAAGTTGTGAGATTCATAGGCTAATATTCGGGAGAGATTTCCGGGAGTTCCATATCATGAAAACGCGGCGATTTCCAATTACCTCCTGGGCAGGAAATAACTCACAAGTGTTGGGCTCCTGTTCAATGCAGCCATTTGAATCGGACAAGCTTGCTTCGTCTTCCTCATCCAGGTTTGGACAATTCCGATGGTGCTAAAGCTTCTTCTCATCAATCTCGGCATCAAGCCATTATCATGACTCCACCAGTTTTTTCCATTTCACTGGTTCTCTATTGCCAAACACGAGTTTTTTGAAGCTAGCCTTGTGAAAGCCAATTTCTAATGTGATCAAGTATGGTCAGTTAACTGCCTCATATGACTTTGATTTAGGCGAAGGGAAGAGAATCTATCGAATTGAGAACACTTGTGGTAAGCAGAGTTGCATCTTGACATTCTAGACTGTGACATTCTCATAATGTAAAAATCTCCGCGTCCACTGGAAGAGCAAAAAGTGTCAAAGAGAAATTTAACTTCAAAGGGAATGTAGCTAAGAGAAAGCAGAATTTCATCGATTTTTGGAAGCAATCCATTTCTGCTCACATGGCATTTATCACTGTAAAGCTGTCACGATCTATAGAAACTCCTTTTCATTCTAATAAGTCATATGTTTGTGATACGAATACATAAATGAAAAACTATAACAGGATGAAAATCCGGCACAACTTTTTAGGGTGCATATCGTCTGGGCTACGGAATGTTGAGCATGTGCTTCTTCTGCACTAAAACTGAGCGTATTTGCCAGTCCATACATCGAGTTATGACACATACTGGTTGTTGAGAGGCAATCACACTTGACCTGATACAGGCGGGGAACATGCCTCGTTGTGAACTGATATTTACTTCGAATTCTCCCAAACCAGCAATTATCACTAGATTTTGGTGATAATTTCTGAGTACAATTACCGATGCAATTTCTTGCAATTCATTTGCTCCAGCAATATGGTTTTATTCCCACAATCTAGACATTCCTCTGATAATTCAAACACCCCTTGTTCCAACTGCAATCCTGTGTCAAGACAAACTTGATCAAATTTTTAGGTTGCACTGCTTTCTTTAAGACAATTTGAGAAGCATCAGTAAGAAAATCAGAAAATCAGTAGTGTTGCAATAGACAGGAAGAATGCTACGTAGCTAGCAATCTCTGCTTAATTTATGATAAGGCCAGAATAGAAGATGCCTTACTCTACTCTTGACAAGAAATCGTTTGAGCTACATTGCTAGAAACATTTCGTGTATCATTTAAACCTAAGTAGTTAAACGACACAAAAGGTGGTTCTTGGAAACTTACTCAAATGATCAAATTTAGAATTTTCTTGTGAGTTATGTTTTACCCCCTTTTTTGTAGTGACTTTTGAGTGAACCCATTTGTGACCAGTTTGTCTCAATGTCAATTTTGCTAAATTGGTAGACGTTCATGAAATTGGCACTTTTCAAGGCAAGCAGGCACCTTGAAAAGTGAATCTATACCACTCCCATTTTTTAGAGTTTTCGTGTAGTTGAATGTCACAATTTTGGTGTTTTGCATGTTTCAAATGACGGAATTGACGTTAGTCACTTCTGTGTTCAACTTATCACATAGGAGGGCTCTTGAGTGGGAAGTTGAGTTCCTGGATGTGCATTCTGGTCTAGTGCCATAATCTCTCTGATTTGAAGATTCTAGTGTGATTGATCTTAAGTAGGATCTAAATTCAATGGCAGTGATTAAATCTATAAATCCTTCTTTTTCACGAGAGACTTCTCACAACTGAAACAACAATTTCTGCACCAGCATCAGTTGATTGAATAAAACTTTAATTTTGTTATTTTGGCGGATTTCTACTTCTCTTTCATTTTTCAGGATACACCGTCTGAACATTTTATCAATATCGGTCCTCGTTTTTTGAACTTTTGGGAGGGGAATTTCACAAGTTTTGGTGCCCAGAATAGCTCTAGTTTAATGAAACAGACATTCTCATAAAGCATTCTGTCAATCATGCATTTCTCCACGGTACTACATCATCAAAATTGTTAAATTGGTGTGATTCAGAGCACCCAAATTGTGATATTTTGAGTGCTCAAAGCTTTTAACTCTGGGATAGATCTGAGGTTCCGAATGGGTGCCTTAAACGTTTCAATCTCCCCAAACTTCAAGCTAATATTAGCGAATCTAATGCTCATATGCTTCTAGTGTCATTTAGCAGATAGCATTTGAAACCTTAGTGTGTAAGACTATGTGACCATGGTGCAGGAATTGTCAATCAGTTGGCATTTGTCAGACTGGGGGATTATTGATTTTTATCGTTAGTACACAAAAGAGAATATTATTCCAAAGGTAAATTGCATTGCAAATCTTTGACCCTTTCAAGACAGATAGCAATTGACTTTACTTGAAAACAAGCCGGAGCACACTAAGCTTCGAGATCCACGCCTCGTCTAACTCGTCATTCCAAGTTAGAGACCAAGAATGGAGTTTAGAGTTTAGATTACTCAGACATGACTCCACTTGTGTGTGTTTCTACTAGTGTTCTCTCAGATCTAAAACGAAAATGGACTCCTTATGAATATGAATCAGTAGGAAACAATTGATTATAAATCAAGTCGGTGGAAAAGCATATTCTAAAGAGTGTTGCAAATGAATTGGGACTTCGACAGAAAGTAAGGTAAAGCTGATCAAAAAGAAAAATCAATCTTTCAGAAGACATGAACTTTTGAATTTACTCCGGTCCACATCAATCGTATTTTTCGTTTGCATAATAAAAAGTGGCCTTGAGTTGAGATCACCTGCATTTCTCTTTTAAGACAAAGCAGCCATGTGCACATGTATGAGTGACTGACATTTTTGTATTTATGTGGCAGGCAAATGATGGAAGTCAATCAATTAAATCATACTCATTACAAGTGCGTAGTCGATCACATAGTCTCATATAATTCCAAAGCGAAAGGTCTTTCCTCACTGGCGATGTAAGATAGTTGTCTGCAACTCTGTCTTGCTGCACGTTTCTTCGAGCTTTATTAGTGTACAGACATTCAACTAACTTAACATTACATTACATTTGCCTTTATGGTTGAAAATTAACCGAAAACCCCCTCTTTGCAGAGGCAATGAAGCTTATTCTTCAGTCACTGGCTTGAAATTTCGTAGCGTTTGATCTCCTCGGATTGATTGTGGACCCGTTTCAAAGAAAAGGGCGGTGTGAAAGAAGATGAGGGTCACTTCAAAGTCAGTTTGTTACATAATTTAATATAATAAATGTCAAGTATTGGGGCAACAGTGCCACCTTGGTTGGTCAGAGAAAGATTACAACCTATAAACCTTTTTATTCAATGTGAGTTCTTCGATCGACTAAAAACAATTTGAGATGCAGTGAAATAATTTGGCATTATTTCCGATAAACGCCTCCAGCTTTCGAACTTTTGAAAGTTATCTATTCCATAATGTAATCTGATTCGTATAATGAGGTTTGTTAACAGACTCACATGAGCTTTGTTAGACGATAGATAAGTCGATCAAAACGTACATTTCAATCCACAAACTTGCTTTCAATAATCACCTTTTAGTCTCATCCACTGGAATGAAGGAGAATTTAAACCCGAGTATTAGATACTAATGTTCGCATTCAATCACTCAGAATCCCTCGCACTTTAAAATGATGCTGATGAACAAAAGCAGCGATACTAAATTAGCTGAAAACAACTCACAACGTGATTCAATCAGGCATTCAACATGACTACGAAAGTTTTAATTTCGAAATCAACCTGATTAGAGAATCCCATTAACCACTAATTTCCGTGCATGAATGAAGTCTCAATCCCCTTGGGAAAATGTCTGCATTGTCAGCAAACCAACTTCGCCTCACATCATATCAGTCCCGTCTTTTGTGATAATAAAGCTCGTCGCTTCAATCAAATTATGTCGATGATGCAATGGACACCCAGCTGGCAAACCCAGCCCTCTGAGTGTCTGCCATGTTCTTAGCTGCAGGGGTCGGAAAGCAAAGCTGCTGCTGCATCAACTAATGAATGAAAACGTCAAGTTCGCAGGATATTAGCGCAATTCAGAGTACCCAAAATCGCAACACTCAACTGCACTGAAAGACTGTAAAAACTAGGACTGGTACAGCGTTAACTTTCCCGATGCTTATCAAAAAAAAGTACGGTATCAATGTTGTGGATTCCACTGCACAAAGCATTAAAAAAAATTAGGATTGGTTTCGATTTATGCTTCCTTATCTCGAAATGTTTAGTCTACATAATGGATTTAACTGCACAGAACTTTAAAAACTAAAATTGGTAAAGATTAGGTTTCCAAATTATACTCGTCTCAAAATTTAGTGCCAATGTCGTGAAATTTCGCCAATAGAACGGAATCGTTGTCACTACCAAGTTGGCATTGGAGGGCGGAACAAGGTGCTGCGAGTACATTGTCCTCGGGTTTGAATAAGACCATGTGCACAGGCGACATTCGCTTTGGCACATCCTGAGGAGGATGGGACAACGGTAGAGCCCTACTGTAAGTTAATGGAAGGCCTGGGAGGAGCCTGGGACCACAATCCCATCAAGCTTGTTTGTACACTTGAATGTACACTGAGCAACTTGGCATTAATTTTGAGTTGGTGTCACTGAGCCATTTCATAGTAGACACTGCGAAAAACAAGCGCACCTAACTTAATTGCCACCCTCATTGTGGAGCTGGTCCTTCGTCCTTATAGATTCTCACCTACAATGTACACATTCTAAACTTTCTAAATGTGAGAGACTTGAAGGTAGGTGTGCCCGGATTGCCCGGCTGAGGAAAAAAAACTACATATCGTACAATAACTTTTTAACCATGTAAGCAAAAGTTATGAAAATTGTTGGGTCTTCAAGCTACTCCCTGGGCACATGTTGTATGAAAATTTCAAAGAAAAATAAATGAAACTTGCACTCGTAGTGAGCTGCCCAAAATTTACGATATTGCAGCCAAAAAACGCAGTTTGGACCTTTACGGGTTAATCCTTCCAACTCCGACGACCACGAGACCAGAGACGGACTAGCAGCCTGTGCAATGTGGCAGCTGCAGAGTTGGTCCTGTGTCCCCATTCTTTGGATTTGGGTTCCATGGACTGCATACAAGGCTTTGCACATTCAACTGCACCTCGCAACCATCCGCCTCTGTCAAGAGAAAGTGAAGTTGTCGAAGTGGAGTAGAATTGTACCTTACCTTACCTTCGGTGTGCAGGATGTCTGCGTGGGGTCGACTTGGGAACTGTCTGCAGTGGGCTCTTGGTCATAACAACTCAGTCTTCAGTGGAGTACAAAGGGACACTCATTTCAATGGAAGTTGCTAGTAATGGGATCCCTCCAGTTTTGAGAATTCATACACATGGACAATGTGGGTGGGTGGGTGGTGTTTGGGCGTGGCGTGATTTGTTGCCCCAAAGCTATACAAGTTTATACAAGTTTTTTGAGGAAATATTTGGCAGTAGATTTCCTTGTTTTCAATGGATGAAACCACTCAATTGCTATGAAATCTAGAGACAATATTGCTTACTATGGATGAATGAACACATTTTTGTATGTTTCATCCATGTCAATCAATGGATGTCAATAGCTTTGCCAATCCTCTATAGATTGCTTTTGGTGTTGCCCAAAAATAATAGAAAACAAAAAAATTGGTTTTGTTGGTCTTTCAAGAGTCTAATTCCATTCATGCAATCGTTGCTGTCACCACTCTCAACACCAAATGAAGCATCCTATCATATGATTGTTAGTTTTGTACAAAAAAACACTTTAGGCTTTAAGTCTTGGAAAAGGTTCTTGAGATTTTTGGGTAGGTTCCTATGATGTCAATTTTTACAATTATATTTGAATTTTTTTTTAATATGAAAAATTGTACTACCTTTTTAATAATATAATTTCATTTGAGTTGGTGTCTAGAAGGAGATGTTGTGCTCTCATGAATTCAAAACACTCGACTCAAACAAGAAAAAAGAAAAAAGAAAAAGATTCTCATAGAGTACACTATGTCTACATATAAAATATTTTTCTTTTTTCAATTTGGATTATTGATGTGGAATTTATAATGAGTCTTATTTTGCAAGCAATTAGGGAATATTCCTAAGAAAATTCCCTATAAATTTGCTTTTAAACTCAATTTTCACAATTCTTTTAAATAAAGAGGTTTATAGGGTGTAAATTACTTGCTACAAAAATTTCACCATTAGGATTGATATGTTTTAAATCTAATTTAGGACTATCAATTATTTAATTTTTCCTTCCATATTGTACCTATTTCTACTTAACAATTTATTGAAAGAATGAGAATAAAAGAAATTGAATTTTTTTCAAAGTATTCAACTCAATATTCCAAATAGAGATTTAAACCTCAAAATGTTGTAGTGCAAAAATATTCAGTCAAGAGGATTCAAAATCTAGAATCACTTTAGTCAAAGTTTTTGAATTATTTTTATTTCTACAATCTATTTACAAGCATTACAATTGGACTAGTAATAATAGAAATCTATTCTTCTCTTAGAATTTATTTAATTAATTATTTATTTATTTTTGAAACAAATGAAATGGCATTTCATTTCATTGCAAAGGACATCAATTTCTCTTAGAAATTGAATTTTTTTTCTTTTTCTTTTACACAAATAAAGGGTTAGAAATTGACCATTGGCAACTGAAGGTTGATTAATTTCCAAAAACATATTAAAGTGACACACAAAATCTCTAAAAAGTGGTACTTACATAATTATTTTGTTCTTCCTTGCCCCACTCACCCTTTTTTCTGCATTATTCTGACTGATCTTGTGTATGAGTGTATCAGTTTAAGATATGCAGGCATATGCAAGCGAGGGTGACCCACATGCTCCAACCCTAGTAGTCTAATGCCCATCTAAGATTCTCACTAAGGGAGTAACGGCTACAGTGAAGTCAACTAATCAAGCCTTTGTCTGGTCTAATAATTCCGCCCTTTTCTCTCATTATTTTCTTCTTTGTGCCCCCTCCAGAACATGGGGTGCAGAACAAGTACAAACTTAACTGAGCGGGGAACAAAGTCAATGCTCCCACATATCTTAAGTAGTACTTTTCTTAAGACAGAGAGATCAAGTCATTAGATATGACAATCACCGGATTTTGGTGGGCGCAGAAGTGCAAGCATACCCCCCAAACTGCCACTTTTTTTAGTGTTACTGTGCCTCGTTGCTATTAACAGATGGGTCAAATTCCCATTCTTTTTTTTATGTTGGCAAGAGAAAGGAGGTTTCCAATGCACCAAGAAACGCAACATTTGGATACCGTATGCAAAAGTTAGGAAGGTTTATAGTGGGGGTTTTTTTGGGGGGGGGCAGTAGAGGTCTGTCTGGAATCATTTCTTCCACATAGATATATATATATTGATTTTGGAGATGTACATGGAGTGATGATGATGGTGGTTTTAAGGCAGGGTGCAATTTTGGGTGTACCGTAAACCATTTGTAATGCTCTTTTTCTCTTCCCAGTTCATGCTCTTCCCCCAAGACATAAACCTTAGTGGGAGGCAGTCTGATGATGTGCAATTTTTCAGGCTGGTCAAGAAAGCTTCATCAATCTTAGTTAAGTAGCAATTTTAGGTTGGAAACCTTGATTTGTTGTGCAAACTGTCGAAAGGGCTGGCAACAACCATGCACTGTGTCTGTATTCAATCAGGGGAGTGTTGAGATCAGTGACACTGGAGTTAACCCCTGAACATCAAAGTGGATGTTTTTTTTGGATGCAGAGAAGGACCAGAATTCCTGGAAGACCTTGTTCATCAAACTTTATAATCTTTGTATCTGCATGGTGGATTCTCTAAAAAATTGCAGATTTGCACTCGTCAGGAAGTTGACTTGAAATCTCTATGGTGACAGTCTTCTTTTTTTCTTTTTTTGATACAAATGAAATAGAATTTCATAGCAAAGAAGAGAAATACAAAACCCCAACCACAAGTGGCATGGGGGACGACAATGAAAGGGACACCACAACCGGTGACAATCTCTAGAGCATCATCGCCCATTCACGCCAAAGTTGGCCAGCCTCGTCTAGGGCGGGCCCAGTGACAAAAAAAGTAGTCAATTGGGGACCCAGCTAGGGATGAAAAGAGACTGGTCACTCCAAAAGTCTCTCAGCAAACACTAGGACACCATCCCCGCCATCTTTCTTATTTGGTTGCTTGATCTCGTCAATTTGTTGGTTTGTGTGCAACTATACATTAGATCTTGCATTTTTTTAATCAATTGGCATGTTGATTGGCTCCTTGGTCTACCAAGCCATTAATGCTTTGAGATTGACTTCTTTTGGCATGTCTTGAGGGCGGGAATGACTTGGGCATAGGAGACACCTGGGATGAGTAGGGCCCAGACCACCCCATTCCCCTAACCGTGTTTTGGGTGAATGGATGGTGATGCTCTTAGTAACCAAGGTTTGTACGCTTCAAGTTATTCGGTTTTTTCTTGAACTTGCTTGCAAGCCCATCACTTCCGATGTTCTGTCTATAACGCTTAGGAATTAAGGTAGGTCACTCGGATATATTTTTGGAGAAAAAAATGCTAATATATATTCTAGGTTTGTTTAAAATAGTGAGATGCAAAACCAAAAGCTTGGAATACTACAAGGTTAAGAATCATAACATTCAGTAGCATCTATTGTCATTGCCTTAGCTCTACAGTAGATGGTGTGGAATATTTCACACACATCAGTAATTGAGTGGATAAGTGGAGGCTCAATGTGATGAATAGGATGGCTACTAAATTTTATGAACATATTTGATTGTTCCTTATCTTTACACAAATGTTTTGTTGCTGAAATTGCAAGACTTCATTCAACTCATTTGCCAAGTAGTTTGAAACATTGTTATCCTCCACAGATCCATAGCTCCTAAGGGAATGTCACTGAGAATTGACTAAATTAACAAATGAGTATGGATCCTATTATTAGAAAACTATAAAAGTTTTTTGTAGATCTAGTTTGAAGTCAAAAGAAGGCTTTGGATTCCCTTAGCATGCAAATTTAGAACATCATTTGAATAGAATATGAATTTTTAAAAATAAAAAATATGTATGTATCAAATATAGGCTCTTGTGAAGAGTAGAATTTGAGATGATTTTTTCTATTTTTACCAGCTACTATCCTTTAACTCCCATATTGAACCCGATTCTCAAGTACTAAGTCTATTTTTTTTCTCTATTTTTTACTCTAAGCAAAAAATTTATAAATTTTTCACTAGGTTTTCTTTTCAATATTTTCAAATTGCCACTGCAATTTTTTTCCCAATTTCATCAGCTAATATAATCTTATGAGCAATTCTCCATGAACATTGAGGAGAGGTTGTAATTTATAGGCAAGAATTTGCATGAGTATTTTTTAGTCTTCACTGTGAAATACAAATATTCCCATTTCCAAGAAATTGAAATACCATTTTTGTTTATGAACACAAAGAAAATTACTTTGACATTCATTTTGACGTAATTGGTTTACATTATGACATTTTGGAATACATTCTTGAATTCTTTGCAACTCTTGTTTGGAACCTTGAAGATCTTAATTTAAACACTATAAAATCAAAATTTCGACAATTCTCTAATACAAAAATGGTAATTGGTGATACAACCTTAGTATGTCATAAATTTCAAACACCCTTAAAGAAAAGGAAACGTAGTTACTATACTCACTCTAATTGTACTAGGTGTTGAGTGTTGTTAACAAATGGACAATTTGTTCCATTGCTGAAGTGTTTGGAACCAAGGGCAAAGTTTTGATGAAGGAATCTTCACAAGGTAACTTTACCTAATTATGACTATTTGCAAAACCAACCTCAAGAGATTCTTGCCTAAAATGCACAAATTGGTAATGATAAAATTATTAGAGATTAAAAAATATAAAAATAAATTTTTGCAATTGTCATTATCATAATATGATACTAGTAGAAGTAAAAATGTAATAACACTTGAAGGTTTAACTCCTAAAAGCCCAAACTACATTTTTTTTGACAACATAGCGATTTATGGCAATTATGGGCACCTCACTATGAATGGAGTTTTTATTTTATTTTCTTTGAAATCTTCACACAGCATGTGCCAAAGGAGTAGCATTAAGGCGTGACAATTTTGGTAACTTTTGACTACATGGTTAAAAGGTTATTCCACAATATGGCATTTTCATTGCTCGACAAGCAACCCAAGCAACTCAAAAAAAATTCTTTAAAAATAACTTTTTTCCAAAAAGATGAAAGTTATGAGGAGTTTTAGTTTACGGGTAGTTATGGATTCTCTACTCTAAAATAAACTTTGAAGTCCTTTACTTAACTTAGTTTTCAATATTTTTGGAAAAAATTAAAATCGGAAGATGAAGATTATTAATTACAACATTACAACCATTGGGATTGGCATTTTTCAATTCCATAACTAAATTGTCAACAATTTAGTATTTTGAATCATTCTCTACTTCTTTCTACTTACTATTATTTTTTCTATATGTTATACAATTCCAAATGATACAAAAAAATTCAAGCATGTAGCCAACTTGATTTGAAGAATGAATCCAAAGAAGCACCACCATTTTGGAAATTTTTTCATACAAATGTGACCTTGCAAAGTGCAGCTGCCTATTTTTTTGCAATGCTGAAAAAGGGATTTTCGTCTATTTAAGTGCTACTATCTTGCAATCCGCAAGGTGGAAATTTCTGAAATTTTTTCCACATCTTCTCAAACCAGATTACTACAAGATTCTATGTTTATATGTGTCTGGAAAAAAAATTCCCTAAAATTTGGTACTTGTAGTAGAAATGGTAGTTTTGGAGTGTTTTTGGTGAAAACATAGTCAAATATACTTAGAAGTTAACAACTTCGACACACCCAAATATCACTATATATTGGAAGTTTTATAGAATGCTTATTGCTTCTTAAAATAAAAGATATTTTGTTTTACTTTTTAATTTAAATTTAATTATTTATGTCTTCTATCATTAATTTTCAAGTATTTTTTGGCAAATGTGTACCATTTCTAGCAAATTTAGAAGAATTTTTCTTATTTAATTCCAAAAAAAAATTTGAAATATTAATAATTCAAGTAAAAAATTTGGATTGGAGTTTTTATTTTGAATTATTTAAGAAAAAACAACGTTTTATAGGATGAAATCAAATCATTTCTACACAATTATAGTGTTGTATGCAGTATTCATAGAGAGAGAAAAATATATATTCATGTAAATTTTATATTAGATAAAAAATTAATAAAAAATTTGAATATTGACATATGTAAAATTACAAATTTTCATTCTTGAATTTCATCCAAAGAGGTAGATGACCTAATTGAATCACATTATAAGTATATGGATACCATTTTTTACATTATTCTAATGGGAGTTGCTTATCACAAGAGAGAGAAGTCATTACAGACTATATTTTCTGGTTGATAGAAATTAAGAACTTATTTGTATAGTATTTTACTTAAACTAATCAGGTGACGAAAAACTGCATGCCTTTGTTCACCCCTAAATGTATTTGACTATGTTTTCACCAAAAACACTCCAAAACTACCATTTCTACTACAAGTACCAAATTTTAGGGAATTTTTTTTCCAGACACATATAAACATAGAATCTTGTAGTAATCTGGTTTGAGAAGATGTGGAAAAAATTTCAGAAATTTCCACCTTGCGGATTGCAAGATAGTAGCACTTAAATAGACGAAAATCCCTTTTTCAGCATTGCAAAAAAATAGGCAGCTGCACTTTGCAAGGTCACATTTGTATGAAAAAATTTCCAAAATGGTGGTGCTTCTTTGGATTCATTCTTCAAATCAAGTTGGCTACATGCTTGAATTTTTTTGTATCATTTGGAATTGTATAACATATAGAAAAAATAATAGTAAGTAGAAAGAAGTAGAGAATGATTCAAAATACTAAATTGTTGACAATTTAGTTATGGAATTGAAAAATGCCAATCCCAATGGTTGTAATGTTGTAATTAATAATCTTCATCTTCCGATTTTAATTTTTTCCAAAAATATTGAAAACTAAGTTAAGTAAAGGACTTCAAAGTTTATTTTAGAGTAGAGAATCCATAACTACCCGTAAACTAAAACTCCTCATAACTTTCATCTTTTTGATCAAAAAGAAATTTGAAATTGGTTTTCTAGATTCATATATATATATATATATATATATATATATATGAATCTAGAAAACCAATTTCAAATTTCTTTTTGGAAAAAAGTTATTTTTAAAGAATTTTTTTTGAGTTGCTTGGGTTGCTTGTCGAGCAATGAAAATGCCATATTGTGGAATAACCTTTTAACCATGTAGTCAAAAGTTACGAAAGTTGGCGCACCTTAAAGCTACTCCTTCGGCATATGTTGGGTCAAAATTTCAAAAAAGAAAAAGAAAAATTCCATTCATAGTAAGCTACCTAAAATTGCTATGTTGCCAAAAAATGTAGTTTAGATGTTATAGGGGTTAAGAGGTAGGATCTACCTTGTTTTATTGTTTAATTTTATTATTAAAGAATTTGAGTTATGTAGATGAAGTGTAATAGGCGGGGTGTCTCTATAGGGTGTCTCTTTTGAATAAATAGTCACTTAAAAGGAATATGAAAGGCATGCCCCTCCCCTCAAAAAATGAAAAAATCTATATATTCATTTTTCATTACCCCCTTGTCAAAAAAAATCATATTCACTATCTCCACACCATATATATTTTTTCAATGCATATGTGATAATAATTGATATGGGAATGTGACTATATGTTGTATATGTATGTTGTATCTATATCATATACCATATCCAAATGCCATATCTATATCCCATATTTGTATGTTATGTTCATATAAATATTTTACATGAGGGAGGCTAGGATTGTTGTTTCTAATATTTGGAAGGCAAGCAAATTGTCTTTTCATGTGATAATGTAATAGATAGTATGTTTGAATATAATTTAGTTGAGGGGTTTGAATCACCTTGGGTGTTGGATTTGTGTTGAGTGTGATTTGACTCTAATTGATGAATTTGTGCATATTACAACATTCATCATTAACTTTTTCAATTTGATATGATTTTGTTGAAAATGAATTTTTTTGAAATATCTCATGATTCAAAAGTATAAGTTATAACAAAAAAACATTTCAAAATTTGATTGTAAAAATACATTCAAGTAATTTTAAAAAAATTCCAAGCATCATAATCACTGAATAGTTGTAGTGATGTGATAAAAAAATATTTCATGTAAAAAACATGAATAAATTTCAATAAATGACTACAAATTTTCTCTAATTTATTAACTGAGTATTCAACTTCAATAAATTTATTTGTTGAATGTGTATGCCTATACTTGATTAAGTAAATATTAGTTTAATAATTTGCTTTGTAATGAATCTCTACAAAGTAATAGCATTGAAACAAGCATCAAAACTTAGATTTAAGTACCATTGAAACTTAAATGTCTTTGGAGAGACTTATATCATACCTTATTTTAGTTTGCTACCCACTAGGAGAATTTCTTCCATAATTTTAGTTTCTTTTTCCATATTGTAATTTTAGTGCATAACTATTTTTTTCATCCCATCTATAAAATTATAGTTTATAATAAAGAAAAGATTGACACAAAAATAGTCTAAAAGTATTTGATTTAATAAAAGAGGATGCTACTATCAAAGTCATTTAATTTCTAAGAGAAGAATCAACTCAATTTGGATTAATAAAATAATCTTGCTTTCAAAAGTGTTTTAATAGGTGTTTTCTTGGGACGTCAATCAACGAGAATAATTTACAATACAACAATTAGATTTTGGCATTATTTACTAGAATGTAAAACTCAAGAGAAGTATATATTAAACATTGACTATGTTGATTTTCAAGTTTGAAAGTACAATGAAAATAAGAATCTATAGATTTAATCAAAACAAAATAGTGAAATAATGACAAGTAGGGAAATCATTATATTTCAATACATTCTAACAAATTTCACTTGGGAGTATAATTTCTTTTTTTAGAATTAAATTTAGGAAGAGGTTCTCAATTTATTTTGAAATATCACATTGAGACATTGGCAATAGGCAAAGTACATTTAACCTTTCAAATATGATCTAAAGTTCAAAATCTACAACATTATCCATAACTAATTTTGAAAACATCCCTTCATGTTGTATTTTATAATTTACATTTTGCAAATTCTAAAAGGCAAAGAGACCATGTGTTTTGTAGGAGTTAATGGACATCTTGCTCTTGCTAAATCAAACACCTCACTAGTAATGAAAATATGAAAGTTTTTTTATGAGAGTCACAATGCTAAAAAACCTCTTTCTTGTCTCAACCAAATTGCCTTGTGGAAGTTGGAATGGCCTTTTAAACCTATAGGGGGATGTCTTTTGTATTCAAATGTAAGAGTCAAGTGAATTTTAGAGTGACAGATAAAGTTTTGCCAAGGAAAGGAAGGAGATACATGAAGAAGGCTATAAACGAGGTTGCACAAAAAAAAGTGGAATAATAAAGTAGAATTAAGCCATGTACGTGAGAAAAAACCCTCCATTCCTTGGCCTGTTTTAAAGTTGTGCAATGGGAACAAATACCAAACATAAGATAATTCATGCCTAGTCATCAAGAAAGAGAAGGATACTACTGAGAGGGGAAGATGGAAGAAGGAAGGCATTGGCCATACATTTGGATACAAAAATTAGACACAAAGACCTACAACTAGGCATCGAAGCCATTTTCAATAGGTTTTATCATTGAATTGGCATTAATACTTTTAGATCTTATTGGTTGTTCAAAAAGGATTCTAAAACACTTGAGTTGTACACTATTGAGGATATCAATTGAATTAATTGGGATTTTACAAAGTCTAACTTAGTATAGTTCTAAACCCATGCCCTACTTTGGATGTACAATACATCTTTTGTACATCTTGAATTGACTATTCTACTTCTTTCCAAGATTTTTTTAGGTGTGCAATTTGGGCACACTTGGAAATGGGCATGTTCACTTTAAGTTAGTGTGAATGCCAAGTGCCTACGATAGAGGAGTAGAAAATATTATCTTTGAACATTCAGAAATGCTACCTTCTTGTCTAGGGTATTGTACTCTTGCGAAGACATAAAGAAAGCCCAGCCCCACAACCTACCAGCTTGAACATTGCTAAGATAAGATAACTTACTCCAAGCATGAAAAAGGGTAAAGCTTACTATAAGTTCCCTTAGATCCCTCCCAAGTGAATGGCTCCACTCACTCATCCCCAAGGGAGAACTGAACCAGTAAGGTAAGGTACCCCCCATGTGTTTGTTCGCACCAGTGATCCCCAAACTGGCTAAATTTCGCTCAGTTGCTACATAACTTCTTCATGACCTCAATGTTAAATTCAAAAAAATCTTCCAAAAATGAACATTTGGCTAATTTCACTGAAGTAGTTCTGGGATCGTTGGTTCCCACCCCTCTAAATGTTCCCCTTCTCCCGCTTAGCAACCAACAAATCCAATGTGGCACTAACCTAAACTGGTGGGTTTGGACTTCGGAGAGTTAGAGCATTACCACTCGTCTTGCAAAATGTGGGGCCATCCAATTTGCAAGCCAAACTGCCCCACCCATAGCATGCTATAAGTTCCCAAATTTGGGCCACTTTGCAAGGTCCATCCAATGGGCTATAGTGCTAAAGGTCTATCATATGGGAAAAGTGTCGGTGCTCTTATCTCATGTGGTTTGCAAGCCACATTTTGGCTTGTAAAACACCCCCATTTTGCAAGACAGGTGGTGATGCTCTTAGCTGACTTAGTTCATAGCACTGATGAGATTGCCCCAGTAGTCCACTCCACTCTACTCTAGAGTCCATTTGGACTCTGAAGAATTTTTCCATTGGTCACCCATCATGCATGTTGATATCTTATTGTATGAATATGATACTTAGGGCCTCTTGCCATGTGAGTTGGGCGGGCAAAGTTCCCCAAAGAAGCGACAATGTCAAAAAGAAATTGTAGTGCTATGTGGACTAGGTGGGTGGGGAGAGATCAAATGAAAATTCCACATGTAATGATTCCCTTTAAGTTGACCAATCTCCACCAATGGGCTTATCCACCAATATCAGTGAACCTTGAAATCCAACTTCTCTACTCATCAATGTTGGCAAGACAATCGGTGTTTACTTCTTGTCTTTTAGTGCTTTCTCTACAAGCTTGACTCACATGGTAGGATGCCCTTTAAGCATTGGGAAGGGAAGGTAGGGAAAAAAAATTGAAAGGTTGGTTGTTTACCTCAACTTGCACTAGAGTGCCATGTGTTGTTGTGACAACCAAAACAAAAGTAAAAGTATTTTTCTTAAGTTTTTAATTCATTAAAAAAATTCAAAATTCTATAACTTTCACATTGTAGGTCCGAATGCCATGAAAAAAAGCTCATGCAACCTTCCTCACAAAGTGCTTTTTGATGGTACTAAGAATGTGATTAGGGGACGTGCACTTTGGGAGATCTCAATATAACAAACAAAACAAATAGCCTAACTTAAGGTATGGACTAGTATGTCTGGTGCCGTTGCTACGATCATTGGTAGTCAAAAGTGATGGCTAAGCCTTCCTTAAATTCCTTAAATAAAAAAATGATTTTCTAATTTTTTTGATTCACATAAACTTCAAAATTCAATAACCTTCACAACCATAGGTCCAAATGCCACGAATCGAAGCCCTTGCACCTTTCCTTGTAGAGAACTTTGAGGTCATACCAAGAATGCTGCCAAGGGACACACAGTTTCAGAGATCTCAATGCATTAGAGCATCGCCACCGTTTCGCAAGAAATGTGGCTTAGCAAAGGAGTTGTGCAGTGTTGACTTAGTGGATTTAGACACTGTGTATTGTTGGTCCCCCACTGTTCCATGCCATAGCACTGGGGTATGTTCTTATTTGCATTACTATTCATGCACGTGTCATGTTGGTGGGCCTCCTCGCATCCCAATAAGGTAAATAAAACAAAAAGTTGACAATTTTTCCTCAAGGATACTCTCAAATTGCAATTGAGTAAAACCGTGAATGACATAGGAAGATGCCGTGCCAAACAATGAATTTGAGTGGGCCAACCAAAATTGCACTGTCCTTGAGTCCATAGTGGGGGGCGAGATCGCTTCTAGGCTCAACAACCACCATGCCGGGCCCGTATACTGGGCAACAATGGCGATGCTCTTAGAGGAGATTCGAGGCCTCTACATGCTTGTGAGTTTCTAGGCTACGGGGAATGTAGGAATTGTGCCACTGGTGCAGTTTGACATGGCTAAGACACTACCATGTCAAAAGAAAAAAATTGAATTTTTTTTTCAACTTCTTTTCGCATTTCTAAACCAAGAATTTTTTTTTTTTGACAGCAGTCAGCCGTTCCGGAACTGCACAAGAAATAGGCAGGGGAACAGGCCTGAAACGGCCCTTCCGAGGCCTCAAATCCCCTCTAATGTAACAAACAAGCAAAACAAAACGGGCTAACTTAAGGTATGGATGGACAGAGATCACGACCTCCTCTCTGTTGAAGAACTTTAGTCAAATCAGAGTTCTGTGTGTCCTGTCTTGGGAAGAAGTTCAGTTGGAGGCCGGATGGAGGAGTCTTCATATTCCAATACTCCAATAACTATTTCAGGGGAACAACCCTATTATCACCCAATTATCCCCTGAAAAGGAACATACACACATCTTATTAATCAATTTGCCAACCGTGCAAATCAAAAATAAAGTAATGAAACACCAGACGGATTCTCTAACACACACTCCCAAACCAATAAAGCTTTGATAGGCACTTAACCCCTACAGGTATAGAGTGTTCTCTAAAATTGACAATTTGAGAAAAATCATCATAAAGTATAATTTGAATGAATAATTTGGAATTGATATACAAAGAAAAATTGTAGATTTTGAGGTGCAGATTCAATCCATATGATTAGATTTGCCAATGCTATCACCAATATTTTTTTTAAATAGATTTTGAAAAGAAAATTTCTAAATTCTTTCTAAATTCGATTAAAAGCAAAATATTAACATTGTTTGAGTAAAATATATTGAAATGGATTTGAAATGAGGTCCTCTTGACATGGTGATTTTTTGAGATTTTTGTGTTGTTTAAATCTATGACCTCATTTTTGCAAATCTAGTTCTGAACTAGAGGCAATGCAATTTTGGCTCAGTTAACCACTTGACATACTTCCACATTTGTAATTTTTGAAAAATATGTTCTCTAGTAACACCAAATCCAACCGTTAGATAGGATGACAACTTCATAAAGTATCTCCACAAATTAGGATGACTCTCATCCAAGCAATAATGAGAAAGAATTGTGAGTTTGAATTTGTATGTATTTTGAAAATTGGATGTTGGAGCACTAAAGGATTGATTATAACTTTCAAATAATATTTTTGTAGTGTTTGATTTAACTCCATAAGGATGAAGAGGGCTAAAAGTGTTTGATGAGTGAATTTCAAGGAAACTATAAAAACAAAAAATACACCTATTCATTCAAAAATTTGATGATTTTTAGTTGACTACCTTAGTGATAGGTTCGTTCCTTCTAGGGTTATCTAAGAGGGGTCAATGACATTCCTATTATATTCATGTACATATAATAAAATTGGATTTTAATAACAATAATATTTTTTTCTTATATATGCTTGATGCACTAGAAAGTGATAGTTTCTTGACAATTGAATTTCTACCCAAAACATAACTATATAAGTGATCGAGAATCCTTCTATGTAAAACAAAACAAAACAATGTTCATCCTTGAAATTTTGTGTGAAATGGGGAGATCTTGCATGATAGTTTAACCTCCAATAAGTGCTCTTTGATTTTCTTAAATAAATGATTTCCATGATGACCAATTCATCATTTGAAGGTTCATAATGTTATATAATGCTCCATTTGAGCATTACTGATTTCTTATTATATTATTTTTTTGACACCATGTTCTTATCAAAATGATAATTGTAGGAGTAAAGCCATAAAATATTATCCTCTAAATGCCAAAGGCTTTTTTTGAGCTTCTATAAAATTTCTCAAAACTAAACAAAATGAACAAATTTTAACCCCTCAATGTATTTGACTTTGTTTTCACTAAAAATGCTCCAAAACTGTCATTTCTAGTAAAAGTACCAAATTTTAGAAAAGAAAGCACTTCTTTTGGACACAAATAACTGTAGGATCTTGTAGTACGTTGGTTTGAGAAGATGTGGAAAAAAATTCAGAAATTTTCACCATGTGGATTGAAAGATATTATTGTTTGAATGGACAAAAATCTTTTTTTGGCCTTGTGAAAAACCAAGCAGCTGCACTTCACAAGGTCAAATTTGTATGTTAAAATGTCCAAAATGGTGATGCTTCTTAGTATTCGATTTTCAAGGCAAGTTGGCTACGTGCTTGAAAAATTTCACATCATTTGGAATAGTACAACATATAGGAAAAAATAGTAAGTAGAAAGAGGTAGAGAATGATTCAAAATACAATATTGTTAACAATTTACTTATAAAATTGAAAAATGCCAATCCCAATGGTTGTAATGTTGTAATAAACAATCTACATCCACCAATTTTATTTTATTTTAAATATTGAAAATTGAGTTAAATAAAGGACTTCAAAGTTTATTTTAGAATAGAGAATCCAAAGCTACTTGCAAATACTCACAAACTAAAATTCCTCGTAGCTTTCATTTGATTGATCAAATGTAATGATTCACAACTTTCCGTGTATTTATAAATCTAGAAAACCAATTTCAAATTTTTATTTCTGAAAAAAGTGATTTTTGAAGAATTTTTATGAGCTACCCATGCTACCCGCCAAGCAATGAAAATGAGATATCATGCAATAACTTTTTAACCTTGTAGTCAAAAGTTATGAAAATTATTGGCCTTTGAACTACTCCTAAGGCACATGTTGTGTGAAAATCTTAAAGGAAAAGAAAAGAAAAATTCCATTCATAGTGAGCTACCCCAAATTGCTATGTTGCTATAAAACGCAATTTGGGTGTTTAGGGGTTAATAAGTTTTATTAATTTTAAAAAACTTGGAATTGTATGAACTTAAACTAGACGTGTGATGAATTCCATGGGATAAAAAATACAACAATATCACTTATGAATTGAAAGATTATAATGTTTGATTAAAGAGGGTGTTAAAATTGTGAAACTGATTCAAAGTCTTTGTAGATCTCCTATTTTCATGTCAAATTGAAACTTGAAGACAAGAAATAAGTATGAGGATAAAAAACATAACATGCATAAACATTATCAATTTCCGACTTCTCAAGATCTACTCTCTAATTTTTGTTAAATGAATTTGTAATGTGATTTTCCCTCTAAGATTTAGAGTATTGAAGCTCAAATCTAAGAACCTCTAACACTATAAAAATGAAGATTTGCAATGGATACCCTTGCCAAAAAGAACTTCAATAGAAAAATCACAAACAATTTTCTTCAAGATTGGATTTTTGACGCTTAAAATAGACTTTAGAGGGTATTCCCCCCAAAAGAATATACCAAAAATTGTACTTTGGAAAGATTTTATGTAACTTCAAAGTTTAGTCGACCCCAAAATAGGGTGTCTTGGTCATTATTTTCAGGGTTATTATCAGTTTCTCTTCTCTCTTTTTCAGTATTTCCATCACCCAATAATCATTAGCATAACTTATCACTTATTGTCTGCCTTTCAATTGTACATGAGGACTGAGGCCTTACAAGTTACAACCACTGCTTGCTATTAGGATGTAAGCTAACTTACAGCCCATTTTGTACCCATGTGCTATGATAAGTTGGATTGTTTGCACCAAAGAATCATGGTTTTCTAACAGAGCTCTTACAATGGCATTTGAGTGGCATTATTATACATAAGGTAGTCTGCTCTTAAAGTGACCTTTTAAGAGCTGATTGCATTTGGGAGGAAGCTAAACTCCTTGAAACAAATTTCAGTAAATTTTGGTACAAAGAAAAATGGAATTGGCCTCTAACACAAGTCGTTTCATATTTTTTGGACCTTTGTGGAATTAGTTACGAATTTTTGAAGTTGAAACGCAGTGGTCACTAGAAGCAACCACCTCCTGAAATGTACACTATTGGTACATTGAAGAAAGCAAAATGTACCTTTGTATTAGTTGTTGGTTCTAGAGCACCCTACCTTAAGCCAAACACAAGATGAAAGCTTATGTTGGAAATCACCACCCAATTGATATTCTGTAAGTAATCATTGTAGAACAACTCATCATGGTTAGAATTAGGAGTTTGCCCACATGCCATTGTTGAAATTTTTCAATATTTTTCCACATAAAGACAAGTGTGAGAAACTATGAGAGTAATTGAATTTGTATTTTTTCAACAAAGTATGAATTTGTTATGGATTTTTGAAGTGTGTTGCTCATAATGGTCCAAAAGAGTCTCTAGACTACGCCCCAAACCAACAAAAAATGTATCCATAAGGCTCATCTTACTTACCTATAGTAGTCATGATATTTTCCAACATGGCTACAACATGAAGGCCTAACTAACCCACTTTTTGTAATGAATTTTCAATCAAAAGGTGTAAGTTCCTATTGTAGTTACTATTCACTCCCATATAGTCACCTAGGACATTGATTGTGACCCAAATCTCATTAATTGTATTTTTTTTGTAATGGGGTGACTCTCTAGGTGTCTGTAATAGGTATTTTGACCTTAATGGATTGTTCTACTTTAGTAGATTGACTTCATTAACTTGTTAAGGTCCCCACATTCAAAAGGTAGTTGCGTCTTGGTCAAACTTGATTGTAACTTTTAAAGTATCAATTTTTGGTTTTGATTTAGACTTAGGGAATGAAGCTTAATAAGTCAACTTTCTAGTCCATTTCAAAACTTTGAAGAAATCCAAAAATTTCAAGAATGATTACAACTGGAAGCTCCATTGTTTTAGAATCCAAATAACACAATATTGTAAGTGTTTTATTTCATTTTTATTTTCTTCTTTATAAATTTAATCACTATTTGTCATTCCAACCTTCACTTTTTTTTCAAGATCCCAAATTATTCTAGTAGATTTATTTTAATTGATGCAATTATATGTATATATTATACTTTTAAAATCACCTTTATTTAATTCCACCAATAAAAAATCATATACTACCAAAAAAATTTATTCATACACAAAAATTATCTAACTTTTATCAATCAATTCTATCAAGGCTAAATTTAGCTTGATTTCTTTTTACTTAAAGGTCATCACCAAAAGTGTTTTGGGTGTAAAAAAGAAACCAAATATACAAGAAAAATTTGCACTACTCTTTCTGGCTACTTTTACCCCATCAAAAAAAATTCATAATAATTGGATTGTTTTTGTTATATTTACCAATTTAATTTCACTTGTTAGTTTAAAACCATAACAATTCGAATTTATTTTAAAACTAATAAAGATTTTTACATTGATAGTTAACACATAGTCTCATGTAACAAAAATATCACATGGAAATTTGGATATCATTTTAAAAGTTAAATTGAATTTAGCAATGAAGCTTGACCATATGGTAAAGGAACTAGTCTTTTAGGACTTAAACCCAAAGGTTCTTAAAGACCCCAAAAGGTTGTTTGTGTTAGAAATAGGATTTAGATTTTAGCTTTAGCTTTTGATATTCCCAATACAATTCTAAATTGTTTAGACACCTCATTTTGAGATTCATTTCTTGGTATTCCACTGAGGAACTATCAAATTTTTTATCAAATTTTTTTTAAAAAGAAATTGATAAAAATGGAATTTGAAAAGCTTTCATTATTTTACTAAAATTCATGAGATTAAAGCTATAAATAGTGGGGGGTTTTGTGCAATTAAATTTTTTTTCTCATAAAAATAATTGAAGTTCTTGAAAATTCTTTTTTAGAAGTAAAATTTCAATATTTTCCTTAACCTTGCTTAAACCATTTGCTCCTTGAAAATTGACATTTTTCAATTTTATGTTTAACTTACTAGTAGCTTAGTATTTATTTGCACTATGTACCTCCTTCCTTTCAATATTTTCATAAAGTGAAACTTGTTCTTTTTCATTGAATATTTTCTTTATATTCTTGATTCATTCCCAAACCTAAGGTTTTTTAGCATAAATTTTGAGACGAAAAGGAGGGTACTATTCAATAAGAAAATTTGAAAACAAAACTTTATTCTTAAAAGACTTGAAAGTGTCTCATAAATCAGATTCAAGCATTATAATTTTGTCATTGGTGAAGTTTTGCACACCAAATTTTTTAAGGGGATATACTTAAACAAGTCAATGAAAGAATCTTGATGTTATATTTATCACAAAAACCAAAAAATGAAGACTCTAGCAGAAGCTTTAGGATTGTTTTGGGAAATTTTATTATGCATGAGCTCTGAGCAACCACTGTATACAAAAGAAAATTAGGAGTTGTATCTAAACTAGTTGAACTTGGTTCATTTGTAGCAATTAAAATTTATTGATGAATTTAATGTTAATTAAAAAAATTAGTAGTAGAAGTTATAAATAAAAACTAAATCTTTTTTTTACAATATTAGTATAAATTTAAGTGGGCTATAACATCTGACTTTACAACAAAAACAATGGAGCTTTGAGGTAGATGTAAATGAAAAGTTTATTCACCCGAGATCCCACCATTTAGATTTCTAGGGCTTTTAGAAAATTATTGTATGAAAGCTTCCTACATTCAACTCATGAAACCTACATGTGACCTTATGTCACAAATTTGTCTAATGATGGTTCATCAAGCAACTTGTTAGTTTTAACCCCGAAAGCCCTATTGGTGATAAAATGGATTTTGGGTAGGCTACTACAATCTTTAATATTCATTGCGATTATTTGAAATTTTTTGGGAACATAGAAAAATACATTAGCTTTTGGATAACGTAATTTTTACTCCAATTAATGCTTGGGAACAAAAGGTATAGCACAATAAGCCCAAATTCTAGTTTCATAGGTTAGTAGGTAGACCCCCCCTACAAACTTATATTATATATATTTTTTAATTTGTTTCACATAGACTTTATTTTCATCTACATGGAAAGATTTTTCATTCCTTTTAGTTTTGTTATGTGAAAAATATAGACAATCTTATTTTGGGGGCAATTAGAGCATTTTCTTGAAAAATAACTTATAGGATTCATTTCTTAATTCCATTTTCACAATTTTTCAAAAAATATTAGTTTCACAAGGTTAGGATCTCTAGCTAGAAAAATTTCTATTTTGAAATTAGTGTGTTTCAATTTCATCTTAGAGCTATTAACAATTTAGTTCTCCCTTCAATCTTGAATCTACTTCTACTTGAAAGATTTTTTAGTGAGTGAAAATTAAGTACACTTTTAATATTCAAAAATTTCCTAGACTCTCAACTCCATTCTTCAACATTAAAAATTAGAAATTCAAAATCTATAGCACAAAAATTTAAAATTAAGAAGATTCAAAGCTAAGAAATCTAGGCAAGCAAGGTGCAAAACAACTTGTTTTCTTCACTTTAAATGCAAATATATTGCAACCTATGCGGTCAAAGTTTCTGAAATTTTTTCTACTATTTTTTCCACTATCCCCTAAAGGACCATGTGCCTATTCAAAGTATGCCAAAAATCTTGGATAGGTTCCTATGAAGTCATTTTTGGTTAGATGTTCATGAAATTTGGACTCAACGTGTAAACATATACCTCTTTGGTGAAAAACTAATTTTTTTCTAATCGGATGCCCAAATCAAAAGTTATGTTGCCTTGAACTTCTCGAATAGCTTAGGCAATTCAAGAATCTACTTATGGGAATCTTTTGCAAAAAAAACTCATCAACTTTTGAACATTGAAATGTATGTAACTAGTAAAACATGGCTTACAATTGTCCAAAAAAAATAAAAAAATTTTAGTCCTCAAACCACATTTTAATAAGAGACAAACTTTGTTAGCTATATTGGGGCAGTTTCAAAGAAAAACATTTTCTTCTAACTTCAAGTCCTATTATCTTGAAATCTAAGAAGTCTAAACTCTTGAATTTTTTTTTGACAAATTCCAAATGTTTGCCTCTAACATTTGATGGTTTGGATTAAAAATTAAAAATTTCCTCATTGTACAAGAAACCATCAAAAAATGACTAGTGTATTGCCAATTCTCATAGTGTCTTTGCCTTGCTAGGTAATTTAGAGTAAGTTGTATTTTCTTCTAAATTTTTAATGATTGATACTAACACCATAAACTTATGAATGGTCAAAATCTCCCCAAAGGCTTGAAGTCTGGTGAGTCTTATGAAGTTTATTTTTTCACTTCAAACATTATAACCTTTCAATCCACACAGTTAAAAGGGTTTGAAATTTTTTACACTCTATAGTTAAATAATTTACACGAATTTGGTGCAATTGAAGTTTTAAAAAAAATCAATTTTTATTTTGAATAACATACCAAAAAACCATAGTTTTTGATCGTGTGTCCTTAAAACACACACACACACAGTCCTTCAAAGGCTAGACTAGTACAAATTGCTCTGGTTAAATATGCAAAAATAATAATAGGAATAATAGAAATTAATAAAATAATAAATATAGTTTTTAGTTTTGAGCAATGGAAATGGCAATTTGGAGTGATTCTTGATGGAAAATGGTCTTGGAACTTTAGAGGTTAAGCTTTATTGTCTAGGTAATGGGCAATATGATAGTTGTCATGAATATTATGTAGCACGACACCTTGCAATGAGGGCCTCTCATCGTAGTAGGGCATCCAATTGTATTAAGCACATACTATAATTGTGCCAAGTACTAGTTATAGCCAATGCCTAGTATTATTAGAGACACATTAGAGCAAGGCCACCTAAGGACTTGCAAACTAAAGGGCCAAACTAGTGGGTCCTTGAGTAATCATGGCATGTGGGTGGAGCACAAATCCTCACCATCCCGCACTTTGATTTGAATTCAAAACATCTAACCCCACCTCCATGCTATTTTTCATGTTGTATGTTAGCTTATGCAACTCCTACACCAATTGTATTCTATTGCTTTTTGTTGCATGCTTCAAAACTACTGTATATAGCCATCCTTCGACAAAGTTTAACACCAAGATTCTATACAATGTGTAGTCTTGAATCACTGAGAGCATGGCCACTGAGCCACATGCAAGGCAGCTTCAACAACTCCGGGCAAGCCTTTGTAGCTTTTTGATCCCCATTGTAACCCTACAAACAACAACTTTTAAAGAGGCCATGTAGAAACTAAAAGAAACCACTCAAGGGTAGTGAGCCCTTAGAATGACGAGCGACTACAATTTTGGAGAATCTTGTTAGCAAATTGTGTCCGAGGTTTAATTTACAAAACACAAGCGGCAATACAAGTTGGTGTAGAAGAACTAGAAGAGGACATATAGCCTACCAAATAAGCATGGAGGTAGGGTCATTGTGGCACAAGTGGGAGCAAAGTGAGTGATGGTAGGGGTCTGTAATCCACCTTCAAGTTGTCACCAAGCAAGGGCTTGCTTAATCTACTCTAGTGTGTCAGATTGAGTAGACAATGGTGGCCATGCTTTGAAGAAGCTTGCTATTGTTGAGTGGCCAAGTGCATTTTGTAAGTGGACACTCTAGAAGTTGCCATTCATAAAATTTTGAGGTTTCAACAAGGTTGCAAATTCTACACCCCTATGGTGTAATTATGGAAAAAAAGATTATTTTTTTATCTTTTAGAATTTGGAATTTGACAAGGCACAACTAGTGCCATGTCGATGCCACATTAAATTGACTATTTTTTTTTAATTCCAAAAAAAATATTTTTAAATTTTTTCTATATTTGCACCATGTAGGTGTCGAAAATCTAAAACTCGTTGCCTTGCCTTGACCTTAGAATTTTCCTAATGCTTTTGCAAGAGTGACGATGGAAAGCAAAATGTTGTAAGGGTCTGCCCAAAATTGTTGAGGCCACATCCAATGTGCCTAGGTGACCACACTATTATGCCTTACAATCTAGTAGATCTCTTAAACCTTAAACGCCTACAATGCATTTTTTGGTAACATAAAGTTCTAGGGCAGCTCACTATGAATGGAGTTTTTCATTTTTTTTCTTTTAAATTTTCACACAACATGTGCTCAAAGAATAACTTTAAGGCCCAACAATTTTCATAACTTCTGACTACGTGGTTAAAACACTATTGCATGATATGTTGTTTTCAATGCTTGACAAGCAACTTGGGCAACTCAAAAAAATTCTTTAAAAATAACTTTTTTTATAAACAAAAATTTGAAATTGGTTTTCTAGATTTTCATATATGTGGAAAGCTTTAAGTCATTCCATTTTTATCAATGAGATGAAAGTTATGAGGAGTTTTAGTTTGTGGGTAGTTGCAAGTAGTTCTGGAATCTCTTATCTAAAATAAACTTTGAAGTCCTTTATTTAACTCGATTATAAATATTTAAAAAAATTGGGTGTAGATTGTTTATCACAACATTACAACCATAGGCATTGGCATTTAATAATTCCATAATGAAATTCTTAACAATTTAGTATTTCAAATCATTCTGTACTTCTTTCTACTTACCATATTTTTCCTATATATTGTACAATTCCAAATGATCTAAAGTTTTTCAAACATGTAGCCAACTTGCCTCGAAGAATTAATCCAAACAAGCACCACCATTTTGAACATTTTTTCATACAATTGTGACCTTGTGAAGTGCAGTTGTCCGTTTTTTGCAAGGCCAAAAAAAGACTTTTGTCAATTCAAACGCTATTATCTTGCATTGATCAAAGTGGGAATTTCTAAAAAAAATTCCACATCTTCTCAAACTAGCATACTACAAGATCCTACAATTTCATGTGTCCAAAAATGTGTGATTTTTTCTAAAATTTGATACTTGTACTACAAATGGTAGTTTGGGAGCATTTTTTTTATGAAAAAAGTACTCCAATACATCTAGGGGTTTAAGGGACGCGTTGGATAGTAAAAAAAAAAACATCATTGTGAGTGGGAATGCAACTATATCTAGGTTAGGGATGAACTACTTTTAGAGTTCTCTTTTTGGCAAGTTCCACACTTGATTACTAATGTAGTCTAGTAATCTGCTGGACCCCTTTTCTTTTCTTTTGTATGCCACCACCCTTTAGTTATTTATCTGCTAAAATAAAACTTGTGGCATTCTTGAAACTTGAAAGGCACTCACGTGCCTTTTATTTGCGTAAAAGAAAAAGGAAAACAACAACAACTTGAAAGGCATGTTCAGTGTAAGAATGTAAGGTAGACCAGCAACATTAACTTAAGTTAAATGATGATGGCTTTGTGTACATCCTCTAATATACTATCCTTGGTTTATAATTTTTTTTTCCCAAGTATAATTACAATTTGAGAAAAAATTTAGTTAGTATTGACAGCAACAAGCCTAATATTAAAGCCTCCCTAACGTAGATAGACTCCCCACTTGATGAATCCCACATAACTTAGTTCGAACCCACTGCTGAACTTGCCACAGGTCAATCCGTCCCTCATTGTCATTTTCATTTTCACTTTCACTTTCACTTTCACTTTCATGTGAAGAAGGAACTGAAGCTAGGTTAAGAGCATTATTTGCTGTTGAGAACATCATTCATTCATTCATTCATTCATCCATCCATCCATCGCTTTGATTGCCAGTGTGTGTCTGGTTAGGCAAGGCAGTGATTTTCCTTTCCAAGTGAGAGTCATGTGACCACATTGCCCATCAATTCAATTCTCCCCCTCACTGGGTTGTTATGACTGCTTCAGAAACAACTTGAGCTGAGGGTGGAAGTATCTTAATACTCCATATGACCGTTTGTCCGTAGATGGACGGACGGAGGAGGGTTATCTAACCACATAAAGTTCGTTGGTGTCTCTTTTGGTCACCAGGTGAATGTGGCTATAATGAAACAAAATGAAATGAAACAGTTTTTTTGTAATTCTCAAAAAAATGGAAATTTTCAAAATGCTACAATTTGGTTTGGGAATGAACTGACCAATTTGATGGGCACCCAACTGGTTGTAATGAGTCCTGCATTGACAGCTAGGAGAACAGAGTCACAGATCACAGCTGATTGAAGCATACAGTGGAAGCACCCAAAACAGTCAATAGAAGCAATTCAGCATAAGTGGAGGCACCTGTTGGAAGACAAAACAAATTATTTTTATAGTATTAGCAATTGAAAATCATGAATTTGGAATAAATAAATAAATAAATAGAATTTTCAGATATGGCATGTGATTTTCAAAGCTGTAGTTCCTTAGACCACTAAAACTATCATATGATATAGGTGGATGTGAAATTGATATCTCATAAAATGAGTATTCAAAATGAGTCTACAAAATATAGATTTTGTAGACTTTGCTTTGCAAATATTCTATAATTCAAATGGTAACTAGTAGGTGTGACCTTAAAAATTAATCCATAAATGTAATTAATGTAATTAGAATATTTGTAAAGCAAGGTCTTCAAAATCTAAACCATTCAAATATTAGAAAACTAACACTAGAGTCATCAAAATAAATTAATGGATGAAGAAGTGCATTTTAGTGTACTTGGGATGTATTTATGTTCATCTGTTGTTTGAAAGTTGAATGTATGGTCCTTAATCCCTAAATGCCCAAGGCACTAGATTTTGGTGTTTCAAAAACTTTGAAGTTAAGTAAAACCCAACCAAATTGCTATTATTATTAGTTTATATTTTTGGAGAATTCTTCTTGAAGTCTAGTTTTAGGATCAAAAAGTCGATTTGAAAAATAAAGGATTATGATTTTTCTATCGACAATTTAGTGCAAGGATGCCCATTGCAATCTTGACTTCCCGCAGTGTTGAGGGCTCTTGAAAATGAGCCTCAAATACACTAGATCTTGGAGGCAAAATCACATTAGAAATTCATTTAAAAAAATTGTAGAATAGATTTTGAATAAACGTAAATTGAATGGGTTTGTGCATGCTAGGCCCTATAACCTCGTATTTTTTTAGTGACTAACTTTTTAGAGTTGACATGCAAAAAGTGAATTGAAAAATTTTCACAGTTTTTACACCCTCATGATCAAACATTATAATCTTTCAATCTATAAGTGATATTGTTATGTTTTCTTTTCCTATGTGATCTCTAACATGTCTAGTTTGACTTTGTACGGTTACAATTCAAAAGAAATTGGTACAACTTATGAAAATGTTGACTTTTTGTTCAATTTAGAGCAAATTTCAAGGAGCTCCAAACAGGCCTTGGGCATTTAGGGGTTAAAAAAACTTTCCACAATGCCCGTGATGAAATCTGAATATGAACTTTGTACTTACCCCCCACCCCACCCCCACCCCACCCCATTTGCAAGGACTGGGACATCATCTAAATGACTGGACTCACCATTACTTTTGAGGATGGAAATTTCATGACCATTGGATGAGGTTCCCGTGAGGTCTTGCCTTTAAGTACTGTACTTTTGTGTATACATCTCATGAAAATTGTCTATTAAGTACGTTACTGTATAAAATGATGGAGCACCACGGACTCGGACTCATGAGGATTATACCCAATTTTACAAGTAGCAATAAAAATTGTGACCCAAAAAATTATGACCCATGGGATTGACGCGGGTGGGTCACCAGGATCAGCCAGGGACTAGGCAGACTGTCAGCATCCAAATAATCACCCCAAACGTAAAGTTAACACACCATCCATCTGTCTTCTTTGGTAAACTAAAGGCATTTTCAATGGAAATTGTCCATGTGTTTCAAGAAAAAGAAAAGAAAAAAAGAAAAGAAAAAAGGCATTTATAGGCAAGTGGATTGTGGTGGGGGTTTTCCAGTGTAAATGGCTTCAGAATTAACCCCACAAGGATGGAGCTGGTCACCATAGAAATCATACTTTTGGGGGGACCTAGGAATCATTTGCTGTAATAAACTCAAGAGCACTCATTAGAGGTCAAACTATAATTGTGCAAAACCTCCCCTTTTCATACACAATTCTAAAGATGAACATTTGTCCTACATAGAAGGATTCTGTGTCAACCATGGGACACTTAATGCACATGGTGTCCTTCTTTGGTTATATATGTACAAAAATAAGAATATGATAATATACAATGGATATAAAGATGTGGAAATATGATACAACGTATGGAAGTATGTTATCCTATGTCATTTGTTATCCCAAATGCCTTAATAAAAAAAAAAGATATAGTTCGGAGCTACAAGGATAACAATTTTTTTCTTGGGGTTAACTCCTAAGCACTCCAACGTTCATTTTTGGGACAATGAACAACTTAATACTCAAGTTTCATCCTCCTAATTGCTTGGATGAAAGTTAGTCTAATTTATGGAGAAACTTTATCAAGTTGTTGTCCTATCTAAGGGTTGGATTTGGTGTTACTAGAGTACATATTTTTCTAAAATTACAAATGTGCAAGTATATCAAGTGGTTGACCAAGCCAAAATTGCATTGACTCTAGTTCAAAATTAGATTTGCCAAAATGAGGTCATAGATTTTAAGAACACAAAAATTTCATAAAATGATCATGTGAAGAGAACCTCATTTTCAATCCATTCCAAAAAAATTTACTCTAGAAATGATAATATTTTGCTTGTAATGGAATTTACAAGGAATTTTGAAATTTTCCTTTCAAAAAATATTGGTGATAGCATGGTGAATCCAACCATACAAATGGAATCTATAACTCAAAATCTACAACTTTTATTTGAATTTGAATTCCCCAAAATTCTTCCAAATAATACTTTATAATGTTTTTTCTCAAAGCGTCAATTCTAGAGAAGACTCTAGATGTTTAGGGGTTAAGAGGGTTAAAGTTTGAAAGTTTGAATTCATAATTCGAAATCAAAGTCTTCTAATTATTCATCAGAATTACATATTTTATGGCTATCACAAAAACGTGATACAAACTTCTGGGCCGTTGGGGGGAAGATAAATCTTAGTAAGGGAAGAGTTGTTTAGGTATACACAAACACACCAATGTGGTGTGTATACTGTATAGATTCAATTCATATGAGTTTGTTTTTTTATAAAATTAAAATGTAAATACTGTAGACGTAATTGAATGTCTCCCCAAGGCCATGTGGAAACTGATTAATTTCAGATTCCTCGTTTATTAACCTCCTCATTTAGAAGCCCATATTTTCTACCGGCTACCCAATAAAAAAACATCTCATCGAAAGAAAATAAATCACAACATTCCAAACTTGTCCTTTGGCGAGATGAGGATTCAATGGAAGCCTAACTTAAGTTAGGTTAAGGCACTTTTCAATGTTGTTAGCTTTTCTGCAATGAATGAAGATCATCCCCCCTTTTCCTCCCTCCCTCCTCCCTCCCACTTGTCCTTTGTGTTTATCTTCTCCACCGAAAAGCTTGTCTCTTGTAAGAAAAGAAAAGAAGGCGTTTGTCTCTTGGATACCTTGATTATCTCCTCCTACTCAATTCCACTACCTGACCCAACGAACCAATCAATTTCCTAAATCCAAAATGTCTATATTTGGTCACCCTTCTCATCATCAGAAATCAACTTGAGAATTCTTCCATTCCGTTCAGTTGTTCCCCAAAGGCCCAAACCAATCAATCCTTCCAATTTTCCATTTTAAAAAAAAAACTGCCATAAATGCCAAATTTATTATTATTAATAATAATAATAATAATAATAATGCCGTTCCATGAATAGTAAACTTCCTCCCCATTAATACCCAAATTGAAGGCAACTGCTATGCTCTGTTCTGCGCTGCACTGTGAGCCAAGCCAAGCCAAGCCAAGCAAGTAGCTGGAGAATCTCCCCCCGTCCTCGTCCTCCCCCCTAAGCTTAATATTTTTATTCTTGGTCGGACAGAGATTGCGAGGGAAGCTGGAAACCCATTGACCTTCAAAATAGGGGGTGGGGGACTGGGGGTGGTTTCAGTTACGTACTGTACTGTACAGTTTCGAGGAGGAGTGTGGTAGTGTAGAGTATGAAATTAGCCCCCCTCATCTTCGGTAGGCCTAGCCTCCAGTATACATACTTCTAATTCCAGACCCCCAGGAAGCTGCAGTGACCTTTCCTTGGGGCAAATTGTTGACCTCGGGGGAGCCCTTAGACTTCGGAGAGCCAGGGTACTGTACTGTACAGGAGCTCCTCATCATTAAGCGCACGTTATTAAGTTAATAATAATAATAATCAGGGAGCCGGAACCCTAATAATCCCCCACCTCCCTCCCTCCTTTGTGGCGGATGGGGTGAACTGACCCCTTCGCTCGTCCGTGAGGGAAAACGCTAAATTTTTAAAAAATTTGTCACGCAGGCTGGCAGGCTTGTCTTTTTTTTTTCTCTCTCTCTCTGCAATGAAATTCCGTTTCATTGGTGTAAAACAAATAAATTTATTAAAAAAAATCCTCCCCCCAATTCCCCAGGCTTTGATTACCCCAGGTTCTCCGGAGCACGATTAGAAGTTGATGGGACCCCATTAAGTTAACTTGTCTTACTGATAAGCCTAATCCTGGAGTTGACCTCCTAATTATATGTAAGCCTGCTCGCTCTGTCGCCTTGTCCCCTTGGGCTGTGCACTGCCAGTGCGGCAGACTTGCAGAGCCTCTGCGTGCTTGCAACTGGGAGTCCGTCTCCCGAGGTCCACTCCATTTCACGCTCTTCCAAGTTCCAAGCTCGAACTGATGTCCTTCTCTGGGGAGGCTCCAGTGTACCTGATGTAAGCTTATTAGCGGAGCTGCTGCTGCTGCTGCAATTCAAGCTCTCTGTGTCTGTCCTGGACTCCTGGGAGTCCTGGCTGGCGGGCGGGCGGGCGGGCAGGCTGGCTTCCCAACTCCCCAGCAAGTCATTTCATTGCGAAGCCGTCTTCACCAAAAAAACTACAGTAAAGCTTACCAGAAATCTCAGCCCCTTCGGTTGGCAATGAAATTCCCTTTCATTTGTTTCCAAAAAAAAACTTACCAGAAATTCCAACCCCATCGCCATATCAAAGACATGGACTGACTTTTGTATAGTACATGTGTGCTTAGGGTGTGCACCGGGGGGGGGGGGGGGGGGCAGCATTTGAGAGTTTTTAGAGCTGCCCCAGTAATTTGTCTCCTCGTTGTAGAAGGAGCTCGGTAGTTTTTTTTCCCATAGGCAGTGGTTCCAACCTCTCCTTATCAAAATCTCGTGATTCTCAGGGCTTGCCCTCTGATTGGTTTCCCTTATCAATGGAAATTGTCTATGTTTCAAGAAAAAAAATTAAAAAAATCTCGCAATTTATTTCCTTTGGTACTAAATTCTCACCAATTGGTCACTTTCTTTAAACTTTGAAATTGAAAAGGCTACAATCCTCCTCGTTTGAAGACATGTCAGTTTAGAAACTTAACTCCAAATTTCATTACATTGGGTAGACACAGACAGCGGAATAGGGGTTAGCTGCCACAACCAACCCTAAAACAATACCCCATTCTTGCCCTGTCCACACACTTCAAGCCCAACAATGGCCAACCCCAAAGTAATACTGACCTTGTCCAAGAATGTATGGGAGCCCCCAACACCCTCAAATATTAGCTTTGGATTCAAAATGGCAAGGGTCTAAAATTTGACAATTTTATGAAAGTGGCGTCTACATATCCACCTTTTATGTTGGCACACTGGTTGGTTACCAGTCCTACCTATTTTTTGCCCACTTCTGCATCCTCTATTTTCACACTCCAACCGGTTATTTCCCACATGCACCCACTAAACAATGAACTACCTGGTGGCTCTCTCCCCCAGCATTGGTGCTGGTCCCTCCAAAATACAGTATGTTGCTACTCTTTGGCTTTCTATAGCAAGCCTGATCGGTGTCAATGGCCGAAGCCATTACCGATACTGACTTCGACAACTTAAGAGGACAACTGAATAGTCGTTTGGGTTTCGGAGTGGATTCACTGTGAATGTTGTTGTGTAGGAGGTTGTTCTCGGGACTCCGGAGCATATGTTCGTCGAGTGTGACTTGGTCCCGTCTTGAGGATTCGCACGGCATCGGAGATTCCTGCAGCTCGACTCGCTTGCTCGTGAGGGAGGTCCTCAGTCCTCACCGGCATCGCCCGGCAGGAAGACGCAGGAGCGGATCACCAAGCCAGGCCTTGGATCTTCCGGTGGCACACCTGGTGGGTCAGAAACCGCCTCAGTTGTTTTCAACAATGAACCGATGTCATTTGTTGCAAAAACTAAACTAAACAAAAACAACAAAACACACGAACCGATGGAATTCCCATCAAAGTTGTACGTCAACACTATTATCTAAGAATCTCAGCGTGTTTTTTTGTGGAACTGTAGAGCATCAGGAGAGCCCTGCGTGCCCTCCCAGTAAGGGGGAATATTTCGAGAGAGGCAGATGCATTGGGAGGCCACTAAACCCGCCCCACGAAGTCGGACCATCAGGGTGGATTTTTCCCCGCGGGAAATGGAAGTACTTTTTTTTATTTGTCACGCATGATAAAATTTGCAAATTTTGAGTTCATAATTTGCAATTAGAGACCCAAAATTAGCTAGGGGGGAGGTCAAAATTACATCCTAAACACAACACAAATTAGTTTGTTTTTTAAAAATTTTATTTACTTTAACCCTCAAAAAACACAAAATTTACCCAATTGGTTGCACTTTGTGGGACAGATTTAGGGTCCTGTGATACATTGGCTGAAATCATCTATCTAGACATGGAATATGGTGACTAATCATTGGAAAAAAATCCTGCTATTCAAGACAGCTCCCCATTTTCAAGACTTTTCTAGGGGGTGTTATGCACAAATTTTTACTGGTTGGCTACAACCAAAAAAACATTTGATATTTTTTAAAAGGAAGTTTTCATTTTGATTCTCGTCAAAATAGCCAAATTACAGTATTGTTGTATTCTTAAGACTAAAAAATTAATTATATTTAGGTATCACCTAGTTTTGATATACATATCACCAAGTATCACATGAGTATTGATGAAAGAACTTCCTACGTCTTCAAAATGATAATAAAATTCCTGAAAAAAAAATTTCCCAAGAAGGGAAGATCATTGATAGATTGTTTTGGAGAAGGAATTTTCTTCCATTTGGTGTATGAAACCAGACTTCTATAAGGTAGCTAACCCATTTCTAATCACCTCCTCAATTTTAGTTCTGTAGGTTGTTCTTTTTTAGTATAGGAAGAGATGAATAGTGATTAGTTATGTCACAATTCCCGATGCAATTGTGGCACATTATGATTGGTTGCAAGACTCTCAAAATTGCAACTAGCCCTTGGTCAATTTTGCAACCAGCCCATAGTTGGAAAAATAAAGACCTATATGACCAATATAGGTTAAATAGAATCTTCAACTAAAAAATTCATAGTAATTATGTTTTGAGAAAGAAAATTTTGAAAAATTATGGAACCCTTCCAAACTCTATTTTTTGTACACAAGGAAAATTCTCCACTCAGGAAATCTACACTCCAAGTACACATAGTTGCTTAAGTGGTTGAAAATGGATTGGCTACCTTAGTAGCCCCCTCATTTCAATTAGTTGGCAACTCACTCCTTTCCTACTCTCTTTTGTCTCTAGTATGAAGTGGGACCCACTTGAATTGTATATCCTTTTCTTTTATTATACACGATTACTTTTTCAAGAAGAAGAAAATAGCTAGTGTTAGAAGTGCAGTTATAGAATTATATTTTCCATAGAGCATCACCACTCTTTCATAGGGAATAGTCCCAGACCACTTAGTGCAACCGAGCCCGCCCTTGTAAACATCTCCCATTGTAGACTAATCAACTCCCCAAATCAGCCCAACTCAGCCCAAATAAGCATTCAAACCCTCCATCAAGACGGGCTTGCTCATCTCTTCTCTAAGCTTGGATTCTCCTTGTTTTACAATGTTTTTATTTCCCTTTTTGAAAAGTCTAACAACTATAGCAACTCCCACCAATGAGAATGCGATGCTATTGAAGATATGGAGAGGAAGAGTGGGGAACTATTTGTTGGTGGGGCCCGGAAGGAAAGTTGAGCCTGCCAAAAGTCATTAGGTGAGGTAGTTTCTAGTGAATGAATGGCGATGCTCATATATTGGTACAAATATTGTAAACATGAGGTTATAATTAGGTTTCTTTCTCTATTTTGAAACAAAATGGGCAAGCCCAATACTTAAAAGGGAAATACACCACTACAACTAGAACCCAAAGGCCAAACAACCAATTGATTATAGTTGGGGTTTTAATTGAATACATCTTTTTTGACACACCAAGTTTTTCATTGTGGATACCAAATGAATCTAGATATTCTAAATCCTTTGTCTTTTGTGACATGCACGATAGTTCCTAGAGAAGTAGCACTTATAGCAAGCTCATGATAATTTAGTGTGTAGACTCCAATTAATGTAAATTGATCCACCTAAATATACCCTATTCTAGAGGGAGGGTTTGCAATGAACTTTTGGTTGTTAAAAAAATACTTTGGAGGAGGAAATTAATGCATTTTCTCCTAGTGGTATATGATTTGAACTTTGGTAAACATTGAATTAAAATTAAGTTGTTCAATTTCATATTGTGTTAGTGTTGGTGATGTACGACTAAAACCAATTATTTCAAAACTACTTCTTATGACTACTAAATATTTTGCATTTGACTCCTTACATAGAGATGCTCTAATTATATGCTCATATTTGTATATGTCAGAATACATTCTTAACCCCTAAAGGACCAAATGGAGTTTTTTAGCAACATAGCGATTTGGGGCAATTCACTATAAATGGAATTTTTATTTTTTTTATTTGAAATTTTCACACAACATGTGCCTGAGGAGTAACTTTAAGGCCCAACAATTTTCATAACATTTGAATACATGGTTGAAAAGTTATTGTATGATATGTAGTTTTCATTGCTCGGTGGGCAACTCGGGCAGTAAAAAAAACTTCTTCAAAAATCACTTTTTTTTAAAATAAAAATTTGAGATTGGTTTTCTAGATTTATATAAATGGAAAGCTTTGAATCACTCCATTATGAGATGAAAGTTATGAGGAGTTTTAGTTATGGGTAGTTTGTGGGTAGTTATGGAATCTCCACTCTAAAATAAACTTAGAAGACCTTTATTTAACTCAATTTCATTATTTTGGGAAAAAAATTAAAAAATTCAGGTGTAGATTGTTTATTACTACATTACAACCATTGGGATTGGCTATTTTCAATTCTATAAATAAATTGTTAAGAATTTAATGTTTTGAATCATTCTCTACTTCTTTCTACTTACTAATTTTTTCCTATATGTTGTACAATACCAAATAATCTAAACGATTTCAAGCATGTAGCCAACTTGACTTGAAGAGTGGATCCAAAGAGTTACAACCATTTTGGACATTTTTTTAGAATGATCTGACCTTGTGAAGTGCAGCTGCCCGAGTTTTTGCAGGGCCCCCAAAAGGCTTTTTGTTAATTTAAATGCTAATATCTTGCAATCTACACTGTGAAAATTTCTGAAGTTTTTTCCACATCTTCTCAAACAACGTACTACAAGATCCTACAGTTTTATGTGTCCAAAAATATAGGTTTTCTAAAATTTCGTACTTGTACTAGAAATGGCAGTTTTGAAGCATTTTTGGTGATGACATGGTCAAATACATTTAGGGGTTAAACTAAGATAACTACAATGACTACATTAGTCTAAGATCATGAATTTTCCTAGCATTAGGGAGGTTTAAGGATGATATGGATAAGTGTCAACAAAATAAGAAGATTGGAATAATGCATACTAGAAAGAAAAAACTTTATAAGGTGACAAATTTGTGATATTTTTACCAAGTATTATCTAAATTGTCTAGGTGAAATGTCATTCATTTATGGATAAATTGTTATAAATTTCATTTGGATAATAATAATTATTATTATAAACTTGATGTGCCATTCTTCAATTAATACCAAATGTTTTCAACTTCTTGTAAATTTTAGTTTTCCCTTGACTACATGCTTGGAGGAATATTAAAATTCCAAGAACATTTGTATGGATGAAAAATGATAGGATTAGGGTGAGTTACAACTAGTATACACACCTAATGAAATTGACCAACTTTTATTGATTAGACATTCAAGGGAAAGAGACATTTTAACCATGTATATGAAAGGATGCTTTGATGCACAACATTTGTATAGAGAAATTCATTCTGTGCATGAACTTTTTGCATACCCCTCATGAATAGAAATATGGTCCACATAGACTAAACTTTAAAATTTACACTTAGCCAAATTTGTCATTTTATGAAGAGTTAGACCAAGTGCAAGTCTTAAAGCTTTGTTTATATACCATTGTATAACTAGGCAATGAACTAGGCAATGGTCTTCCCAATGTTGGAAAGATATTGTGCATCCCTAGATGCATGTGAGGGGCTTTGCAATTAATGCAATGATTCGATTTGGCTGAGGAGCCATCAAGAAGACAATTTTGTTCATTGTGTGGGGGGGGGTCCCTTCAAAAGGATGCAAAAGAAAACCCTCCTTCATTGGTAAACGATGTTATGTCATATAGACCATGTTTCTATTAGTACAAAGACCCCATGGTCCAAGGATTAATCCACCCTCCCTGCCATTGGAAAATAAAAAGTCCACCTACTCAGGGCTCGTTTACACCAAAAAACTTTGGTTTGGAGCCTACAAAAATAGAGTGTTTCGATTGGAAGATAGCTATGGTATCCATCCAAAGTTCCAATCAAAACACTCCATTTCTTTGGACTCCAAACCAAAGTTTTATAGTGTAAGGGAGGCAACCCATTTTCAATCCCCCCCCCCTTTTCCACTATGTAGGCTACTTTCTTTCTGTTCAAGTAGTAATGAGTAGTGATTAGTTATGGCATAGTTAATGGTGTAGTTGTGAAGCATTACAATTGGCTAAAAGACTCTCAATATTGCATCCAACCCTTGGTTGATTTTGCAACCAACCCGTGGTCAGAAATAGGAAGACATATATGACCAATATGGATCAAACAGAATCTTGAGCTAAGCAATTCATAGTAATTATGTTTTGAAAAATAAAATATTATAAAATTAGGAAATCCTTCCAAACTCTATCTCTATAATTTATGATAGTTTGCTCTAATTCCGCCCCTCTTCTTCAGATTGTCCCTAGTTAGGGTCTAAAATGAATTTTAACAAGTTGTAAAATGGATATGTATAAAGCATTGAATGTTTTGTCAATGATGTCAGAGCGGTTTAACATTTGTCAAATGTTCCTTTATACTTTGTTAGTGGATGGAATAAGAGCCAAGGTGGGTCCATTTCTGAAATGTTTACCTGTATTCAAAAAAAACTTTTCCCCCACAACTTTGAATGCTAATATTTTTCAATCTGTATGGTCAAACTGGATAAAAAAAATTTACCACATGATCTCATACAAGTATAGTGCAAGATCCTAAGGTTGGATTTTTTTAATTTTAGTTTTTTTCTTTCTTGAATGAACGCAACAGAAATGAAAAATTTTCAATGATTTTTGTCAAAAAATAGGCCTTGGTCCTTTAGGAGTTTAGTTTAGTAAAGGTCGCATTTTAGAACCCTGACTGTTAATTTCTACATGCTACAGTCCTTGTTTTTGGTGAAGCCATATCTTTTTTCAGACTATGCATGTGTGGATTTTGTAAGGCCTATGATCAAGTAATAGATTCCTATGGCAGAATTCTTTAGAAATTCATAAGTAATTCAAAAATGCTCCGAAAAATATGAAACCATTTGGGTTAGATTCCACATCAATTTTTCTTCAAGTGAAAAATAAGGAAAAATAATTTCGTGCATCTAAGAACCGTAAAAAAGGCCGACCAGCCCTTCAATGCACGGTTTATGAGCAGACTACCTTACATAGGAAAATTTCCCCACTGGAGAACCCCATGCTCCATATGTGCGTAATTGCTTAAGTGGTTGGAAATGGGTTGCCTCCCTTATTAAACACACCCTGAGTAGGCGGACCCTTTCAGTCCGCTTTTTCCAATGGCCTCCATGCACTTCTCAATTCACAAGTACACCCCCATCCCCAAGATGCCCCCATTCCCCCAATGTCTGTCTGTAGGACCATGGATGCGAACCATGATTTTTGTCCAGCCAGGGATCTTCCCCGGTGGGAGAGACGAGTCAGTCTTACCATTGAAATATCTGAAGCTTGTAACTCATGTGGCTGCGAGCTTGTTTCTTTAATTCTATGTTGCAATGAAATCAGTTTCATTCCTTTGTTTCCAAAAAACAAAAAACAAAAAAATCTGACTTAACTCTGGTGGCTGGTGGCATCCTCTTCTCTCCACAAAGGTAGGATTTGAGTGAGCAACTGAGCATCTGTCTGTGAGCTGACTAATCAGTAAGCTTAATTATCAGCAATGAAATTAATTGAACTCCACTAACTGAAGTTAAGGCAGGCAGCAGAAGCCCTTCACTGACCCCTAGACTAGGCTAGAGTAGAGTAGAGTAGAGTAGCCCTGCCCCCACATTGACCTGCAGTAGAGAGAGCGTGAAACATCATCCAATGGAGTCCCATTGCGAGGTCCCAAGCACAGACTGAGAGAGCTGACCTCTGGTTGGTTGGTTTTTGGGTTAAGTTTAAGTTTAAGTTCGTGGGAGGAGCATGCAGAACTGGTGAAGGCCATGGTGCAAAACCCTGAAGGAGGGCGGGTGTCAGTGACTATGACAACAATGAATCCTGGTGGGATTCACTCACTGCTATGCATCACTACAACATAACTTAATAGTCTGATTATTAAGCTTAAGTAAAGGTAGTGCTAAATTAATCAATAAGTAGAGAAGCATGTCACCCATTGGGTTGAGGATGGTTCAGTAGAATTGGCACCAGTTTGGGCAGCTGCTGCTGCCATGGATTGCTGATTATGACGAACTTGTACATGAACTTATAGTGTGGACTGTGCTGTGCCCTCTTGGGTCCATACAAAAGAAGGGCATCGCCACTGTTGCACTTCAAATAGGGCTCCTCAATCAAAGCTTGGGTGGGCAAAGCTATTGGAGGGCATCACTATGGCCCTCCAAATCTCCTCTATGTAGGGGTATGTTGAGTTCTTCCACGCTTACACTTCTGCACATCCACTTTCATTGTGTTTTTTCATGCCAAACAAAAAATAGCTTTAATTCCAAGAATCTTTCAAATTAAGACCCATGTTTGGGATGTGATGGGAATATTGAGAGGTCCTTGATCTTGGTGTGTTGAAGGCTGGATTTGAAGAGCCTGCAATTTTTTTTAAATGGTGATCTCCTGGTGGGATGCTTTACGAACTCCTGGACATGCCTTTTGAGGACGTGCTTGGTGCATCCCAATGGAGATGCCCTTAGGTTAATGAACCCATTATGGACACAAATAATGAGAGTAAAGTCCCACCCGGGCAAAATAGTATTAATGGTGTACATTTAAATTCTCAAATGTGTAAAACCAAAACAATTTGTTCACAATAGGCTTGCCCATGCCTATGTTGTCAATGGATTTGTCACCCTTACTACTAGTAGTAAATTATGCAATTTTCTACATGTTAGTAGTGCACATTTCAAAATGTTCAATACTAGTATATGTCAGCTTATATAGGCCACAACTCAATTGTGACAGAAGCATGATGGTTTATCTTAGTAGTATCTCAAACATGTTGGTGGTTAGCTTGAAGTTCTCACATTTTTCATAAAGAAATCTTAAACATAAGCTCAAAGAAAATTTTAAGAATTTTAAAGATTTTTGATATAGTCTTCAAATCATGTGCAATCAACTACTATGCTAGAAGAAAAAACATTCTATAGGCCTTGGAGTTGCAATCTATGAGCAAATATATGTGGGTAGCACCCTTTTTATAGGACTTGCAAGGAATCTCCATTGGAAATATACTAAAATTTATAATTTATTGAGGATGATCAATTTGGAAGGATTTAAATTCATATTTTGAATCAAATACTACAAATTAGCTAGGAGAATTTTTTTTAATTCAAAGTTAATTAATATAAAAGAGGAGACTATTTTATACATTCATCCATGAGAAATTTACTCGAGTATTGTCAAAGACTCACTACCAACATATATTTGTACCTATGGAGCCCTTGTGCATGTACTAATCACACTTGAAGCAAGGTCAAGTGTTGGATTTGGACCAATGTGTTTGTCCTATAAAACAATCTAGAAATTGATAACACCCTTTTAATTAAGATTCTAGACCTTAATCCCTAGAGGTGAAAGTTCCTACATGAGACAAAATAGATTTTGAGTAGACTCCTACGATCTCAATTTTTTATCTTATTTTTTTGAAACTCTTTCTTAACCCCTCAAGGCCCAAGGAGATTGTTTTGGTAGAAAAAGAAATCCACCAAAATTTGGAATATTGTTTTTCTGATAGATCATATTTTGGTCTACGTGGAAAGCTTTCCTTCATTCCATTTGGATTAGTAATGTGAAGTTATGGAGCATCTTGTTTTCTAGGCAATCATAGCATCTTCTTGAGAAAATAATGTATTGAATTTGTTTTTGAACTCAATCATCCCCCAATTTTAAAAAGAAAGTTCCACAAGGTTTACTTTGTTTAAACAATCTCACCATTGGGATTAGTGTATTTCAATTCCATCTAAGAGATATTCAAAATTTAGTTCTTTTTTCTATCTTATACCTACTTCTACTTAACAATTTTTTAAAATATGAAAATTAAGTGTTTTTGTATTTCAGTTTTTTTCTAGACTCTCAACTTATTTCCCCATCACAAAAGATTAAAACTACAAATAATTTAAGAGTTTTAAAAATCATGGTTTTACTTTTCTGGATTACATGTTGAAAATTGACTCAATTTTTTGAGGAAGGTCAAGAATTCCTTATGTAAAAAAATAGAGTGTATTTTTTAGTAAAAATATTAGTGCAATAATAGATATTTTGGTGCAGAATTAGTGCAAATCAAACATCTCATGCACCTTGGGTGTACAATGAAATTTTGTGTATTATAATCTACAATTATCCAATGAATTATTGTAAAAATTATTAAAGTCTAACAAAAAAACTAAATGTCAGATTCAATTTTTATTCTTTAAATGTAGATTTGTCCTTTATTTTCTTAATTGTGGTAAATATACTTGGTTTTATATTTTGCATATATACAGTTTTATGATATAATTAAATTTCAAATAATGATTAATAATTTTATCTCTAATTTTTGTATCTAAATAAATCTAAATAAGTACTACATATTTTCGAATTCCTTAGTTTTAGAATACATGGGCAATAGAAGACATGTTATGATTGTAAGTTTAATGTTATTTTGGTCAGTAGAGGTCAATGACCTTTGGGTTACTCACTAACCATGGTTAATTGATTTTGTAATATTAGAAAGAATCATAAATTTGGTTTACACTATGATATTCTACAACATTAAGTATTGGTATGCATATGGAGATAATTTTAGATTTGATATGAATTTTCTTCAATTTTCTTCCAAAAGTTAAACATGATTTAAATTTTCTCAAATTATTTAATCCATTTAGGACTTATAGCAAAAATATGATTCAATCTCTTAACCCCTAACTGTCATAGGCACCAGATTCTGGCAACGATGCTAGTATGTGAGCCCAAGAATGTGAGCTTGTGAGCATTGAGCCTACATTATAGGTACCTATAATATAAATACCACACATTATAGAAGGTGTATGTATCATAAACACCTATAATATGGGTATTTGTAACATATATATCCTATAATCATAGACAATTTCTATGGTATATACACCTATAACATAGGTGTGTAGTATTATAGGCTCATGGGCTCTCACTCCTATGCTCACATAATAGCAACCCTCTAGATTCTGGTGTTTCAAAAACTTCAAAGTTAAGTAAAACCCAACCAAATTGCTATTATTATTAATTTATATTTTTAGTCAGTTGTTTTAAGAAGATATGAAAAAAAATTCAGAAATTTTCACCACGTAGATTGCAAGATATAAGCTTTTAAATTCACAAAAATCATTTTTTGGCCTTCCAAAAAATCCAAGCAATTGCACTTCACAAGCTCACATTTATATGAAAAAATGTCCAAAATGGTGGTGCTTCTTTGGATTCATTCTTCAAGGCAAGTTCACTACATGCTTGAAAATTTTTAGATCATTTGGAATTGTACAACATGTAGGAAAAAAAATAGTAAGTAGAAAATAGAGAATGATTCAAAATATAAAATTGTTAAGAATTTTGTTATGGAATTGAAAAATGACAATCCCAATGGTCTAAATATTGTAATAAACAATCTACATCCTAAGATTTTATTTTTTTCAAAAAAATATTGAAAATTGAGTCAAATAAAAGACTTCAAAGTTTATTTTAGAGTAGAGAATCCATAACTACCCTCAAACTAAAACTCCTCATAACTTTGGAATCATTGATCAAAATGGAATAATTCAAAGCTTTCTCCCTCTCCCTCTCCCCCTCTCTCTATCACTATCACTCTAGAAAATTAATTTCTGATTTTTTTAATGAAAAAAGTGATTATTTCTTATCTACCTTGATTACCAGCTAGGGGAAAAAATAACATGTTAGGCTATACTTTTTACCCATATTTCCAAATGTCATGAAATTTTGTGCACATGAAAGATATTCCTTTTCCTCGCCTTCTAATAGAATTTCAACCTTAAATATGAAATATCCTTTCACATGTACCTGCCTAAAATTTCTATATTGCTAAAAAATGTATATTGGTCCTGTAGGGGTTAACCCCTCAAAGCCCAAGCAATTTTTGTACTTTTTCACAAGTTTGAATTTTGATTGATAGTGTGCATTGTACATCAAGCTTGTTACATGATGTGAATTGTACTTTTGAGCTTCTCCCTTCAATATGAACATCAGAATATGAAATTCATGTAGATATGCTTCTTAGAATGTAGGAATATGAAATAATAGTTTTGACATGTCTAACACGTGAGAGGCTCAAAACTTTAGGGGTTAAGTACTTGATATTGCATGTGAAGATTTGATTCAACAGTCAAGAACTAAACTTGAATTTCCATGTCAGATTTTCGGGGGTCCATGCTGCCTCACACCATTCACAAGATGACACGTGTCAATTTCTTTTGGACAAAAGAACTTAACTTATGCCGAATCTGACCTTCACATAGGGTACTCTCTTCCTTCTCCTAATTAAATTGATTAAAATTTATTAATTTGCATGAAGGGGGCAAAACTCTCCCCAGCCCATGCAGAAACTCGAATAATTGTGGGCTACAGCAGTGCCCTTATTTGCCTATCATTTACTACAGTAGGGATTGCAAATTAGCCTCATTTATTATTTATTTAGTTTCGTCAACTTGCTTTTTGGAGAAAAAAGGTTGAAATGGCCTGATTTGGGTTGCTTAAAGGGAGTAACTACCCATTAGGGGGCACTTTTAGGACCTTTTTGTGTTGGGGAGGTGGGGCTTGCTTCATTGGCCTCATCATGCTCCGTCAAGGCCTGCCACCATCACGTGCCCAAGTTGCGTACCCAGTAGGTGCCAGTTAACCCGAGTTAATTTCCAAAGCATCATATCTTGCATATTTTTCATCATAATTTTCGGAGGACGTTAAGTGAAACCCTCCATTCAAACTGGGCCCAGGAGGAGCAGATTTACATTGGGGAAAACGTAGGAATTTTTAAAATTTTTGGCACATCATTTTTTTGCAAAATCTGAATTCATATTTGCAATCAAAGAGCCCAAATTAGCCATGAGAGGTCTGGATCATACCCAAGACACGACTCAAAATAGGGGGCATTTTTTACTTTTATCTCCTGATAACCCACAAAATTACCCTATGGGTCCCGATTCGAATGGAGGATTTAACGTCCTGCAGATTCTGCATGTAAGGTAGCAATTAGCGCCTGGACTTGGGCTTACAATTAGCACCTGAATCCTCTCTTGATTTTTTGCACATTTTTTCATTATATCTTTATAAATACTAGTATGCCCTATGCCATTGCCACAATCAAAATGAAAGCAAACTTTTTTCTCATTCTTTTATTCAGAAAAACTTTGAAATTCAATGACTTTCATACTGTAGGTCCAAACTTCACCAAACAAAGCCCGTGCACCCTTCCCCGGCAAGGGATTTCCAACAGTACCAAGCATGCAGCTGGAGGATGCATAGTTGGGGAGATTTCAATGTAACAAAAAAACCCAAAAAACTAGCTTAAGGTATGGATAAATATATTTTTTTCCCTCCAATTCATCACACAAAAAGTGTGATTTTTAACCCTAGAAGGATGGGCTGATGACCACTGATTTCAAGCCTCCATGTGCTACCATTTTGCAACTAGATATGCATGAAAAATTTTGTATTTACTTTTTAGAGATGAAATCATGTGCCTACTACAAATCCTAAAAAATTCCATTTTTTTTTTGGGGGGGGGATTGAAATTACAGTGAATTTTACAAAAAAATTCTTATCAAATACAAAATATACTTGAAAAATTTGAAATTTTCACCATAGATGTATATTATAGTGTAGAACATCCTGGTATAATCCAAAGTTATAGTGTCATTCTAAAATTAGAAAATCAATAAACTGTGGTTATAGGCCCCAAGTTCAGATTGCTATAAAAATACGTAAATTTATGAATTTTTCAAAATATCCTATTAGAGTAGAAACTACACTCGATAATCTTCATTTCATTAGTTGGACTCAATTTCAAAAAATATAATTTTTATGGCTAAAATTCACATAAAGATAAAGTAACAAGAAATGGTCAAAATACACTACAAGGGTGATTTGTTTTTTTAACCCTTATATGATGTTGAGGACATTTTTTGTCTGATGGATGACAAAGAATCTTCCTATGTAGAACAAAAGTGCAATTGTTCATCCTCGGAATTTTGTGCTAAAATGAGAGATCTTGCACAATAGTTTGACCTCTAATGAATATTTTTGGGTTTTTTAAAGTAGATGATGTCACATGGTTCCAAAAGCAATGATTTCCACTATCACCAATTTGTTCTTTAAGGGTTAAGCATCTTCTTCTTTAGAAAAGTCAATAATACATAATGAGGGACTTTGCAATACTAATCACTGAAAATGTACTCAAGTACCCTCCAAATAAATAAATTGGATGAAAAAACATTTTTTACATCCTACAATTTGGGATGAATTTATCCATCGGACACTTAGTGTGTGCAACATCCTTCTAGGGCTAAAAAGTGAAGCATTGATTGGGTTGAAGGAGAAGTAATGTAGTAAAAAAAACCTTTGAACCTCTCTATGGTCCTTGTCCAAATTTTGAACATCAGAGCACTAAAGGATAAACACTTAAAAGACAAATGAAGCCCGAAGGGCATAGTAAAATGTCAAACCTCAATTTCACATAGTTCTTGATTTTAAATGTCTTTAAGCTTATCTAAGAAAATATAGCTCCAATAATCTACTTTCTATTTCATTTTTTTCGAAATTGTTAAAATTGTAGTTTTTGTGACACTTTGAAGGTATTATCTTGAAACTTAAAATACACCATGTTTGAACTTGTCTAGTGAATTTTTCTTGGCGTGAGCTCAAGGAATATACCAATTACAGCACTATGTGTATCACTATCATATCCATTTTTGACAAAAATTTCAGAATATTTGAAGTACTTTGTAATTATTATGATTTTCTTTAAAATCATATAAAATTCATTCAACTTTTTTAATTATGAAAAGATGAATTTAAATTTAGGATATATATTACTACATGAGAAAAATATCAAAATTTTGAATGGTTTGTTCTAACCCCAATATGGCCTATTGTTCAAATTTCAAACAATGGATCCCAAATATATAAACACACATCTCAAGCACAAAAAAATATATTTATTCATCCATCATTTTTTTTTATATATTCTTATATTAGTTTGTTAACATTTTTACAATATAGATTCTAAAAACTTTGCTTTTCAGAGATTTTATAATTCAAAAGATACTAATAGGTTTGGCCAAGAAATGTAAAATTTTCAATTGAAAAATGACTGTTTCTAGAATAAAATAAAATAAAATAAAAATTTCTATAAATCAATATGATTAGAAATTAACATTTTGAACCTAGAGATTTTTTTTGTGTGAAAATTTTAAAAAAATCAATCTACAATCAATTTTAGAAGGAATTTTGAATTTTGAATTCAAATTTAAAGGAAAAATATTGGTTAGTGTACATATAGATATACACTACGGATTTTATTTTTCAACTATTGTTTTAGGGTCATCATTAAATCATTATTCTAAGTTATATTTTAAAATACATCTTCACACTTTTGGAAATTTGGACTATCCCTAGTCTTCAAAGGATTAGTATAGAAAACTATTGAAGTTTAACCAAGTGGAAACATGGAATGTCTTTTATGGATTAATTTTGAACAGAGTAATGAATAGAGCCATGAATAGAGTAGGCATGATCCACAAGTCAAGATGAGATATAAACTATTTTCAAGAGCTAATTGTAGGAGGTACTAGCAGACAATATAAATGTAATACATTCATATATGTAATTTAAACTAATTTATAGCAATGCAATTAGTTTAATCTCTCCTTGCTTCATGATTATTATGCAAAGTTGTGAATGGATTTATGTAGAAATGGGAAAAAAAAGATGAGGGTTGTTGTTATGTGAGTTGAGGATCATGAGCACATGAGCATAGAGGACTATACACCTATGTTATAGATGCCTATATTATAGAAACCTTCCATAATTATAGAGTACCTATGTTATAGGCGTTTATATTATAAACATCTTCAATGGTTGTAGAATATCTACTTTTATGTATACTCAAGGCTCATATGCTCACATTTCCATGTTCACATCCTAGCATTGTTGGTAAGATGGGTACCACAAAATTGCCACTTTTTATTATAATAACTAGTTATTATTATTAAACTCGTCAAAGTTTCATTTTTTTGGTTGGCAAGTGAAAAGAGGTTCCAACACACCAAAGAACTTGACATTTGGATACCATATGCAAAAAAATTCTAAAGTACAAGTTTTATAGATAGATGTTCCAAAATTGTTTCTTCACCATGCATACAAATTGATTCTAGAGATGTACATAGAGTGATGATGTCGGTCTTGCGATTTTGTGTGTATCCAACTTAATTAATCTAATATTATAAATTTGAGAGATTTAAGAAAGAGACTTTTAACCATGTATGGATGATGCACATGTAAAAGGTCTTATAAATGACTTCACCATAGAAACAAATAATGCACCTATTGGTTCAATAATTAGAGTAATTGGACCACCTTAGTTATGGGGTTTGTGTCCTTACAAGGTTAAGTCTATAAGGACTCATAGGCTGAAAAGTAGACAATGAATGATAAAGAATCCGTCTATCTAAAACATAAGTGCAAATGTTCATCTTTAGAGTTTTGTGCAAAAAGGGGAGGTCTTGCACAATAGATTGACCTCCAATGAGTGCTTTGGGAAATTTTAAAGCAAATGATTCACATGGTCAAAATGAATCATTTCCATGGTGAGCAACCTATTTGTTTTAGGGTTAAGACAAGAATCTCTCATTTTGCTTGGTTAAGCCTCAAGTTGTTCTAGTGGCCTATTGGTACAAGTGAACTTCTACATTGATCCCTTGATAAGCATTCAAATCTTATATACGTTATATATTTTCATCCCCTTTCTAGATCTTCAAAGAGAAATGTTAGATGTCAAGCGTTATTGATTCTTCATAGCATCCTTTGTAAATACACCTTGCTATATGCTAGAGTGGTACAAAAGTTGATAAATGAGAATACATATCATTTATAATAGCCAAAAAGTTGATATGTTAAATATATATTATTTACTAATAGCCCCAAAGTTAAATGTATATTATTTATTATAGGTTATAATGTTGTATATATTAACCAATTTCCTTAATTTTGATGCTCACTTGTTTTGCACTGGAGAGGACACATTATGTTATACATCTATAGAATTATTTGATTGAAACATGCATTGTTTAAGAAATTGTTGTCAAATCCTTAATACTTTCAATACTACAAAAAATGACTAATATTATGGAACAAAGGGAATGTAAAGAAGTTTGATTACATGCATACTTAGCTACTATATTGCACCAAGCTAATCTTGTACCTGTACCATTTACTTTCTAGAGCCCTTGTTTTTGTCAAGCTGAAGTTAATTATGTTGATGGACATCATATGTAAAAGTCTGATTTGGCACTTAGTTGCCAAAATTGAATTTCCACCTCAAATTCTTAGGACTTTATATCACCTCTCACCATTCACAAGATGACATGTGGCACTTTTTTACAAAACTAGCTTAATTTATGCTCAATCTGACCTTCACGCAATGTATGTAAGCATGTGCACTGTAAATAGATTTAAATTAGTTCCAAAAGTAAATTAAAAAATAAATGTACCTACACAATGATTGGTTGGGAAGATTTCCTTTCCCATAATATTTCCATAATTGCTGGTCGGTGGTTTTCTATCTTTTTTACCACTCTTTGCAATTGAAACTCCCAGTGTTTCTTTTGTGCAAATAAATAAATAATTTTTAAAAAAAAATTCCATGATTTGTGCAAACATACACTGACATACTCATAATACTGGAAAAACAATATTACTCTATTTAAGTCAAACAAGAAAAAGCTATATTATTGTGTCAAGTGCAGCAAATACACAATTGCATGAGTTGTTATTGACCATGAATGTAGTTTCAATTTGATGCTGAGATGGGCACCTCTAGAAACTGCAACTATGCCTAGTTGCTGCTATAATTAGACTGGTCAAAATTTCATATTTTCTTATTGGCAAGTAAAAGGAGGTTCTAATGCACCAAAGAACTCAACATTTGGATACCATATGCAAAAATTGTGAGGGTCAATTTTTTTGGTACAGGTTCTAAAATCGTTTCTTCTAGATGGGTACATATTGATATTGGAGATGCTCATGGAATGATGATGACAGGTTTGGGTTAGTGGCGCATTTGAGGGGGCCATGAGCAAAGGACACTCCACATTTAGAATGCTCTGGACAAAATTTTGCTTTGGAAACAATGATTTGCCAAGACCTGTATAATTTGTATCTTCTAGCTAGCAATTGAAGCAATTTATTTTCATTGTCCAATATCTACATTGAGTTTTCTTGTACCTACTCAAAATATTTTGGGATGTGCTTCCAATGAGAAAAATTCCAAGTTCTGATTATAATTAAACAAGTCAAAAGTTAGAAATAAATTTGGAAGGTCAATATACCAATTGGAATGAGGATGTTCTTATTGCAATTTGTGCCTCCAATAAGGTGAATAGTGGTATACCCATTATGATCACATTATAACCCTTGAACCCAAATCGGTTCCTATCTATAGTAGTTCAACATTTCAAGTGTTGAATGTTGGAGGATTGTAAATAAGGACCAAGTTGGGTTTAAGGTCTATATACATCCTAAATAACGCCAACCTTCATTACAACAATGCATGATAGAGTGATAGATGGTCATTCCATATATTCCATATAGTATAATATATAGTATATATTCGAGCAAAAAGAAATTCATAGAGTCTAAATAATGAAATTAGGTTGCCTCTCACTAATTTCTTGACATTTGACACTATATAAATATTTATTATTACTTTACAAGAATGATTGATTGTATTCTCACATTGGCCATTAGCAAAGACATAATTAGGGACAAGTTTGTCCTACTAATCCCAACTTGCACATCGTGATTAGTTGATGGTGATCAAACTTTTTGTTCTTCTAAAATTATATTGAATTATAAATGATTAAATTCAACTCTGTACTTCCTATCAAAAATATATTAACCCATGAAGGAATATGGGGTATTTAGGCCCAAAATTGCTACAAAATACTCGTATCCAAAGGCAAGGGCTAAAATCTTCATCTTTATTTATTCATTGACCTTGCAACATCATTGCAAACACTAAGTATTTTATGGATAATATAGAATCCTTCTATGTGAGACAAAAGTGCAAATGCTCATCTTTGGAATTTTGTGTGGAAAAGGGAAGTCTTGTATAGACGTTTGACCTCCTACGAATGCTTTTAAGCAAATGATTCACAATGTGATTCAAGAAGGAGGATTTCCACAATCTATGACTAGCTGAACATTTCAAGGTTAGCAAGTGCAATTGTAGGATCTTATAGCTAACTTGTTAGGGTACACCCTCCTAAAACTTTAGAGTAAGAAATGTTATCAATTGCAAGATTATAATGATTGAATTTTGAAAAGAAGTATTTTCAACTCTTCCCAAATGGTTAAGTTTCATCTTCCGAACTTTTACTCCAAAATGTATGCGTTCTACAACTTACATCTCTCCATACTATGTTGAAGAAATAAATTGTGATACTTACTAAAAAAATTTAATGAAAAATATATCATATTTGAGCTTGAAAAAAATATTCAATAAAAAGAGGTAAGGCTTGATTGAAAATACTAAATTGTTAAGAATTTTGTTGTTGAATTGAAAGATTCTAATCCTAATGGTTGTAATGTTATAAGAAACAATCTATGTTCTCTGTTTTAATTTTTCCCAAAAATATTGAAAATTGAGTTCAAAATAAGACTTCAAATTTTACTAGTGTGTCGTGTTCCATTGTCATAGTATAATGAAGTAAAAAATAAATGTGAATTTTCTAATTTATAAAAACTTCAAACTTCAATAACATTCACACCATAGGTCTAAATGTCATGAAACAAAGCCCATGCATCCCTCCTTGTAGAGAGCTTTCCAATGGTATTACGAACGCAACTAGGGGACATATGGTTCTAGAGATCTTACCATAACAAACAAAATAAACAAACAAACTCATTTAAGGTATAGATATTTGGCTAGAGATTCTATAATTGCCCATGAACTAAAACTTCTCATAACTTTCAAAATATAATGAATCATAGCTTTTTAAGTATATACAAATGTAGAAAACCAAGTTCAAATTTTTTGTTTTAAAAAAAGTGATTCTTTCTAAGTTGTCTAAGTTGTTCAGATTTTAAAAGAAACTACATATAGACAACATCTTTTTTACCATATAAGGTAGGAGGCTCAAAATCTGCTTTGGCATTTAGAATTGCCCCTATTTTCGCTCTGTAATGGACATGAGATGGTCCTTAAATAGACCTCTATAGTCATTTGAATGGATTGAGAAAAAAAATTAATTTATTACAAGAGCCAATCATTGTTCTTGCTTTCCCCATTTCTCTTTACAAGTTGCTAGTGAACAATTTATGGAAGACCTAGGGTCATAATAGGGGCCTATGACACAACTTGTTTGAAAATTATAACTAATTCAATTATGCCTCAAAAAATATAAAACCACTTGTATTATGTTCTGCATCTATTTTTCTTTGTCTGAAAAATAAGCTAAAAATATTCCCATCAAAAGAAATACATGAAAAAGGCAAATCAACCCTTAGAGAAGTGGTTTATGAGCCTCGTACATTACTTAGGCAAATGTTATGAAAATTGTTGCATCTTGAATCTAGTCCTTGACCACATATTACATGAAAATTTCAAAGAAAAAAATTGAAACTTCTATCTATAAATGGATGATAAAAAATGCTACTTCTTCCTTTAGGGATTAAATGACCTATAAAAATGAAAATGTTTATTTTAATGGAGAAGTGCCTTTTTGAAACCCTAAATGAATCTTCACTTTCCATCACTCCAAAATTACTTGGGCTCTAGCTATAGGAATTTTTTGATAATGGGATGTTTAGAGCATTAATTTAGGAGACTAAACTTAAAATTGTGTTGATAAGCATTCAAGGATAACTCAAATTACTTAACTATGTTAGTTCCTATTAAATCTTGTTATCAATTGAAAAGATATTTTTCATTTAAAAAAACACCTTATTGGATACTCTATGAATAACTATGAGTTTTCAAAGTGATAATTTTGAACATATAGAAAATTGATTCTAGGTTTGTATGTTTAGAAAGTACACATTTCAAGCTATAATTTGCAAGAGCTAGTTTTATTAGTAAGTAGCAAATAGGTGTGATATTGTGATTACCAAGGGCAAATTAACAATAGGACCAAAACAAGGACCAAAAGCACTCCAAAATTGTGTTAGATGTGACCATGCAAAATGAGAGCCCAAGATAGAAAATAGTAATGGCTCTTTGCATGGTCTTGGTATAAACCTAAGGGAAACCATGGCCAATCACATCTATTTATTATAATTAGATCTAACATTGTATACTACAAGATCAATTAAATAGTCAAATCCATGGTTGTGAGGTTTTAGCTTGTCACACTCTCCTAAAAATCCGTTAGACCTACCTCCAAGAGGTGGTTAAGAAAAAAGCTCTTAGAAACCGACAAAATCTTATCTACTTTAGCTATGTAGGATTTCAAGTGGACTTCTCATTCATGAAAAATGGCGTGGGCCACCTTGGCCAAAGTGTAAACCCAACTTGGATCATTCCTATTTCTCCACCAATCACTGCTTTGATAATTCTAGAGGGCCTTTGGTCCAACCCTAGTGTAAATCAGCCCTAACCTTACCACTAATTTTTTTGAGTTTGCTTTTATTCTTTTCCTGTGGTTGGTTTAGCACCTACACTCCTCTTTTTTTTTCTTCTTTTTTCCTTTCAGTTGTTTTAGTAGTTGAGGTGGCTTGTACTTTGGTTTTCTCTCTTCCCCTCATTGGTTTAAAAAATAAAACAAAAAATTACCAACTGCCACTCCTTTCACAGCTCGACAACCTGGCCAAAGTTTTCTTCCATTTCCAGTTCCAAGATAAAAAGAAAATATCCACCGACAGTCTCAGTCCCAATACTCCAAGCATAATTTCTCTCTCTCTCCCCCCCATCAGAAAACAGAAATGAAAACACAACCGTAATTTGTGGGGGCTCTGTATTTTATTCTCTTGTGATTGGAATAAAAACTCAATGTATGCCAAAAGTAACCCCAACTCCCACACCATATTAACCCTTCAACGTCAAAGTGGACATTTTGTGTCCAATGGATGACAAAGAATCTCTCCATGTAGGACAAAACTACAACTATTCATCTTCGGAATTTTGTGAGAAAAGGGTAGGTCTTCTATAATAGAATGACTTCCAATGAATATTTTTTATTTTTTAAAAGTAGACGATGTCACACATTCCAAAACGGAAGATTTCCATGGTCACCAATCCGTCCTTTAAGGGTTAACCCTAAAATGACACGAGAACATAAAGTGTCTAATGGATGACCTCTCTCTCATTGTAGAAACAAAAAATACACCTAATGTATTGATCCAAACATTGAATCATTTTTGACGGAGTGCCTATCATCCAGGTGGCGTCCTTCTAAGGTTAACCCCTAAATAAAGGACTGGGGTGGGGTTGGGTTGAGAATAGCTCTTGTTTTCTTGATTGGTTCTTGTAACAAGCATAATTCCTTATTGACATGAAATAATTTTGATGATCATCACAATTGAAATGAAAGAGGACTTTTGTAGCATTCCTATAAAAAAAGATTGGTGAAATTGAACAATTTTTGAGGAAATGCCACCATCGACAAGATTGATGAAAGATATTTGTTTAGTGGGTACTTTGTACATATCCTAAAATTTGAATGTTCAAAAGTGCTTGAAAAACTATGATTTTTTTTCCAAGGGTACATATTATGATTTTGATGCATAATTGTTTTTGGATCATTTTTTAGGTGCAAAAAAGATATAAAGATATGAAGTGATAGCCCATAGTGCCTTCTCCATTCTCCAAAAATTCACCAAGAATTACATAGTCAATCATTTCTTGATTGGATTGCATTGATGGGTTCAACTAAAAAAATCACGCATGCACTTGATCATTTCTTGACCAGATTGCACCAATGGTTCTAGTAGAAAAAATCATCGAGAGTCTCTTTATTGTTTGCAAAATGTTAGTGAGGTTCACATATTGAATTTTATGACAAAGTAGTTGCAAAAGCCACCTGGGGGCATGGTAGTCCTATACAGGTTAAGCTTATTACTTCTCTAGAATTACAATCTACAGACAATGCAATCCATTCCTTAAATGCATGCAAGCAAAGACAAGTTTGTGGAAGAATTGAATAGTAAATAGTAATAGTGGAAATTGCACTTGAATTGAAAATGTTGGGAGGCTTTTACTTACCCCTTTTTCCCTCCCTCATCCTATTTTTTCCATAAAAAAGTCGCCAAATTTACAAATCCATTTTGCAAGGATGTCAAAGATGCATCAAGATTTCATTTTCTTGTCAATGTTTTTCATCAAATTTGAATATACTTTCATCAATTTGACTACAATAATTAGAGCAATAATTAGAACAATTACAGTTTGTGAAAAACTAATGTAACTGACATTATTATCGAGAAGAAAGTTGTAATCTATTTTTAAAAAATTCTTTGACCTCAAAGCATCATCAATGGAGGGCCGTTATCTAATTATCTCACGTGCTATTTTGACTTGTTCTACACTAGGAGTTGAGCCTTTGTTGTTGTTGCGTCCCTACATCCAATAGGGCCGCATGACAAAGGACTAGAAATATCTCCACAACACTTTTAGACTATAAGACCCTATTATAAAACCAAACTGACTTGCATTCTGATGGGAGCTTCAAAATATTTGGCAAAATTTTATGACTTGTAGAATGTCTACAATTTCACACATGGTACTACATGGTTGTAAAGTAATAGAGCCTTAAATGAATGATTTTGGTTCTTGTGGAATTCGCTCCAACCATGCATCTATAGAGTACTTTAAAGTTTATTTTCAAATCTTGACTTTGAAAATTCATAGATAATTTTCAATTCTCCCTTGAAAATGAAAAAACATTAATCTATGATTTTCATATGTCTACAAGCAAAAGTTTATCTTATTTGTAATTTTGAGTTTATCTACCTATGATTTTGGATCTTTCTACCTTTGTACTTCTTGACCAATTTTCCTAATATTTTTCCATCCAAATAAAAAAGTTTCATCCATTCATTTTCACCCTTTTTCACCTTCAATCCATTGAAATTCAATTTGTCTACATTTTTCATCTAGGTTTGACTACAAATTGCCATTATTGATGGCAATTCTAAAAATTTGTAGAAAGAATTTTTTTGCCCTCCATCCAAATCATCTAAGAGAGAAAGATGAAATTTATTTTGGCTTGGATTCTATTGCCTTCACTCCAAAAGGTATTCGAAAGCAGACACAAATGATTCTTGATGTCCACAATATCCACTAGGGAGACATTGTATTCATGTTTGTTGTTCTAGAATACACAATTGTAGTGTACTATGACTTGCATCTTCCCAACTAATTTCTTTGGTTGGAATGCATACAAGTTATGAAAAAATGGACGAAATCTTCTATATGGTTACACTCATTCACAAAATTACCTATTACAAGTAACTTCAATCCCAATATTGGTGAGTCTAGTATTATTTTGAATTTTTTAATGATATTTTCCACCCATTTTTCTACCCATTTTTCTTAGTAGTGAAATAACCACTACCAAAATGAGGTACAATTTTTGAAAGAATTATTCAAAAGGTGAAGAGAAATGTATAGTCATCCATATGTTTAGGCTCATTCATGAAATTATTATTATTATTATATTTCATGCAAATATTGGTGAATCTTAGTATTAGAATAGTCATTGCTAAAATGAGATAAGATTTCATGGCAAAATTATCAAAAAAGGAAGGAAAAAAATGGATAGAATCATCCATACGTGTGCACTAGCTCACCCACACAATTATCTATGACCAATATCTTTCATCCAAATATTGCGCATCGAATATATTTTTGAGACGAATTTATCCATTTCGTCCATTTTTTCACCAAGTAGTTCCTAGTGCAAATCTCCAAAGTAAAGTAAGTGAGGTAAGATTCTTGCAAAAATTCTTGCAGGGATTCGCCCATATTTTGGACCCCACCGGCGTGAGCGACAAAACTCATCACCACTCATCGGACGCCACTTCCTTCCCGTCATCCCGTGGCCGCACCGAAAACGTTCGGCATTCGAACCCGGCAAAACCTGAAAAACTCCCGTCCATCCCTCCCGCTCGCGCTCCCCGCTCGCGCTCCCCGCGCGCGCGCGCACGCGCCCTACAGTAAGCGTGGATTGCAATAGTGGCGCCTTGACCACCACCCGGGCGAAGCGAATCTTTCCCAACCTGGAAAACGCATCAAACCAAACTCAGGCAACACCACCAAAGGGAAACAAAAAAATCAACCCAACCCAAATGCAAACAAAGCTGATTGCCACCCGGGACCGACTTCGTCGTCAGTCGTACGGAAACTCTTTAACGTCGTGTTCATCTCGCGGGCGGGAGGAGACCAACTCCCTTTGAGCAACAGAAACAATAGGAACAGAGAACAACTCAGAAAGATAGACATAGTAGAGAAAGAGAGAGAACAGGAAAGAGAAAGACAAAGAGAGAATGAGAGAGAGAGAAGCGCCTGGTGGACGACATGATTGCGGAAGGAAAGCACGGGGGGCAGCGTCTTCATCTTGAAGGACGACGAGTATAATACCTGACCCACCCGTCTTCGTGGCTTTGGGATTGTATGACGCTGGCTGGGTGGCGTTTGCGCCTTGGTTTCTTAGCTTGTAGAATACTACTGCTAGTGACGGAGTAGTGGTAAGTTAGGACTACTTCTGCTGCCCCCCGGGCTTTTGATGCCCACACCGTGAGTGGATTATTCACGGTGGGAACGGAGTTTACCCTTGTGGCGGGCGGGAGGGGTGTGAGTGGAGTGTATGCTTTTGCGACCTTTCTTTGCCTGCGTGTGGGTTGTTAGTTTGTTTATCAATCAAAGCCCTTTGGCCTAACGACTCTTGAGGGAGGAGGATCCAGGTTCATTCCGACAGCAGCGGCGAAGGGTGTGACTGGGTGGACTTTGATGAGCACCGGTTTTGCCTCCATGATTCTTAGATTCTGTCTCTAGTGATGTGGGCTGCTGACTGCCGTGATGCATGCGGAAATTATTAGAAAGAGCTGCCAGAGTTCATATCTTGAGACTCAGTGAGTGAGGGATATAGAGAGAGAGTGTGTGTGAGTGAGTGATGAGAACAGGGCGTCACGGTGACGACGCTTATGCCGACGCTGGTGTTCGTTGATATTTTGTTGGTTGAGCAAGGGCTTCTTTTGGGAAGAAGATAGATTGTTTTTTCAATAAGTGGAGACCGTGTCACCTGGGAGAGTGTGACGAGCCAAGGGTTGTCATCTCATCGCCATATAAAGAGGCGTTGAGCTTTCAGACACCAGTTTTGAGAGTTAGGGAGCTCGGTGGTGAAGCGAGACTGCACATCTGGAGTTAGCTAGCTAGGGGTTTCTTTCGCTGTATCGACAGTTCCTAACTCTTGCAATGCTTGCTTTTTCCAATCTGTTGATGAGTACTGTCTTTCCCATCTTATATTTTGGTTTGAGTACGACTTTCCTTTTGGTTTTGTTTCGTTTCGAATAAGCGCCGGGAGTATAATTCGAGAGCGTTCTGATTGCGAGCTCGGTCTGTCTGTTGGAACTTTTCTGCGGCAGTGATGGAACATGAGCATTTCGAGCACGGACTCTGATTGTCGGTTGGTGAGACACGGAGCTCCTAATTTGGAATATTAGAGGACGTCAGTGCAATCGGGTACACTACTTGGTGGAAAGAGTTCGTGGTGAGTGAGTGAGTGAGCAGCGATGAGGTTAGTATTGGAGTTGTGAGCTCCAGTGGCGTGAACGAGAGGCTCCCGAGGGGGGAGAAGCCAGCACGGTCCGAAAGACTGACTGAGAGGGTATGGTCAGCTCATCCCTGCGCAGCAACTGCAAGGAGAAGAAAAGTTACGAAACCCGTCTCGGAAATATCCCCGACGACGACGACGAAGAAAACGACCGCGCGGTGGAGGCATTGGAAGGAGGAGCGGGGGGGTCATGTGGTGGTGGGAGAATTAGGAAGCCCGGGCGGCGGCGGCGGCGGAAGGTAGCTAGACTTGGTAGAGCTGAAAGCAATGGATTTGGGGTCAGAGAGGCGCGAGAGTGGCGATCAACAGCACGCGCATCACCACCCGCCACCGCAGTCGCAGTCGTTTCCCCAGCCCCAGCATCCCCATCCCCATCCCCAGCAAACCCAGTCACTTCCCGGGACCCCCATTTCTTTGCTTCTGCCGTCGCCGCAGCTGCAGCAGCAGCAGCAGCAGCAAGCCGCCTCCAACAGCTTCCACGCCAACACGCCAGTGCTCCCCTTGCACGGTCATGAGATACCGAAGCTGAAGCTGCTGAATACGCCGAGCGGCAATGGAGGTCCGAAAGGTGATCACCATGTGGCTGCAGATCAGGCGCGCGAGATCGTGCGGCAAGCCGTGGTGGCGGTGACAGAAGCCGGCGCAGGGAAACAGCAGCAGTCGACTGCGGTGAAGAAAGGGACGGTGCGGTACCGCGAGTGCCAGAAGAACCACGCCGCCAGCATTGGCGGCCATGCCATCGACGGGTGCGGCGAGTTCATGCCTGGCGGCGAGGACGGCTCCGTGGATGCGCTTCGCTGCGCAGCTTGCGACTGCCACCGCAACTTCCATCGCCGCGAGGTCGAAGGCGAAATCGTCTGCGACTGCAAGAAGCTGAAGCCCAAGTTGCTCTCCACTCCGCAGCTTTCTCAAGCTCCCGGGATGACAGCAAACACGACCACAACCACGTCCACACTAGCTTTGCCGTCGAGCCAGCAGCTGGGGCAGATGACGCCCCTGACGATGGCGGCATTGAGCGCGGGCGGCGGGCCGACAGACAGTGACGAGCCCGACGACGGACCAGCAGGCCACATGATGATGTCCATGCGCTCGCCGTCCGCCATCAAGAAGCGCTTCCGCACCAAATTCACCACGGAGCAGAAGGACCAGATGTGCGCGTTCGCGGAGAAGGTCGGGTGGCGGATCCAGAAGCACGACGAAGCCGCGGTGCAGGAGTTTTGCACTACTGTGGGGGTCAAGCGCCATGTGCTCAAGGTGTGGATGCACAACAACAAGCACACCATGGGGAAGTCTAAGCCCTGACAAACCTCGAACAACTGCAACCTTGCTCACCATTCTAAGCACTTAGCATTCATCTTCCCCAACGGCGAGCGCCTGATGGACCCATTCTTTCTCCTCTGATCGGGAACTTGTACTCCCGAGCTTGCACTTCCGCCTAGTTTGATTCCTCCCTTTCATGCGGTTGAGTACTAATTCTGTGCTCATCGATGTTCAGAATTTTCACGTACCACCTCCATCAGCTACCGTCTCTTTCGCGCTCTCGCTGCCTCGTCTAGCAATTCAGCACTGGGAGTGAGTGGCTGAGTTTGCTACCCGTTTCCATTTGGGGGGCTTGTAAGTTAAAGATTTGATCACAATAAGACCAGCTTTTATATGTACGTTTCCCCCCAACCCCCCTCATTCCACGGCATTCTGGATGAAGCGTAGATAGCAACCAGTTAGCCTTTTACTTTTGTAGAGATCGATCCATCGATCCGGGTAGTGTAGGTGTTTCTCGCTCAGTTTTATTCAGTTGCCAATCCCAACTAATTTTATAGCTCGAAACAGGTCGCCGCTATCTGACTAGTTAGCTCGCTAGCTAGCTTGTGAAGAAGATGATCACGATGACTCCTGTAGTCCTGTCTGTACAGTACCATGAGGTGAGGCTCCGAGGCCGCTTCATCTCACTGGCTCCAGTGTAGCATGTAGAAGATGAAGAGTAGCAGCTAGGGAGTCATCTAACTGGCCCATTTTAGATGATTAATTACATTGAATCATATAAGATCGAGAGAATCAACGCACAGCTTGGGAATTCATTGCGATGAATTGTGAGAATTGGCCTGCATCATCCATGTCTATCTTTTGTTTTAGAGCCCGGCCTGCCTTCGAAATACTTAATTACTCACGCAGTGGATGTGTGCATGGCTCACGTGACTGTCGCTGTTGTGTAGTACATACTATCATCTTGGCATCCCATTCCGGAGGGTTCTCTGTTCTCACTGTCAAGTTGTAATGTGGTATCTGAAATTTAATTACTCCCTCCATTAATTCTATCCTTATGATTACTTTCCTCATTTCTTCTCGTTGCGCGTATTCGATCAAGGCATTGCTGGTTATCAAGCTGCGGTTGCAGTTTGGGGGTAACGTTGTATGTTAGATCTACAGAGTACGGTTTCACATGGACTTTTTGAAGGTCATTTCAAGGTGGCACAGCATATACTCGTGCTTCAATGCAAATGAAACATCTAGTACCGGAGCTTACAATTGCGGATGCAGAAGTTGTCGATGCTCTGCACAACTTGCGGAAGCTAGAGGAGGTAATTCGTCTGCAATACAGCAGCATTCATTCGATCTGAAGGTAATAGAGCATGATCCACCGTTTAATTTGATTTAAAACGCTAGACTTACACCTCATGTGGATCCTGCAGAGTCCTGGGCGGGCAGTAAGTTCTGTATCTGAGAATCATGTGTGTAGTTCAAAATGTGCATATACTGTAGCGGCTTGGTGTGGAATCTTATTAGCAACTAAATGCATATATTTTTATATGCGCTGACTGAGTGGACATGGCGTTCAAGATCTATGCGTGCCGTTGTGCTTGAAATCTCTGTCTCCTGGAGATGCAATAAATCTCTGCTTCAGAGACACGATTACTTGAACGTGCGTAACTAGGTTTCAGATGTCGATCTCTGATCAGTCTTTAATAACAGGGGTAATGACAGGGGTAACAGGGGCAGCCGAGTTTAGTCTCCGTGCTCAGTGATTTGTTTATGCGGAGGGGACAACAGGAGTTATTGCCATTATGTATGTCCGGATCGGATGAGTGAGCTCAGTAATAGCGGCGAGTTGAGTACGTGCCCAGTAATCCAAGCGAACCTCTGCCCCCGAGTTACTAGCTGATCAGACATTCAGATCTCGACTTCAATTTAACACTTACAGATTTCTGGTTCCTTTGTGAGTGCGCATATGTCGATCTTCAGATCGACTATATCCCCAAACTTGTACTTGTGTTCTGCTTCAAGTTCATATGTAATTTCTATGTAATTAATTGGGCAAGACTGACGAACTGCGGGCAACTTTTGTGTTGCATTCTAAACTTTTTTTCAAACTGTCTCATGATATGGCTGTTTGAATGACGAAGTGAAGCTTGTTTTTGTGAGTCAGTCAGTGTATGTTGGATCATCCGTTCCTGCGCTGAATTTGTGGATTCATACTTCTTGAAGTAGAGTGCCAGGGATCATGTTTGTACTACAACGAACGAAGACGACGTTCGGTCAATCGTGGAAGTGGCATCACGTTCGTCAGTTGCCGTCTTTTTCATGTCCTTGTTTCTCTGTAGCTGGACATGAACTGGGCAATTGTGATTCTTCAACCAACTGCTTCCATGTCTAACAGTCGGCTAAAGTGTAAGTGTTTTGTGGACATGATTTTGTTGGTCATGGTTTTGGAGAGATGCTTTGACTTGGTTGATTGGATTTTACAAGACTGAGCATCTTGCAATGGTGAATATTTATGTGGATAGATCTTTATTTTGAACATATTGTATTCTAATTCATTATGTAATTTATTTCTCCTTTTTTCCTGAACTTGTGGTGCACTTGTGTGTTCAAAATATTACAAAACGATTTGTTTGGCAAATGAACATTGTTTACGGTATGTGCCCCAAAATTGCCACGTGAAATGTACACAGAATATTCATTTCAAATGGTGATCCTACGCGCATATACCGTAGGAATTTAGAAGATGACCAGATACGTACTGTAGATACGTATGTATTAGAAAGAAGAAACCTGCCGGAGCTCCAAGACAACTATCTGATATGATTCTAGTATTTCCTAAATTAATTCAAGGTGATGGAAACTTGGAAGGAAGGAAGGATGAAAGTGGCTTTCGGATGATTTTGAATGACCGGTAGTGGATGTAGAACTCCGAATTTTCATCCGTATTTTTGTGAGTGGATTTTTTGAGTGTTTCTATTGCATGCGAGAGTGCATGGTGGTGAAAATTCCGTCAGTGAGGTATTGTTGACATTTCCATAGTAGAAAATGCTAAAAAAACAAATCACAAAAGATTTATTTTCTAGTGTGTATTGGCAACTCCTATCTCTTTGTACTTGATTTGAAATTTAGGCATGCAAATAATCTTTCTTGAATTTGATTTTTTTAAATCAAATTTAAAAAATATTCTTTTCCTGCTAAAAATAATAGGAAATAATTTTGTAAATGATTCAAAATCATATATAATCTTTTAGAGAATTTTTAAAAATAAACCAAAATTTGAGTTCTTACTCTATTTTGAAGAATTCATTAAATTCAAAATTTAAGTCATACTTTGATTGCATCTTTGAAATATTAAAAAAAAAAAAATTCTAAAGTAGGAGCCTTTGAAAGTGAGCGGGCATTTAGAACCGCTCATATAGACTCCCTTGAAATGGGCGTGAGATGGTCTTTAAAATGGATCTTTTATAGTCATCGAATGGATCGATAAAAAAAATTATTTATTGCCAGAGCCAATCATTCTCTTTGCTTTCCCCATTTCTCTCTAGAGTTGTAAGTGAACAATTTATGGAAGACCTAGGGTCATAAATAGGGACCTCTAACTCACCTTATTTGAAAATTCATAAGTAATTCGAAAATGCTTCAAAAAAATTCGAAATGACTTGTGTTACAATCAAAATCTATTTCTCTTTGTCTACAAAATAAGCTAGAAATTATTCCCATAAAATGAAATACATGAAAAAGGCAGACCAGCCCTTAGATGAGTGGTTCATGAGCCTCCTACCCTACTCCAATGTATGGAGAGATGAAGCATAAGAAGCAATGATTTTTTCTTTTTTCCTTTTTTTCCCCTTTTTTTGTTCTTTTCATGGTCATACGGTCCTTCCTTCCTTCCAGGGTTAACTGAATTATTGATCGACTGTTAAGTAAAGTACCCCACTTATTGGTTCTAAAATGCCTTTGTCTACGTGTCTACTAATTTTCTATTATTTATGGAAATTTTCATCCAACTGAAATTCCCGGAGCATCGGATCTCCTTGTGACTCACTTTCTTCAACAGTAAGTTAAGTTCTATTAACTTATTAACTTATTATCACTTGGCTCCCCTTTGGAGGGACGGAGAGAGTTGTCTGAGTCGCTTATTATCTCATGCAGCCATTTAATAGCAATAATGGAGAAGGAGCGTTCATTCCAATGATTAGAATGAAGGGCGAACTAAGTTAAAGGAAAACATGAAAAGCAAAAAAGGAAAGGAAAAGGAAATGGTACCAAGGGATATACGGTAGAGGTAATAAGTTTTGATTATACGATTATTTTTATACTTATATTTAACTATATTTATACTTATATTTAACACATTTTTAACAATTTTATAAATATGTATTATGTCAATTGGGCTTTGCACTAATGTGTAACACCGTTGTCAAATGATTGTGTTGCTAAGAAGAGATATAAAATATTATTATTATTATTATTATTATTATTATTAATTCCTATTTTGCATTTTTTTTAAATTGTCAATTCTAACAAAGGATGAGGCATCAAAAGCACTTAAGCACACACAAATACACCAATGATCATTAATATTATTTATAAATGTAAATTTGATTATGATTATTTATTCCTATTATTATATACTTTTCTAAAGTTACTATTTTTAGTAGTTTTCATTTTTGAAATTTTCTTCTTGAAGTCTAGTTTTAGCATCAAAAATCCAATTTTGAAAAAAAAATGATTATGATTTTTCTATTCAAAATTTTGTGCAAGGGTGTCCATTGCAAATCTTGATTTTCTAAAATTGTTGGGTCTCATAAAAAAACTTGTAATGCTAGATCTTGAAAAAATCACATTAGAAATTCATTTGAGAAAATTGTAGAGTAGATTTTGATAAACCATAAATTAATTGGAGTTATGCATGTTATGCCCTTTAACCTCATATTTTTTGGTGACCAATTATTTAGATTTGACATGTGAAAAGAGGATTGAAAGATTTCAAACCACTTTTATAGGTTTAACATCATCATGATCAAACATTCTAATCTATCAATCCATAAGTAATGTGGTATTTCTTTTCCCATGTGATCTCTAACATGTTACATTTGAATTTGTACACTTACAATTAAAAAAAAAATGATAAAACTTATCAAAATTTTGTTTTTTTGTTTAATTTAGAGAAAATTATAAATAGCTCAAGAATGGACTTAGGCATTTAGGGGTTAAACACTAAAGTATGAGAGGTGCTAATTTCAAATACTAGATGAATACCAGTGGGTCAAACCACACTTACAGGTACCAATATCATTACTTTGCTAGGACTAGGTCTAGAGTTATTTTCTGGACTTTTAAAGCTCTAAATTACTTTGATATTGTCATTTCTTTTAATAAATTAATGGATGGATAGTATAATAATGCAACCATTTGATAAGTTGGAGAAAAAAATTCGTAGATAAAATCTTCAAAAGGATGTAAATCAAGAGCTATAAGACTAAATGCAATGTCTGTATTACAAAGTAGTACTTTAAAAGGATATTTTAATCCAAACTTTTATACTTCTCTCAAGCATAAAATATTTAGAAGAATTTTTAGTAATCAAATCTTGGACACAAAATAGTGTAAATTTTTTAATTAATTAATTAATTGATTTTTGACAGATTATTGATTTATTCTAAAAATAATTAAAACATTTAGTTCGAAAATATCTTACATAGGGCCCTTGATGTGAATAATATATAAATTTTTTGTTCTAATACCACCATCATTTAGATTACCTTTTATATTGAAAAAGACGTTTAGATGTTCTTAGAAATTAGACCCCTTTTCTACCATTGAAAAACTTGATAAGCTAACATCTAAACTTCAATTAGAACTTCAGTAAAGAATTTTTGATTTTTTGATGAATAAAAAAATATGAGTATGAACATGACTTGAAGGACTAGTCAAAGAAGACTAAACTTACTATCTATAGTTAATAGTTTAGCTTTAAAAATTAATAGCTAAAAAGAAGTTACATTACACATTTTATTGGGTTTGACTCCTTTTTTGATACCTTTGAGTGTGATCTAATCCAAGCGTCAGGGGCATACTTAATCTTTTTGTCTTTATCCATCTATATGTTTTAGCATCAAAAATCCAATTTTGAAAATGAATGATTATGATTTTTCAATAAAAGATTTTGTGTAAGGGTGTCAATTGCAGATCTTGATTTTCTAGTGTTGAAGGCTCTTGGAAATGAGCCTCAAGTACATACGAGCTTGGAGAAAAAATCACATTAGAAATTCTTTAAAAAAATTGTAGAGTAGACTTTTAGAAGTCATAAATTGATTGGGGTTATGCATGTTTTGATGATTAACCTCATATTTTTTTGATGACCAACTTTTTAGTTTCAACATGTGAAAAGAGGATAGAAAGACTTCAAATCCCTTTTATAGTTTTAACACTCTCATGATCAAAGATTATAATCTTTCAATCTATAAGTGAGAATGTTGTGTTTTCTTTTTTCATGTGATCTATAACATATCTAGTTTGAATTTGTTCAGTTATGATCCAAAAAAATTGATAAAACTTATTGAAATGTTGGCTTTTTGTTAAATTTAGAACAAATTCAAAGAGGCTTAAAAATGGCCTTGGGCATGCAGGGGTTAAGGGGTTGAGGTTAGAATAAGTATGTCTAACCTTAAAAAATAACTTTTTCAGTTCACAAAATGACCCTTCAAAAATGACTTCAACAAAGAAGTAAGAGAAAAATCTTTATTAAACATCACCATAATTAGAACTCAAAGAAAAAAAATTACAAAATTACAAATCTTCAACCTATAGTAAATTTTAGGAAAAAAAAAAATTCAATTTTTGGTTTCAAATTTGTCTAAAAACTATTTGTAAGAATATCATTTGATCTAAGAATATGCATACAATCTATGGATCATGTTCTATAACTTTTATTTGAAATTCACCATTAAATTATTATCCTAAGTTGCATGTTAAGACACATGTCCACAACTTTGGAAATTCAAACTACCTCCTTTGAAAGATGAGGTGGATGGACTTCTTTGACTTACAATGAGGATGATTTTTCCTTTCATCTTATGTTTGTGAGTGCTTCAATAGTGTTTTAGTGACTTCTTGCTTCATTGTCAATTTAGAATGTTATATTATTGGAAATGAAGGGCAAGATTAACACTTTTCTACCTAATGTTTTTTGTTTTATACAAAATGAGTTTTGACGTACAATTAAAATCAAATTCTTCTTCAAGAGTCTTTTTTTCCATACAAAAATTTAGAAAAAATAATCTCCAAAAATTAGGTGTCTATTTTAAGAATCATTCTTTGCCACATCTACCCTAAAAGTATGATACATAATATGTATACTCAACAATGAATTTTATTTTTATTTTTATTTATTTGACATGTACCAATTTCACTCACACCCAACTACTTTTTTTTTAATACTCAACTTTGTTTAAGATTTTAAGATTTACAAAAGATAATTTCTCTAACCTTGAAAGATTAGCTACTAAATATTCTACCTCATTTTGTTTACTACTATTGGGAGAATAGTTGGATAACATGATTTAAAACTAAAAGCATGTCTCGAAGAATAATTTGGAAATTTGGATAAGGTAGGAGGTTGATTAAGCACCCATCTAAGGGATGAAATCAAATTTGGGGAAGTGAAACTTTTTGAAATATTTTCCAGTAAATTTTCCTTAAAACACAAATGGAATTGACATCTCCCTCACTCAAGAGGTTTCATATTTTTTGGAGCTTTGTGGAGTTAGTTATAAATTTTTCAATCTGAAATGGCATAGGACTCTAAAATTGCCCTCTTCCTCCAAAGTACACTATTCAATGTACATCGCTGGTACAACAAGAAAGCAATATGTACGAGCAGTAAACATTTGAAGAAGTGGACGAATTTTGAGCATGGGCATTTCTAAAACCTCCTATGTACCTTAGTCATTTCATTTGCACAACAGTGCAATGTCTTTATTTGGAAATTGGATCAAAACCTTTATTAAATTTTTTTCTTGATTCCAATGAACTGGATCATTGTAACCCATGAACCTGAGTTTCCAATCAGCAAACAAACCCCCCCCAACAAAGAGCACATCAATCTGCCCATGAATGCTGGCAAATTTGATCAATAATTGGCTCCCATTCATTGATGATTGGCATCTCACTGAGACACCAATAATCAAAGGTGGCCAGGGGAAATCAATCAACTAAAGCTTTTTTATGTTGCGCTCACATAAAAGGGGTCGTAGCCAGCCCTTTTTTTTCTGGCACCATGGGGCCAGATTGCACCATTTCAGAATGAGTGTCTACTGTTTGCCAGAAAATAGTACTTTTTTTTCGTCAGAAATTTTCCATTCTATTTGAAATGTGGATGAAAAAGTACATGAATATGATTAAAAAGTATTTTTTGGTCCAAAAGATGGATGAATGTAAAAACACAATACTTCACCAAATTTTCAGTGATCGCCATCCTGCCACTTTCTCAAAAAGTGATAAAAAAGGGCTGGTCATAGCTTTGGATATTTAGTCGTTTTATTAGACCTACATAGCAAGTGTCCATCCCCCAGCGGGCATGAAAGAAAGAAAAACTCATCTTTCTTTTTTTTCTTTTTTTTTCTTTTTTTTTTCTTTTTTTTTTTCCATTTTGGACCCATGATTGTGGACTCTTTGATTGAGTGGGCAAGTTATTGCATTCACATGCTCATGAGGACCAGTGATGCGGTGGCCAATTACGCTCTCCCCGCTCCCCGGCTGCTCAGTACAGCCAGCTCTGGAAGTAAGGTAGACTGAGCTCAACTCTGGAAACCGGACATGCTTGGCACACTCATCAGACCCACAATAATAAGAAGAGTGTGGACGGGTCCATTGTCCGGACAGGCTTTTGGCACTCGGACCACCAGGGATGGGGCAGGGCGGAGGGGGCTGTGCACTGGAATTGTCCCATCCATTGCTTTGCTTTCTTCAGCAGTCGCTCGCTCACTTGCAACCAGCGTGGAATCAACTAAGGTAAGGTAAGGTAAGGTAAGGTAAGGTAAGGTAGGAGACCCTATTTGTGCCACTATGTACTGTCCTACATGAAGGTTAGATTCAACATTAAATGAAGTCATTTTTGTGTAAAAAATAGAACCATGTGTCATCTTGTGAATGGTATATGGTGATGTGGACCCATAAAAATCTGATGTGAAAATTCAATTTTTGGCACCTACTTGCTAAATCTGACATTCACGTATAGTAACTTAGTTGTGTACAATACTACTCTAGTACAGAGTGACTCAAAAAGCAACAAAAACATGGTTTGCGGTTATTATGGTGGGCACCTCCAAATGCACCATTGACTCTACACTACCATCTTCACTGTGTACATCTCCAAAATCAATTATGTACCTATGTGGAAGAAACGCTTTTAGAACCAAACTTTGTTCCTTTAGAACTTTTGCATATGGAATCCAAATGTTGTGTTCTTTGGTGTGTTGGAACCAGTCCTCCTTTCACTTGCCAAATAAGAAAATATTAAAAAAAAATTGAATAGTGTAATGATAGTACTTAGGCACAGTAGCAATTAGTGGCGGTTTGGGGGATACCGGCCATATTACAGTGCAGGTGTAATCCATAGTAGGCAAGTTAGAGCTCCATTTGCATTAACTGATGTGAGAAATTTCCGTTGGACCAATTTACCTGACTCATGATTTTCTTGCATTCTGTAGGGTACATGGGTGGCCTGTTGATTTCATCTCCGTCCACCATTATGAGGCTTCAAATGTGCTGGATGGTACCTTGCATGCGGTAGGTTGGCTGGAAGTGCAAACCCAAAGCCCGTGGTAATTTAAGATATGGTAGAACCTCCCATGACCAGCCAAGATCCATGGTCAATATGTAGGTAATGGGAAATTCAACAGAGAGATGACAGATATTAACCATTAGTTTTCTGGTTTTTAACTATCTTCTAGCCATACCTGTTATGACACATGTGCTTTGTTTTCAGAGCCAAATTAGTCTTTAGATGGGCAGTGATGGAAGAATCTATATATTGGAGATGGGAGCAGGCCAACTTTTAGCTTCTGAAATTCTTAACAATTTGAGTTTAAGGAAAAAAATTATGAAAATTTAATAATGTCCATCATTCTATTTCTTTACACGGGCAAAAATTTAATAATGCCTTCTACTATTTCAGATTAAGCACAAAATGCTTAAGTGGTTGGTTATGGGCGGTTCTAGTATACTTATTCTTTATGGAGATCAGTTGCACTTGTTTGTCCGACCAACCGACTGACCATCCATGTCCATCTCCATCTCCATCTTGGAAAGATCGAAATTGAAAAGATCAATTCCAAAAAAAAGAAGTGGAAAAACAAAACCTGGTTGCATTCAAGATAAACAGGCTGTAAGTTTAGTTTAGTTTAGTTTTTGTTTTATTTTTCCCTTGGGAAAAGCAGCCAGAAAACCTCAAACTGAGGCCCTTTCTTAAATTGGAAAGTTCGAATAAGTTAGTTCCGTCCCAAGTTGGGTTTTGCAGTCAATTCTTATCTTGTTCCAGTCAATGAATTGCTTGGTTCCGTTTGAAACGCATCTGGTAATTGGCCCCAGGCAAGGAAAGTGACATGGGACATATGGTTACCATTTATCCAAAAGTCATTTCGAGAATTCAATCGCATCTTGGCGTACATTCAAAAGCACTGCCTACGGCCTACATATATTTGCGCAAATTCCGTTGGAAAGCAGGGGTGGGGTAAAGGGTCCCCATTCCCAATTCCAAATGGCAACCACGCAAAGTGAAGAAGAAGTGATTTCATCTGCTGATGCATAGTAGAACGTCTCTTGTTTGTTTGTTTGTTTGTTTACCCAAATATCTGCCCCTTTGCTAATCATTTAAATAAATAAATATATATATATATATATTTATGATGCAGTACAGTAATTCACAGTAGCCTAATTGGGTTAGCTTAACTATTTGACTATGACCTATTTGATTGTCTTTTGCCTAAAATCCTAACTTAACTACTGATTACAAAATTGGGGGCAATGGGGTATAATATTAAATGTTGAATTACCAAAAGGTAGACACAACCACAATGAACTGCCAGGAAAGTTTAGGATACTTTTTTCCCCCTCTCAAACACAGAGCTTCTCAATGTAAATAATGTCTGGTAGATGACACTTGGATATGAAAACAAGGAGGTGAGTGCAAGTTGCAACACGTGGATGTCATAACAATTGTTGGACTAATTTGATAGCTCGCAGGACCTTCAGAATCATTCCTGTTATTAACCCCAACATACACAAGAGATCTTGGGTATCAACATTTGAAGTCAATTTTAGTTGAATGCTCATGAAATTTTGACACAAGGTGTTTGAAAGTGTAACCCCTTAATGGAAATATAATTTTTTTCCCGACCAAATGCATGGATCAAAAGTTATGCTATCATGAATTTTTTGTGCAACCTTTGGGCAATTTCAAGCAACAAGTGCAAAACTCCTATAATTTTGAAATTTGGCAAGTATGTAACTTTCATGATACAACATATAAATATCAAAAAAATAATAATCATATGTAGTGTAAAAATCTCACTCTAGGAGGAGTGAAAGTTTGTTGGTCTTGTTGAGCAAGGTCAAAGATAAACTTTTTCTTCTAACCTCAAACATTACAATCTTTCAATCCATGAAGTCAAAATTTCTAAATTTTTTTACATCACATTCCTATAGTAGTCTAAAACAAATTTGTACATTTGATTTTTTTTTCTTAAACTTTTATTTTTCAATTTTTTTCTCTCTGCCCCCAAAGTGGCAATTTTTCACAATTTATGCCCAATATGTGCCTTGGTCCTTTTGGGGTTAAGATAGGAACACCCATAATCACCTCTTTAAAGTCTTTCAAGAATGTGGACAATATTGTTAAATGAGGAAGTTGAGTTGTAGACTACCAGAAAAACATCTATTGACCAATTGGTTTTTTTGGACTAGTGTCGCCTGTATTAGCTTCACTGCACAGGCCAGATCTTGGAGGGACAGATTCACAGTGGTCAGATTTTGACAGATCTGACGAAATTTCACCAAAAAAACACATTATATCAACCATATATAGAATAGGCTTCCGTTCATCCACCAATGAAGTTTTTGAACCTACACTGAATAGTGAAATTAGGTTGCCCCTCACTAATTTCTCGACATTTGACACTAAATAAATATTTATAGTTACTGTACCAGAATGAACTACTTTAGAATTTCATATTGTTGTATTTGGGACTCATGAATCTCCATGTGCACAAATGGAAATATTTTTAGAAATATTTGTTGACTTTGATGACTTGTAAAGTAACTTTCTTGGGGTAAGGCAACCTAATTGTTAAGGCAACCTAATTTCACTATTTAGTGTAGATAACTTTTGCATGTATAAGTATCCATATATTCCATTGTTACTTGTGTTGGAATCTTTCCTCATTTGTTACCAAAGCATTGATATAAAAATTCGATCTCTGCTTCACGTCAAGAGTGGATGTCCCTCCATTACTTACGGAAATCAGGGACAAGGTACACGAGGCTGCAGTCCACTTGCACTTATCAAGTACTTCTCCCTCAAGGATTTGATTAAATAAACGAGTATATTGCAACTGAGATTTCTAGAAATGACTCGTCGTAGCATCCAACATGCACAAAAATATATATCGTGCCTACATGATGGATTATTTAGAAACCCAAAACTGAAGAGATAACAGAAAGACCCAAACTCCAACGTGATTTTCCGATCAATCTACACCAATTCTTGATTCCAAAGTAGTATCCCTGTTTCTTAAAAACAGGGATGCGTCCCAAACGTGCTTCACTTATTTCCGCATCAGATTACCCAGCGCATGAGAATGATTGCCGAGCTACTGTAGACTGCTTGAGGGGAAAAAAAGAGGATTCGGGTGCATAGCAAATAAGGGAGGAGGTCCATAAAGCGCTGGAAACTAATTTGAGGAGGATCAACAACTTGAAATATTTTTCAGTAAATGTTCCTTGAAAGACAAATAGAATTGGCATCTAACCCAAGTTGTTTCATATTTTTTGGAGCTTAGTGGAATTAGTTATGAATTTTTTAAGTTGAAAGCGTCCACTCCTGAAATGGACACTATTTGTACATTGCTGGAGCAATGAGAGAGCAAAATCTACAAACAGTGTATGTTTCAGGAGGTAGAAACTTCTAGCACCCGAGTGCTTTATGGACTTCGTAACTTAATAAATCTGATCGTGATTCCATTCTGTAAAAGTCAGGCTCTGATTCTTCTCATTAACTGGAGTTTTATCATTAAAAATACGTCTCCACCTTTCGAGGAGATCACCGCACTCGTTACCCAGTATACGAGAGAGAGAGATGAAATATAAATAGGCACTACCTTAAATGTCAAACATTTGGACAGGCCAGGTTCTAATGGCATTACTTGAGGTGAAAGCACTTGTTTCCAAAAGAGATATCTACCTGTGGCTGCGAGCAATGCTAATGCGTCCACTGATTGCACTTGCAGGACAAGCTTCAGTTCCAACTTTCCCTTTTCAACTCTCTCTAAATTGGCATCATGGGCACCTACTGTGATCGGCTCTTTGAACGTGAGAATCGTTTGCGACCAGTGTGTTCAAGGGGAATAGGATGACGTGGTCAAAAGAACCGGTTTCTCTTTGCAAAACCACTCTGTGAAACCGGTATCAAACCAGACAACCAGCCCATGGCACCAGGACACATCCAACCTACTGGATCCTCTGCTTCTATTACTTGGCTTTCACCTGAAGATGGTAGCAACTCCAGCTTGAATTGTGCAGTAAAGTTGGTGTCATCCGCCTTCATTGTGGCAAGGCCAAAGGCCTGCAGGAGGAAAAGTAAATAGCTAATTTGTAAGTCAAAGCAAGTCCCAAACAAAGACTTCGATATTCTTGAACAACGTAAACAGTCAATTTTAAGTCAAAGCAAGAACAAAACAAGAACTTCAGCCCTCGAACCAATGAGGAATCTCTTCCCAAAACAATGAAAAGTCTCCACTTCTACCGTTAACACAATTTCTGGGCAAGGTCGTCCACAATCCCAGTTTACAAGCGCATAAAATATTCTTACTTACCATTCATGAACAGGCTCGTACAAATCACTTGAATCCTCGACAAAATAAAACACAAAACTGGACTGAAGTCTAAAATTACCTGAATGAAGATGTAGTAATAACAACTTTACTGTCGACAACATCTATGATGGGTCTCTCAGTAGCATCACGGACCACTTCGTCTCCAACACACTTCATATTGAAGCCATACACATTTTCCCAGAATGAAAGACTTGTTCTACCTTTGCCAGATCCTGCTACATACTGAAACAACAGCCCGATCAATTTCAATTAAGACTCGAAAATTTCACAACTTGCATAGCTTAACCCGTTCATAGAGCCTTACCATCTCTGCAGTGTCGGGAAGGATAGCACCACCAGGTTTCAACCAGCAGTCACGTGCATTAAGCACAGATGGTAACATAGATTTGAAGAGCAAGCAATACCCCATCCATTCACTGACTAGATCATCCACTCGTCGGATTTCTAGAGGCATTGTTGAATCATGCCAGATACTACAGTCATCACACCCTCTGGATTCGTGGCAACCTTTAAGAAACTATTTTCCTGGGCTATCTGCAATATACCACAAGTCATGGCAAAATTCAAGGAAGACCTAGATCTACGTTCCTATGCAAATTACACGAGATTCTGGAATAATTCCTTGAGAGACACTCGATCCTGCACGCGGTGTCCTCGTAACTAAAGAAAGATGAACAATAAACCCAAAAACTCAGTTCCATGTATTGCCCTACTGATCAAGTTCTCTTCCAGAGAAACCATCCAAATATAGCAATTATATAAATTACTCTAGATCACGAAAACAGAAGTCCATGCTGAGAAATATATCTCAAAACCTCTAACAGGTAAAGTACCTGTGTTGCCAAGGCAATCATTTTTGAGCTTCCATCTACTACAATAACCTTTGAAGCCCCGACCTGTGCAGCAAACAAACTGTGGAGGAATTATGAACAAACCGTCCTTTCGGAACACAAAACTTACCAGAGAAGGGAAAAGCCACGAAGAATGTTTCATACATTAAAACTAATATCTTTACAAAATTGAAAGCGGTACGGAGAAACAAAAGAGGTTCTCTCCACAGTAGACAACCACAAAGTCAAATTAGCCATTGGAAGCAGTCAGTTCAGAAGAATGATTGTACATCTGCAAGGAATTCTTATAGGTAAATTCAACTGAGGAATGCCATGATTGTACGGTAAGTTAATGCATGGGGATGAAGGTCAAGACAGGAACACAGCGCAGTACAGTATTGTGTTTCAGTACCAGTACCAGTGGTGGACATGCAAGACGGGAAACAACAACATTGATATACCTGAGAATGCCTGTGCCACAACCCACATCCATGACCGCTGCATTCTTCAGCAAAGTTGGATTCGCGACGAAGGTATCTTGGTAAGCATCAGTTCGAACCTGCACGAAATTGGCGACATGCCTGCTCATTTCATAACATTCTTTACCAATACAACTGGGGTCACGTTTGAAATATGACGCACATGGGATAAGAAATGCGTAAGCAAGACATGTCAAGCTATCTTCCAAGATCCTTTCCAGATATATCCCTTACAAGCTTCCACCGAGGGATAGTTGCAAATTTAGGCATAAATGCAGGCGTGTTTGCCACTCAAAGACATTTCAAGCCTATTAAACAATATTGTGTCTAGGGGAATGTTATGTTTAAGAAGGTTATCAGGTGGATGGATCCATGAGCATGAAAAATTGCATGCAGTACATGAAACATCACAAACAAAATTGCATGCGGATTGAAGACTTAATTCATGATACGCCAAGTTCAGCGTCCAGAGTTTGCAGTCGCTACCTTGTCAGAATGCATTTCTCGATGAATCCCAAACGCACTGTAAGAACCAAAATAATCTTTATTCACTTTCCGTAGCTCCTTCTTCACCACTTCAGCAAACATAACCATGAGATCTTTCTTATCCTTCTTGGAAAGCCTAGATTCGGAAACTCCACTCGAGCTTCTGTCGGAAGATTTCAGGTCAGCTACGAAACCAGGGGCTTCATCATCCATCAGATAGGAAGGGCACATCCACTGGGCTGGCAAGTTCTTCACGCATGCCTTTGCCCAGAGAATGAAAGACCTTCGTTATATCTGCAAGGTCATTTGAATCCACAGGAGCCTTCGTATCCAAAGAAAAAGGGCTGCTACTCCCCCCATTGCCTTCCAGAAGCTCCTGTAATGCCATGGTCTTGTCCGCAGCATCAAACTCTTCCACACCATCGCCATCATCAAAACTGTAGAGCAGGAGGTCATTCTCCAAGAATGGCATGAGAAATTTGTCGTCTTTCCATTCAGGTGTAATGCTAAAAACTGGCCCCTTTTGCTTCGTGTCAACCGCATGGAGAGACTTTCGCAACTCCAGAATGGCTTCAACACTCTGACATTCCTTTTCATCGGCCTGGAAAAGTGCGTTGCATCTGAGGAGAAAAGAATCTAAACGCACATGAGATGTGCTATTGAGAGTTATTCAGGAAAAGGACACTATAACCGCAAGGACCCTGATCCCGTCTCCTATTGACCGAACCCAAATACGTACTGCAAATCATCTCTTCCAACACAATCCGCTGGTCTTGTGATTAGCAAGTTGGATCCTACATATATGCCCCGAACCTTAAAACCCTAAAATCACCTTCGTGCGTATGAAGTTGACGAGACGTAGAGTGTCGTAGAAATCAAGCCCCGCATCATCTCGAAGCTTGAAAAAATCGAAGGAGTGCACAGTGTTGGAAAACAGCCTTGGGTGTTGGCAGCTCCGTAGAATAGAAGAGGTATGGCGCGGCCCTCTTATTCTTTTTCTTCTTCATTTTCTTCTCCGATCTGCTCCGCTGCCCCTGTTGCTTGACGTTCCTCCCAATCTCCGCTCTCTTCGTCGTCGCTCTCCATTTCTGGTGGAAGTTCTTGTGACGACGCAGCCATCGTCGGAGGTATCGATGCAGATTGTCGAAAAGAAACGCGACTACAGTGTTCTACAATTGAATTTCCCAGCTGCTGTTCAATGACGATCCTGAGATGGACGAGGATTCAGGGTTTAAGGTATACGACCTGTTTCCCAACATGGCCCCAGTGCCCCACTGGCGCAAGATAGGTGACCTATTTTCGTGAATGAGAGGAATATGATGTGGTTTAGAAACTTCATTATTCTGTGATGTCAACGATGCTAGCATATGAGTCTAGAAATGAGAGCTTATGAGTCTTGAGCCTAAGTGTAAGTAGATATTCTACAACTATGGAAGGTGTTTATAACATACATACTTATAATATGAGTAACCATAACCATGTAAGGTGCTTGTAACATAGATACCTATAATATACATATATTATAACTATGGAAGGTGCCTATAACATAGGTACTTACAAGTTAGACACCTATAATATGAACATCTTATAACCATAGAAGGTGCTTGGAACATAGGTACCTACGACATAGACACCTATAATTATAAACATCATATAACTATGGAACGTACCTATAATATAGGTACCAATAACATAGGAGCCTAAGCTCCTAAGCTCAAGATCCTAGGCTCACATACTAGCAACCGTGATTGTGTGATGTATAACATGCTGACACCTAATAAAGTTGTAAAGATCAATTTTTAGTTTTGTGCTTCTTGGAAATAGGTTCGTCTATACATTGAAAACAAGTTGGACAATAATCTACACTTCTTTAATTTCTAGTAATTCCAAACTTGATGTAAAGTTAACAAAAAATAGTGCAATTTTCCTTATTTATATTCCTTGACTAGAGAAATTGACCCCATCATTGCTCAATTGGACATATACTAAATGTGGTTTGATTTATTGTAACTACACTAAGATAGAATTAAGTGACATCAAAGCAATGTGATGGAATGTCTCAATAGGATGGATTCTAATTTCTCAATGAGTGGGCATTGTGCCTTTTAGGGTTTAAGGAATGTACATCCATTATCAACCCTTCCCAAATATGGTACCATTAGCAAACTATAGATTCATAAAAAATTCTTTAAAAGAAAAGAGTTTAATTATTGGAAAATTAATTTTCAAAATAAAGAATTTCTTGTAAAGAAAAACAAAGGATTTAAGGGAATATTCAAGGAGGGGAACTTAGTTTTAAAAAAAATATTAATTATTCGCCTTAGATGTAGGGAACTTGTTGTTTAGTTATAGTATCAAAACTAAAACATGAGCATAAATGGCCAATGAAGGTGTAGTGAAGAAGAAAAAGGTTAATCCTAGTATGAAAGATTGGTGTGACCGAAGCGTTTGTTGGAAATGGATCAACTATCTAAGCCTCATGGACTTAAATGCCAAATTCCATCTTTAAGGATACTATAAAGAACCAACATGTTCCTTTCCTTGAGAATTTTTAGGTACCCATGTGAAGACAAGGTCATTTACCCCACCATAGTTGGGCGGATTGTACTAGTAAGCACCTTGCCAATGCTTGGGTTTGAATTCACAAGTCATGACCATTTCATTGGTGTGACAAAGCCACTTAGCCAAAGCCACAAGTGTAGATGTAGTGAAAGTGAAGTCATGGAGCTTGTGTCAATTTATAATTCCACCATTTTATATGTTCATTATATTCTTTCCAACATATGTTTTGCATAATTTTTGGATGGCCTATTTGTCAATTATTTTTGCTCTCCTAAGATGACAATAGTAGTGAATATTCTTTATTTTTATGCAAAAATTTTCTACATCCATTTCAACATGCCTTTCATACTATTTACTAAGAACATTGTGTTATTTGTTCACCCTAATACTAGCTAGTTTTTACTTAAGCTAGAAGGTTGTTAAATTGTAACCTAAAGGATTGAAGTGTGGTTTTTCCAATCAAAAATCATGTCATCATTTCCCCTGCCTAAGGAAGACAAAATCATTCGGAATGCCATAAGTCATGCAATTTTGTAATAGTTGTTGAATAAGTTCCAAATTTTCGAAGTAGATGAACAATAAGGTCCTATTCACAATTGTAGATGGCAGCAAAGAAAAACTTGAATACACGTCCAATCAATGAGCCAAGACCTCATTGTACATACCATGAAGTTCACCTTGAATCCCATGTCCAAAGCAATGACACTCCTAAAATAAATAAGAAATAAACAAAAACTTGCCACCTCAAGTGTGGCTTACATTAAAAGTTTGAAAACAATTGCTTTTACAAAGATGCCATTTACTAGCATTTGAGCCAACCCCCCAATTGTCACCATGGGGTTCTAAAATTGACACCCTTATTTTTCAAAATTGGGCTTGGTCATGATGATTATGAACCCTACAATGTCCTAAGAATGTCACTTATTGACCTCAAAATCTGCAAGAAATGCATCTTGTGCCACACATCCTTTTCAATGGTCTTATCCAAATTACATGTTGTGGGATTTCAAGAGAGTCTGCTAGATCTTGTGGAAATCAAGCGCCAAAAATTTGATGCTCACAAATTTGGGCCTAAATGTCTTCTAGAACTGCAAAGCACTTCTTTTTTACAATATCAACTTGTGCTCTTGCCAAGATTTCTCTTCTTTCAAGCATTTACAAAATTCAATGTTTCCTTGGTTTGGAGTTCTATCTATGTAAGAGATGTGCACTTCCCATTATCTATTCATGTCCTTGCTTTCTTTGTTTCAATCCATACTTTCCTAACTAATTTTTTTGCTCTACGATGTAAGTGTGGTTGTTAGTGCTTGTAGATTTAATGGTGAACATTTAACTTATTCTTCTAGAGTAGTAGTATTGTACTTTTGCTTCACCTCTAGCACAATCTTAATATACCTACAATGCGATTCCTTCTTTGCCTTGTACTATTTGTTTGTACCACCCTCTTTGACATCACTAGGAACAAATCTTCAACCTCTAAAAGGTATAATTCATCCCACTTGCTCTTGCCATATCCAAATCACTTGTGAAATTTCTTCCTCCACCTTGTGAGTTCAAGATTTGTCCTCACTTAGTTTATGCATTTTTGTGAATAAAATCAGTCCTTCAGATATTTCAAGTCTATTACAATTGTCTTTTAGGTCGAATAGGATAGTTTGACATTAGAATATCTATTTCTATTTGTAGCCTAATATGTTAAGAAGGTTTTTTTGTCCCTATTTTATATAGTTGAAGTAGAATAGGCATAGTTTAGTACAATGGTAGGAAAATAATACATAATGAGTACAAATGATAGCTTCAATAGGATAAAAATGCAACACAATTCTTACAAGACAATTCACAAGATGTGCAAGACAATAAGGTAGACTATTAAGATCAACAAGATAAGTGGTATTGGGGAATAACATGGATTATAGTCTAAACAATTTAATAGGAATCTATCTAATGTGACATGTAAAGCACAACCAACAATCAAAGATGAACTGTCCATTCATCCATCAAGCAAGAAGTCAACTTGCAAGTTTTTCAAGAAACAAAGCAAAGGTGGTGGTGGTATTAGGTAGAGAATTCCTTGCCATCTTAGTATTTTCAAACTACAAATACTCCACAATGTAGTCACAAACTAACAATTATGTTAGCTTTGAACTTTTGAAATTTTCCTACTTTTTTTGAAGCAACTTTTTGTCAAAGCCGTTCATAAATTTGACATTTTGAGATGTATATACTATGAAGAACCCAAGTTTTTTGTTACCTTACTTGACTAAATCTTTTGCCTTTGAATCTTCTTAACTTCAAATTTGTGCACTATTAATTTTAAACTTTAAACTTTTATATTGAAAAATTGAGTTGAGAGTCTATAAAAAAATTACAAGAAAAAAAAATTAATTTTCACTCATTAAAAAATTATTAAGCAGAAGAAGGTTCAAGATTGAACAAAAAAATGAATTGTTAATAGCTCTGAGATGGAATTGAAATAAAATAATCCCACTGGTGAGATTGTTTTAGCAAGAAAATTTAACCCTATCTAATATTTCTTAGAAATTTTTTTAAAATTGTGTTAAAAAATGAATTCTATAAGTTATTTTTTCAAGAAGATGATTTGATTGCCTCCAAAACAAGATTGTCCATAACTTTCTCATCACTAGTCCAAAAAAAATGAATCAAATCTTCAGATGTAGACAAAAATATAATCTTTGAGAAGAAAATTTAAAAAGATTAAAAAACACAATTTTTTTGTATTGTCTTTCAAGATACTTTTTGGACTATGAGTCACATAACTTTTGCTCCCGGGCAACAATTGAAATAAAAATTGCATTTCCAGAAAGATAATGTGATTTCCTATCTTCAAAAAATGTTTCAAATTGAGGTCACAAAAGCCTTCCCGAAACTCCAGGAATCCTCCATAAGGACTTTGGGACTTTAGGAGTCAATTTACACAATTGAGGTTCATATGTAGTGTGAGTAATCCAAGAATTTAGCTCATGGATAGCTAATTGGAATTTATGTGGGTTGAATCTACTTCTCTTAACTAGCAATATGTTGGTTCTTTCAAATAGCAACATGTAATTAGAACTTGTAAATGTCGGTGTTAGCATAGGAATAAATTCAGTTAACCTTAGACCTTAGTAATGCTTGAAAGGAATTATAAATTTTTAATGGAAATGGTAACTTCTTTGAAATGGTTTCATAATGCCATGGAAATACAAGTCCTTAGTTTCCAAAAATCTATCTACCTCTGATCGAAGGTACTTGGACATTGATCCTTATTTTATAAACAATTGAATTTTTTGTCCCATTCATGAGCCCATTCAACAATCATCTATCATCTAATGCAATGAACACCATATGTATTTCATCCAATAACATCAATTACAAAAAAATCATCCAAATCCATTCATCCCCATACATCTTCTTTAGACTCATTTATAGCCATATGTTTTAATCCTAAACCAAGGACATGCATCTTATCGTGAAATTTTTAAAATTTTCATAAGATTTTCTAAAAATGCTCAACATTCACTGCTCATCACTCATTGTTCAACTCTCAATTGATGCTCTTCCCTTTGTGCTCATACTTCAAAAACCTTGCATATGCCATATCTTTAATTTCATTGCTCTTGTCTAATTCTTCAAGTGCTCTATTATTTGTGTATTCTAAGTTTTCATTTGAATCAATAACTCCTTCAACTTTTGGTACATCATGAAAAGGTGGTGCATGCATCATCTCCATGTCTTTCATTGAATATGTTTTCATTAATACATGCATGTCTCTCAACCTCAACTTTGTGTTTGTCACATGTAGTTGTCCAAATACATCTTCATCCAAAACAATGAAACCAACAAGTGCACATCCGTAATCTAGGTTTTCATGGAGCTTGTTCCATTGCAACAATGTTAATCTAAAAATAATTAAAAAATTAAATTTTTGTGAACCTAATCATATCAAAAAGAAGGATGTTGAATACTATTGATAAGTTAAAGCATCATTAATTGTTTGTTAATTGCTCTAGTTGTTTCAAATTGTTATTTTTCCTTTGTGACCATGAGTATGCTTGCAACACTATGTTTCAGTTATCATTACAAGTTTGAAGATGGGGCTTACAAATAATGTTCAATGTGCACCACTTGATGTTTGTTGTTTCTATTAGATGTTTTTTCAATTGAAAAATTAGAGAAAGAACCTATTGCAAGGACTAGTAAGCCACGTAGTCTCCCAATCCCTACTAATGAAAAAAATATATGTTCATCATCCTAGGAATTTGAAAGAAAAGGTCAAGCTCCATGGTGAAAAAATTCTTTTAGCATATTGTTTGATGAATATCACAATTACATGATCAACCAACAAAAAGCCAAAGTTTGGCTAAAGGAGGAAGGATTTTTAGACTAAAGGGTGATTGCAAGAAATATTGGTCCTATTTTGCGTCACATTCAAAGTGACAGAGTTGTTTTCTACTAGAACTTTTGGAGGTAGAGCACAATGAGCTTGAAATTTTTATTGGAGATGACTAACTTTATTGTTATATATTACTTATTTTTTAGAAATTTTAAAAAATCATTTTATATTTAAAAATCAATTTTGCTAATTTGTCACACTTTGGGGTTTAGGGTTTTTTTAGTATTGTGGAGTATCCAAAATTAATGATCTAGAGCTGAAATTTTTGTGGTCTATTTTCATAGGAATTCATGTGCCCACCAAAGGGAATCTAAAAATACATTATTTTATGACCTCCATATTCGTGCAAATAGGGCTCCCTTGCATGCACACTTCTAGACATTGAAGATGGTTTTGACTTCATCTTTTTGGTGAAATCTGATCACCATCAAGTCCTCACAAATTGCCAATTTTTAGGGTTTTTTTGTTCATGATTTTCTATTTATTATCAATTAATATCTCATTGTATCTATTTTCTGTGACAAACTGTCTTTTTTTTCAAATAGTACTATTTTCATACTTACTAGTAGTCATAGTATTCAAAATGGTACTTTTAGCCATCGATTTTTTAGATCAACGGCTGAGATTTCTTGGTTTCCTAGTACTTGTAGTACTCCTAGTACTAAGTGCAAAAATCATTGTTTTGGAAAAATGCTACATAAATTGTTCGGTCTTTTTTACAACTACCCTAAAATGAAGAGAGGAGCCAAGATGAATGGAGGGATGCTCTCAAGATCTAAACAAATGGATTTGTTGGATTTTGAAAAGATACAAATGCTATGGCAACTGATGGAAATTTATTGTTTGTAGTGAGTTGCCCAAAATTGCTATGTTGCCAAAAAAATGTAGCTTGTTTCTTTAGGGGTTAAACTCCTAGATGTAATGCATGGTTGTTGAAGAATGATAGGATACGTAGAAGAGTCTTGTACAAGGAAATTTTGTTCATCATTCATATCTCCAATCATCATCTTCATATTTGGACAACTTTATACAACAACACTAGCATGTGGGCCTAGAAATGCAAGCCTATGAGCCTTGAGTTTATATTTGGTGAGCTTGAAAAAGAAAAAGAAATTGGAATATTAGAGATTATCCTTTCAAATTTGGAGAATAGGTGGTCATGTTTGGAAACAAATTCTATTTTTAGAACATTTTGTTACCTATGATTGCAAATAATACAAGTATTTTATAACCATAGAAGATTTGAAAGCCAAACCAAATCCAAAATCTTTAGCAGAGTTAACCTTTAGGTGAATTTTCAAACAATCCAAATACTTCTTCAACAAACAATCTTTCAAACTATACCATTTTAGAAATTTAGTTTGGGATTCAAGGACTTTGTATTCATTAAATAATGTAGAATTACATAACCTTGCCATTCTTGACCTTCTAAACCATTCTTCAACAATGTGCCTTATACTATTAACTTCCAAATTATAGACTACTTGAATTAGATCTACATGTGAAGACATATTCTAAGAAAAATGATAAGGGAGACCTCTCTATGGTCAGAACAATTGGCCTTCCTAGTTCTCTACTTTGAGATTTTTAGCCTTGAAAAGGAACAACTTTTCACTTCATTCTCTAGAAAAAAAATGTGCCTGCCACAACCAGTTAAACAAAAATTAATTATCCTATAGAGTTGTCTTGCAATTGCAACCATTGTTATTAGCACCATATCTTACCTATACACTATTTCAATTGCAAAACAATTGTAGAATAAGTGTAAGATTATGAGATTGTAATAAAGTTCAAATTTATAATTAATGTGGGCTATTCTCCATCTAGTATTCATCACAATTGTTAATGTGGACAAGGGTGATTGCAAGAAACACTTGCCCTATTTTGTGTCACATGGTGTGTGCTGATTAGTTTTTTGCCCATAACTTTTGTGTTTTGGCTCCAAATGACTCAAGATTTATAGGAGAGGCACTCATGACTATCATGCATCTTCCCTAATCTTTTCATAATTTCCAAAAATAATTTACTATCCAAAAATAGGCCCCGATTCAATGTCACAATTACTAATTTGGAAGTTTTTAGTACTATTTAGAACCCCCCAAAACAAATTTTGAGCTGAAATTTGGATGAGATGGTCTTCTAATAGACTTGTAGCTATTTAGGGAAGGAATTTTAAAAAATAGTTAATTTTTGGTGGTGTGGAAGTCTACAAAGTGAGCTTCTTTCTGCTTGCATTTTGTAACATATAAAATATTATTTTGGTGGTTTTTTTGGTGAATGACCATTGCCATAGGGTTGTTGCAAGTGGATAATTTTTATTTTGTATATTTACTTATTTTTACTATTTTTACTTAATTAAAACATCAAAGTATGTATTTTCTTAAGGCTTAACGCTTTTCTAGTTCTCCTACTTAGAGAATTTTTCTATGCAATTCCTTCCATGGGTACCTTCATCTTAAAGGTATATACATTAATCATATTTTTTTAATTTTAAAAAAATGAATTTTCTAATTTGAAAGTACTCCCAAAAAAATCAACAAAACGCAACAAAATCGACAAGTGTTTCTTGCAATCACCCACAAGTCTATGCTATCTAGAATCCACTGTGTCAATTTGTAGTTGCAAAAAACAATTTGACTAGAAAACAATTGCAACTATGGAAAGATTGAATGGAAATACTTCAACCTCATTGCTGTTGAAAATATTAGACCATAGATAGATGGCAATAGGGATGCAATTGGGATTAGTGACCATAATAGGTCTATCTACCAAAAATGGAGTACTAGATACATTTGTATTTTGTAACAAGTGTGACATAATTTAGAAAGAAAACATCAAGAAAGACAATAAATTTACAAGATTGTTATATATCACAACTCAAACCGTAATAAGTGTCCAAAAAAATTCAAGGAGAGCTCTAGAGGAATTGTTCTCCTTGTGTACCATCTCTCACCTGTCATTCAAACCGTCATGTGTATGCTTAAGGTATGATCTTCAATTTCTAGCTTGACAAACCATCCAAAAACTAGAGTTTCGAATGCTATCCATTGTGTGACATTATTCAAAAAAATGTTGTGCCTCCAATTACGAGAAATATTGATAAAATTCCAACTGAAAAACTGCAACTGTGCTGATGCACAGACAATGTTCCTACTAATGCAGATTACAATACACTGAGTTCATATATCCACTAAATAATCACAGCGCTTGGCTATTTTGAAATGTAAACCATTAGCCAACAGCAAGGTAGACATTTGTCGGTATTTCACAACGCAACCTGGCTCCAGCTGAAACTTGAAGAACCGGCATAGAAGAGCCAGACACATCCGCAGCTGCAGCATCGCCGAGTCCTTGCCAAGGCAAATCCGAGGTCCGGCCTGCATTCATTGTCATGTCCACAGCCCACCCAAAGATCGTCATTAAACCATTCAGTGATACCAAGCTACAGGAACCAAACTAAGTTACAGGAACATGGTCCTTAAAAAATGCAAAAACGTATTGTAAGGCAACTAAGCTGTGGAAGATAGAGCATGTTGAGGTAAGAGCCCATTCCACACACAAGTTTGGGTAAGCGCATTCATTTGCAGGCAACAATCTTCATGTGATGAACATTTTTCACAGCACTCATTCCCAAACTCGTGACTGACTGGAATGGGTCCTTCTACCTCAAAGGATGTCTCATGCTTGTCCACAACCATGCTCTGGATTGACTTGGTCATGAAGAGTGATACAGTTTTGAGAAATCCAATTAACAGCAAAAGAAGACAGATCTTGAGAAATTGAGTGTCAACATGGAAACGAGGAGGGAGGTGGTCATAGTTAATAACCCAGCTCTTCAGCCCTCCTAAATGGCAGTTTGTGACTAGTGGAGTGTAAGACCCCATTGAGATTATGCAAGCAAAGTTTGATGGTATGCACAGTTATACAAAGAACTGATGTAACTTACTGTATAGTACATCATTGCAACAACATCTGAGGTTTGCAAAATATTGAAATGACAATTGATTGAAGACTGGTTGGCTTACTTGAAACGCAGAAAATTTGAAGGGAGATTCCTGCTGGACAACCCCGTCCACAAGCCACCTCTCTGGCTTGAACTCTGTTGCGTCTGAACCCCACAAAGCAGGCATTCGCCCCATTGCATACGGTGAGTACATAACCATGTTGCCTTTCTTTACTGCTGTCCCATCAGGAAATACATCATCTGCCGCGGCACTTTTTATGTCCTGCACACATTCACAAGTGCAGGGGATGGATGTCAGTTCAAGACTTCAAGGGGTCTGCAAATGGAAGCAGTTAATTTGAAAAACAAATTTATTTTTAAAATCTCTGCAAGAACACTGGAGTTTTAATTGAGATGAGACTCAAATTTGCCGGGGTGGTGGTGGTGCAGAGATTCAGTTACCACTGGTACAGCAGGATACAGGCGCAAGGTCTCCATGATGCAGGCGTGAAGATAGTGCAACTTCAGAAGGCTGTCAAAAGTGAGTATCTCCGAGAACTGCAAAATTCTCTGGTTGAAGTCATCTTCCCCAACTAATGGCTGAGGCTCAGATTTGCTGTTGACATTCACAGCTTGTGACTCGGTGTCAAGAGCAAGAAGCTCCTGGAAAATTTTGTCCCCAACATGAGGGTGCACTGTGATCATGTACACAAACCATGACAAAGTGACGGCAGTGGTGTCTCTTCCAGCGATTATGAAATTCAGCAGAGTGTCACGAAAGTTCTTGTCTGTGAACTGCTGCTCTCCTCCTTCCTCGTTCAAGAGCATGAACCTGGTGAAGAGATCGCTTGTCTCCTGCATGAGGGAGATTTTGGAACATACATAAGGTAGAACTGTCTAAATATTTCGCAATGGCCCCTGTTCTATCATATAGGGGCCATTTATGGTCTTAACCTTTAAACACGAAGGAGGAAAAAATGCATCCAGTGAATGACTTCAACATGTAGAAATGAAGAATGCATCTATTCTTTGAGAAATCTATTAAGTTTTGGAAGACAACCCTAGTGTTAGACCTCAAGGTCCTTGCAAGGGTAATCCTGAAACATTGCAGAGGACTAAAATTGTATGATGAATAAGGTTCCCAAAAATTGTAGAAAGGATGAAAAATATGGCTATTCATCCTTGGATTTGGTAACTTTTGGTTGACTACCTTGATGATAGGGCACGCCTTGCTCTCATAAGATTAAATTGTTTGTCGTAGAATATTTTAAACTTTCACATGGTGCAACATGGAAGTAAAGAAAGAGAGCTTTTAGTAAATGATCGGTTGAGTCTTTTTAAAGACAATTCAATTATGCACCTACAGATGGCACTTTGAATTTTGTCTTTAGTAATTTACAAAATTCAATTTCTTTTTAACCCCTAAAGGACCAAACGGTGTTTTTTGGCAACATAGCGATTTTGGGCAGCTCATTACAAATGGAATTTTTATTTTTTTTCTTTGAAATTTTCACACAACATGTGCTCGAGGAGTAGCTTTAAGACCCAAAAAATTTCATAACTTTTGAATACATGGTTAAAAAGTTATTGTATGATATGTTGTTTTCATTGCTCTACAGGCAGCCTAGGCAACAAAAAAAACTTCTTTAAAAATCACTTTTTTTTAAAATAAAAATTTGAAATTTATTTTTCTGATATATATATATATATATATGAAAAGCTTTGAATCATTCCATTATGAAGAGTTTTAGTTGTGGATAGTTTGTGGGTAGTAATGGAATCTCTAATCTAAAATAAACTTTGAAGACCTTTATTTAACTCAATTTTTAATATTTTTGTGAAAAAATAAAAAAGATGAGGTGTAGATTGTTTATTACAACAATTTAACCATTGGGATTGACATTTTTCAATTCCATAAATAAATTATTAACAATTTAGTATTTTGAATCATTCTCTACTTCTTTCAACTTACTATTTGTTTCCTATATGTTGTACAATTCCAAATGATCTAAAATTTTTCAAGCATGTAGCCAACATGAATTGGAGAATGAATCCAAAGAGTTACATTCATTTTGGACCTTTTTTCATAATGATCTGACCTTGTGAAATGCAGCTGCCCGAATTTTTGCAGGGCCAAAAACTGGCTTTTTGTCACTTCAAATGCTAATATCTTGCAATCCAAACTGTGGAAATCTCTGAAATTTTTTCTGCATCTTCCCAAACCAGCTTACTACAAGATCCTACGGTTACATTTGTCCCCAAATGTATTTTTTCTAAAATTTGATACTTGTACTAGAGATGACAATTTCGGAGCATTTTTGGTGAAAACATAGTCAAATACCTCTAGGGATTAATTAGGGTCCAAAACGTTGACTCTTGCCATTGAACACAACAAACAAAGTGGTCAATCAGTAATGAACCCAACTCATTTTTATTTTACTAATGTTTTTGGTATTTGTGTCATCACTGCATTGTGACAAATTATCACTTCTCACTCACTCATGAAATGAATTAATTGTTTTGCTTCAGCAGTAATCGGTGCACCTCCACCCCATATTTATATTTTTTTTGAAGCTGTTGTGACTGCAATGGATATGGGATATCAACATGGTACATGTCATCAATATTAGTATTCCATATCTCATGTCCATACCCGTCTCCATACATCATACAATACTAATATATTATGTATACAATATCCAAACGTATTCCGTATATCATATTCCATATCAATATTAGGTGATCATAAGTATCAATATTATATCCATTTTTGAAGATCGACAGTAAGTTAGAGGAGGGAGGTTCAAGTTTTTCTGGAAAAAAACAATAGCAGATGGTTCAATGCCACTGCTCTTCCAAAAAAAAATTAAATCAACCGTTACAGATTTCCAATTGGGGGGGTTGTCTCCCTGAAAATCAACAGCTGCAAATTTTCAATGGGGTCCATTTTTCCCTTGAAGATCGACGGCTGCAGATTTTTGATGAGGGGGGCAGGCAGTAAGCTGCCTGCATCTTTTCGGTACAATGTCATTGTGACACACGGAGTCACATTAACGTTGACATGGAAAGAGTATAAGAGTGTACCATGTATGGTCTTAATCCTTATTCTGGCAAACTTCAGTGTGCAAGGATAGGATTTTAGTTCTTCGTATGTTTTAACTCTCGTTTGTAGTTTCAGTTTCTTTCCACCGTGTCTACGAACACATGGGATTTCTCTGGTGGATATGGAAGATCGCAATCTTCTCTCTTCACATGTTTGCAAGCCTCAGCTAGGTTCATAAGAAAACTTACATCATATACGGGAAGACTCTACTCAGCTCTGAAAGAGAAAAACCTTGAAAGCAAATTCAGGTGCACTTACCGAAGATTGAACATCCTCTTTCCCGACACCTTTTGTGCTCCCGAACAGCTCCGATTTTCTGGCCTTAATGACACTGTACGTGAAATCATTCACCACCTTTGCACTGGCCACCACAGCAGCCTCATTGCCCACTTTGAGAACTCGCTGCAACTTCCAGAAGGGATTCGCAAACCTTTTGGAAATGACCTCATTTGTGAAATCAAACGCCTTGGCGAATGACACTTCCGGCAGCCCCGGCTTCAGCGTGTGAATCTCGTACCCGAACGCTATTTTGAAGATAGAATCCAAAGTCAACCTCATGAACAAGTCCTGTAAAGGTCACGTTCATATTGCAATCATATATTTTTTGTTAGGCTTCTGGCCAGGAAATGGTGTTCAGAAAATCCTTGAAATTGTAAGCAAGAGGGTGCTTCTTCAAACTCAATTGCAATGGTTTTGGAAAGAGAGTGGTATTTGAAACGCCAATGCACTGATTTTCGAAAGAGAAGGGGTAGTCTTGAGAATATACATAAAGATGCATGTCTTTAGAATGTTCCCATAATTTAGATAACATTCTTGCCATAGTTTAAGATTATTCTTTGAGTGCATTTCCAAAACTGACCCTGTATATTTCTGTAGTTAAGAGTTTTGCGGCTAATTATGATTTTATTTCAGTAGATGCCTTATCCATGTTGTCTCATAGCTTTTAAATTTCACAGGTGACCACCAAGCTAAGCTCAAGCAAAGGTATGATCGAGAAACTGACCTGCATGTCTAGTGGCTGCTGCATCCTGCAAGCGTTGGTGATGATTAAAGCCACTTTCACGGAGTTATCTCGAAAGACCACAGAGCTGAAATCTCGCAGCTTTCGGGAAGCGAACTCAAAGCTTGCCGTCTTGCGCTGCTGCTTCCAACTCTCCCCATCCACGTTGAAAATGCCATCTCCCAGAAATAGTTCAAAGTTTTCGTGAAACCTTTCCCCCTGAATTAATTAGCAACAATTCAACATCGCATTCAACAACTTCGAAACTCGTCTTTGAGCACTCAGGCGAGTTGTACGCCCGAGTACGCAAATTTTGTATCATACGCAGGGGTCCTGGCATTAAAATGGAAGTGTAGAAAATGTTGGGTTATGTAATTATGAGAAAAAAATTCACAATACATATGAAGAATTCCATCACTTATGCATAATTTTCAAAAATCTATAAAAGAAGTTCCCCCAAATTAAAATTAAAATTCATTCATAGTGTTTTATTTATAATAATAAAAAATGAAATCTTTATTAAAAAGTCCAAAATGTTGGGTAACTTGTCCCACGATACATGTATTAAAAAAAGTTATATAATTGGTTTTTTAATGCTATTATTGTCCTCAAAGAATATTCATTTCATGTATATAATTCCATTTTTGGATTACTTGTTAAGAGAGCTACAAGAGTTTTATACATTGAAACAAATTCAATCCCTTGAAATTGGACTAAAATGCATTATAAGTGATTATAATAACCTGGGCCATATAATATGGGAGTTGAGTACCCGGGATTTCACACTCTGTGAAGCAAACGATACTTACTTATACCTACTAAGGAATTTAAGGACTTTCTGTGACATATTTGTATCGCAAAGCAGATAAAAAAAACATGGAGCCAGCACCAGAGGAATCCAAAAAGTCCACTATAGTGTGCAACTATGCAATTAAATAAGAAATTGTGGCTATGGACTCTTGGATTTCGCTAGTGCAAGTTCGAGCAATGAAACGTCACAGCGTTGGAAAAAAGTTGAAATAATCACGAAAGAGTTACACATCGGACTAAGTATATCTCCTCACAGTATACCGGTGAAACTACCTGATAAAGAACTTATGGTCAATTTCATTAAAATGGCGGTATTATTCCGCCATTTTTGACATACTCTGCGCCATTTTAATGGAATGTTGCGCCATTTCATCATCATACCGCCATTTTAATGAAATTGACCATACTTGCACTATGCCCACTGCTCTATAAATTGCTATCAATGTCACGAATGAGCGAGTCCTAAAATGTGCAATAAGCCACTGAGAATGCAGAAAATTCAATCGACTTACCTTCGGGTAGTTCGCAAAGTTAGTCTTGACAATGTATTCCACATTGGCAGGGTCAGCCGTACAGACGTAGTTCACGTTCACCGTTTTACAGCCAAAAGTGAGCCCGTCTCGGAGGAAATAAAACACCAACAAGTCGTTGAACTGGTGAAAATTTCGTAGCACTTCCACCGTCGCCCCTACCAATTGCGACCAAATGCACCAAAAGTATATCACCGGATTACAAATATGAACCCCGACCTGATCAAAAACTCAAACAACTACACAACAGAAACCGAAACTCAATTCCTTCAGAACCAAAGCATGACTTCCATATCCGAACTATAGCAGGCCTGCACAACCCAAAGATCAATGAGGAGAAATGTTTTACACTCTGAGGGATCGAAAACGGATGAAGCCGATGGTACCTAGAATGGGCCATTGCACAGGCCCTTTGCGTCCTCTGTGCAGCACCCAGCGATCTGCAATCGCCCACAGGAGGTAAGCCAGGACGGTGCTGAAAACTACAGAAACCACCGTGAGGTTGCTCATCCTCTCCGCAAGCCAGGATCCCCATTGTTCCATCGCCTTCTTACACAACCAGTACTCTGCAAATGAAAGTAAATCAAGATCTCTCTCAAAACACAAACTAGTGCAGCCTGGCTCCGCAGTCTGTTGCACGTACTGAGAGTCATGCGGCTTCGGAGACGCCTGGAGTCGCTCCCGGGGATTAAAGTCATCGACAGGAGCTGCTCCGCCTGGGTCCACTCAGAGCTCCAGAAAACTCAGAGCCCCTCCTAGCTGCGGCAGACGTCACACTATTCACGACACTGCTCAAGCACAGTTTTCACCCTTGAGTAGCTGCTGGGCACGTGGCTGGGACGTACCTCGCTGGGAAATTATTCCATCCCCAGGAGCTGGCTACCGCCCGCATGCAGCCTCATGAGCAGATCACTGCAGTACTGAAGGCTAGGCGTAAGTGAAGCTCTGTAAAGCACTGAAAAGCTTGTGCAGGTTCTACTTTAGTGGAATTATTTCAAGCGAGATGGTATTGATTCTGTGAGAACCTACGAAGAGGTAAACGAAGCACGCCCAGAGGGACATGTACTGCGCCCCAAAAATCCAGTCCGCTACGTCATGCCATCGTCAGCACAGCAGACAGTGTCAGGCTTGCGGCGGGGTCGATTGACGATGGCCTTCTCCCTCGGCGCTACCCTCCTCGGCGTCGTCTTCATCTGGGGCCTCCACTCCAACTAACTTAACTGAACCTGCTCAATTCTCCTTCAACTGTCATGCTCCAATTTCTGATTTCACAAATCGACGTTCTTCTCTCAAGACTGACCATGTCATTTGTCGTTCAGCTTTCAAGGTTTAATTCCTGGTCAGGCAATGTTCTGTATGCATGATACGACGATGTTCTGTCAAGGCAGGTGCTCGATTTAACTGGTTGATGAGTTTCTGGGAGAATGTCATCTTACTTTTGAGAGAGTTGATCTGTAGCTTGAAGTCAACTTTCCAAAGAAGAGAATTTGGGGCAGGACACGTGATCATGAACTAAATTTCTCTTGCAGGGTGTTGGAGATCGAGTTGTTTAGTACTCGTTATTTTATTGTTGGTTTCTAACATTGTTAAATTGGTTGGTTTGTTGCTCTTTGTCCCTTCAGGCCACTTGTGGCTGGAGGTATTGTACTACATTGCAATAAAATTCTGTTAACGGAAATTTCGTTAAATTGGTGATATTCCATTAAAATGGCGCCGACAGTGAGTGAGGAAGGAAGGAAATGCATGGCGCTTGAGGGAAAATTTTAGGCCTTACCAAGTTCTGTAAGCCCGTGGTGCAATTATGGAAAAATTAAAAATTAAAAAACTAATATTATATATATATATATATATATAAATATGGAATCTGATGTGGCATTATTGGTGCCACGTCAGCAACATATCAGATTGTTTGCCCCTAAACTTTGAATTATCTATCCATCATTTTTTTCCCCTTCTTTCCCTGTCTTTGCAGTGCATGGGGCTGAGAATCTAAAAGTTGCACCCCTTCCTTCGTCTCAGGATTTTCCTTATTAAAGTGGCACTACAGGTGCTGAAATATGTGAAGGAGCCATGATTCAAGCTTCTCACAGTCATAAGGTAAAACAGCCCATTACAGACCTTTTGCCCATTACGGAACTGTATGAAAGAGCCCATTACAGTTTTCATTTAGTTTTTGAGATTTGGGTGACATTCAATGTCTTAGCCAACTGGAATGGAGCAATTAGTGACTACAATAGGAACTTCCAGTTTTTTAGTGTTAGTTCACTGCAAGAAGTCCTTTTTTCAAGTCTTTTGTGTTAGAAAATTTTGTGACTGTAATAGGTAATCTACAGGTTGTGATGGACTGAACACTTTTAGAAATTCATAACAAATTCACATTTCGTCCAGAAAACATTGTTCCAAATGCTCTCGCCATTTCTATTACTTGACTTTCTCTGGTAAAGAGAGTAAAAAATTTCCGAAATGACAAGAGGGCAAAACCCCCATTTGGTTTGTAATGGGTTGTTTTTACCTTAGTTGGCACAATTATGACCCTCCTTGCATCAAGGATTGGCCCATTCATAATTTTGAAATAGTGTCTTGTATACAATTTGACTTGCTATGATGAAATGGTACGAGATGAAGTCCTAGACTAATGTTATCGAACAATAGGACTTGTGTTTTTTTCATGGCTCCTTCATTTTGGGGGATTCGAATTGAATGAGGCCAATTCACAGTATCAAATTTTGAATATGTAATTTTGTGTGCAATATTTGTATGTATTGGCTCTCCATGATGGAGAAAATGAGGTTTTGGAAACATTGCGGCAACAATGCATAAGGCCATTGATGATTGTCTGGCATTTTTTAATACATTTATCCCCTTCTCTTTCCTACACACTTGAAGCTATCCATTTTTTTAAGCAATTGGGCATTTAATTGCCTACAAAAATCACACTAACTAGGATTGTAGATTACAAGACAGAAGCTACATTGAATTCCAAGTCTATGAGGGTATGAGGCTCAGAGACCATGATTGGTAGACGTACTCGTGATGGTGAACTTTAGCATTTGAGCTAGAAGGAAATGGACAAATTGTCCTGAAACCGGAATTATGTAATGTGTACCAATGATAACGCCAGAGAAAGCACACCAATTTGGCTTCTGTCTAGGAACAAGCCAAACTTTGTTTAATATAGATTAAGATTTTTGATTAGGATTCTCCCATGTAAGCATCCTATGGTCTGCAGCCTAGCTTCAATTCAAACACGCAGATTTGGAACTTCTCCCTAGCAACAAGGAAGAACGGATGGATGATAGGATCGAAAGATACAAAGAAAGACTCTTTACAAAATAAGTAGCAAACAATACATGCCATTGTTGCCAGCTCCACAAGTATGAGCCAAGCTACAAGTCTTGATGACTAGGATGTCTATTACATCTATCACTGCCTTCTTCGAGGAAGGCACTAAAGTCTAGTACTACATTTTATGTTGAATTGTAGTCACTCGTACAGCTTTGGTACTCCATTGTGAATTTCATGCTTGTTTTTATTTCTATAGAAGGTTGAGTCCAACCTCCTTGGGAAAGCCCTTGGATGAGTTTACAATCCAATCATCTTGTAAAAGCCATGGAAGAATTGTGTTGATGAGCATTCCTTTTTCTCAAAGAGGAATGGATGTTCTGTGCTCGGCAACATGGTGGGATTCTAGCTTGTAGAATGTCATCGGGAGGTTGTTGCAGAGCACTCTGAGGACCCAAGGGAAATGCTCATCCATTGCAGTTCGAAACTGATCTGGACACAGTCTCCGTTCTTCACTCGAGTTCTCCCTGAACCCATCCGTAGTGTTGCGCAAGAACGCGAACAAGTGTAGACCACCCATGATCGCGTCCGGGATGTCCACAATAGAAGCCAACTTCCTCTCCAGATAACGTTGAAAGAGGATCAAAGACCGTTGAGGACGCACTTGACAACAATTTTCGATGAGCATGAGGGCGCACAAAGGATCTCCGATGTGCAACAATGTTGACATTCGCATGAAGGTCTTCCCCCCGCATCTTCAACAACACAACATGTGAACCAACAACCCATTTTTTGTGTTCCTTGTGCTTCTACACCCTTGTAGGCAATCACTTGGAACTATGTACTGCTGCCGTCTTGGAGATAGGTCCGAAGAATTTGTGTCCCAACACTTGTTCTCAAAACATGACATTAGCTTTCTCATGGATGTGCATCATCCATCTCAAAGCGAGGCGATGTTTACTTGAAGAAGCACGTGCATAGTCGCATGTGACCGATCTACATCCACGAGAAGTCTCATGTCGTGCTCAGGGAACAAGTGCTAGGACAAAAATTCTTTGGACCCATCTCAATCCGACAGCAGGAAATAGGTCCGAGTGATTGCCTACAAAGGCGTCAAGGCATGACAGGGTTTGTCAACGGATCACGATTGAGAACATGGAAGTATCATTGAAGATGTTGGGGGAAGGGACTCACGTCCAACATCCACATCGTTGATCACACGTGGAAGGTCCCTACAAAGTCCCCGGACAATGTTGACGAGTGTGTGCCCAACTTTTGAAACCCTCTCTCCACATAAGCTGAAGAAGGAAGGTGACTTCTACTGTGGACCTCCTAAACACGACCATGGATGGTCCGCACTCGTTGACGCTCATGCGCCACACTATGAACGAGTTCAGGAAGAATTCAAATCAAGCACAAAGTCAACACCTAGAATCGGTTCGCACTGCAGTGGCTGAGCATTTTCCTCAGATCTCTCAAAGCGCCTTGCAATGACCTCACAATGACATGAATGGAAAGACACACCCGTATGTGTTGGTGAAATGGCGATCATTATATGGGTTGCCCTTATTATTTGCAATAGCCAATAAGGCTCTAGCGAGGGGTGTAAATGTGTAGTGCTATAATGGTGATGACAACAACGACCTACTGCCAATGTTGTCATTCAGAGAACAATGCTAGCATGGAGGACAGTGCTACATATGGCGAGAGGACTAATGCTACAATGATGTGGGGGAATTTTGTATATTTTCTATTCATTGAAAATGTAATCAAGTATATTGCAATGAAGAATACGGAAGGTTACTAATTTTATTTCTATAGTCCCCAATGATGTAGAGTGCAGGCGGAAGTCATCCACGAAAAAGCCCAACTCCATGGCAAAGTCAATCGCTTCATCAGCTCCACAAAACAGCGCAAAGTGCCAAAGAGTACTGAAGGAACCTGTACACTAGAGCGAATGATGAGGACCTTTCACTGACGCAACAAATTCCAGTCTGAGAGCTCACTCCATGGCAAAGCGAGCCCAAGATGGTGAAAAACTGTTTCTCCATCAAACATTGTTTTGTTTGTGGATAGTAGATGTGCCAAGATGAAAAGAATATTTCATGGAGCAACAGTTTTTCACTAGCCTAGACTGACCGACATGTAGTGAGTGAATAATAGACGGACGACTATTCCATGCCATCCACTCCAACTGAGCTTACACGATTCTCAATAGACTCCAGAACTATAGAGCCCAACACGAAATACAAAGATCACGACTTTAAGAGAACACTGACCTGTCATCAGACGCCAGTGGAACAGAGTACGCTAGGGATGAGGCTTGCCCGTCAAGTGGAGAAGATTAGACCACACGGTCTGATGTGGGCCCCTCTCCATCATCATCCGATAGTTTAGGGTCATTTTGGACCAAGCCTTCCTTTTTTGCTCAGAGCCAAGCGGATGTGACGTCCAATCCCGCCTCTTCCGGCGTCATGCAACCACTAGAAGAACCCACTCCTTCGATCATTCGGATTCACCTTCGCTTCCCTCGCTTGTTGCTTAGTCGGAATCCATCGCCAACACTCCCGCCCAATACGTGAACGCAGCGACGAGTGTGCACATGCATGATGTCGATATCATTTTGGAGTCTTATAGTTGAAGTGGTCGTGCCCGCAATGTTGGTAATGGCCTACGAACTCCGGATACTCTAGCAACAGCGTCCTGTCCTGGAAGTGTGCACACACACGCACTTTGAGTCCGAATTTCGTCTGCCTAAGAGGTACGGTAAGGTGCACAAAATACACGGGGTTCTCGGACAAGTATTGAGAGACGCTTTGTCTGGAATTCAACAGGCCATCCAAGTATGGGACCACGGTGTTATGAAGAGTAACGTCGTGTTGGCCACTAATGTACGCTAACAGGAATATGGCATTGTGCATGGGATTGAGCATGTTGCTCTCAGGGCAGTAATCAATGAGGAGGGTGTTCGAAGCATTCGCCCTGAAGTTCCACCATCTGAAATTGGGTTGCCCCCAGACGGTCTTGTGCAACACTTTGAGACAAAGCTGCCCCTCTGGATGGTCCGCGAATTCTATGAGAGTGTAGTCCCGGAGGTTAGGGTTAGACGAGCTATGCGCGGGGTGTGCAGGACAGCTGTTCTTGGGCAAGCGAGGTCGAGGGGGACACGTACAATACCACCAGGGGTGTCTCTCGACAATGGTCGAGCAATCCTCTAACGTGAGAAGGGGCATTTTTGCAAGGCACTCGATGCCTCGAAACAGGAACTCCACCATGGGCAATGCCATGTCCCACGGTAGTCTCGTCCAAATGGCGAGGCGAAACCTCTCATCCATGTTCCTAAAGAAGGAGCGCAACTTCGGGCGACAATACAGGGTATATTCCCTGAACACATGGCGATTTCTAGGACTGAAATTCGCCTCACACGGTGTTGCACGCATGGGCCCGGGACATGGGGGCGGGGGACGTGGTGGTTGGGGTCTGTCGTGCTCAATGTGACCGAGAACGCCTTCTAACTCCAAAATGATAAAATAACTCTTCTAAGCGAAACGCGGACGAGGGGTCGCGGATACCGGCAACAGAGCCTGCGTATACGAAACCTTGTACTCAAAGTGGGATTCTAGACAGCAAACAACGGAAGCCCACAATAATAGGAAGATGCCACACGGACAACGACATTCAGAGTACTACAAGGGGCACCCAAGGCAATCGAACCTCACCTTGACTGGTACATCCATAGCCTACGTTGGAACGGGGGCAATCATAGCCGCATCGGAAGGGGCTGCAACCAGAGCGAGGACCTCTTGGATGACGGGGGTATCGAATGGAACCATGATGGCGTCAAATGGAGGAGCCACGGTGGACGACGGAGCCACAATGCAAGCAGATGCCGGAGCGACGATGGAGGCGACGACTAGTTTCGGTTGCTCGCATGAAGGGGAAGTGACTAGACGGGTTGTAGAATCCTTGACCGGCACAGTAACTGGAGCTGTGCTTCTAGGCACAAGAGCATCATGGCCCTGAATGGAAAAATGATACATGTTCAATGACTACCATGTCGAACGCTGCAGACTACATGCAATGTAAAAGAAACAAGCACATTCTGGATTACAAAATATGCACAATGTATATACAATGAATCATTCGCAAGTTTGTCCATGAATAATTCACAATATTTACATTTGACTAGGCCTTAGGTCTCGATGGAGAGTGACATCCTCACTACATAGGAACTCGCAAGCAATGTGACTAAGCATCTACTGGCGCTCTACTCTCGCAACGACCTTCGATCGTCCTGACCCATCACCTTCACATAGCACCCACATCGCGAATTCTAACTAACATGACATGTGGATGGAGGGCTATGTGGAGGGGTTACGCACCGAGGATGCATCGACATTCACCATCGGCGATTCCTCCAGTCGCTCGACGTCGAGCACGACTTCCACAAGCGGAGACGTGGTTGGCCCAATGGCGGGGATACACAACTCCATAGCTTCTATCTGTGTGGTCGCGGGGGCCTGTGTCACGAGGGCAGGCTACTCGTCAGAGGTTAGTCCACGGACACGTTCCATCAGCCAAGTCCATGTCCAAGCTGTAGGGGTTACTGTCGTCGATTTGTGGATAATGCACGGGCACAGCTACAACAGGAAATTGACTAAGGTTGAGGTCATCTGCATGCATTTCGGGATCGACACTCACCAAAGGAGTGGATGGGACCATTGTCGAGACCAACGCCACAATCGAAGCTGCGGAACCAGCCATGGAAGGAGAGGCCGGAGTGGAGACTCCCGAGATATTATGGAGTTTACATCGTGGGTTCGTTAACTCCATGGACATGGGAGTGGAAGAAGAAGGGATGTTTGTTGGAGTTAGCATCTCCAGCTTGGCGGTGAGGGTCCTCAAGAACGCATCTCGTTCGGCAGCTATCTTGGCATTTTTCACCTTTAGCCTCTCTGCCTCCGCCTTTGCCTCCATCTTCTTCCTCTTGCACTTCTCCTTCTTCTTCAACTCCCTGAGCTTCTCTTCTTCTCTCTCCCTCTCCCTCTACTCTCTCTCCCTCTTACTATCCTCCAAGTTTTGTGCCAAGAGTTGCGCCATCCGTTCCGAAGCCTCCAACTTGGCCGCCCCCTTCCTCGTGGCTTTATCCACGATGCGCTCAATGAAGTCATAATCGAGATCGGGCTTCACATCTGGCTTCGATTCTCAGCTTTCGACCGAAGATGTCCCCAACATGTTGTGCACGAGTTTCCTCCGCTCCTATCTGTCGCTTTGCATCATCTCGATCCGTGCCTCCAGAACAATGTCATCAATGTCCTCGAGCTTGATCACGTCCTTCCTGGGATTCTCCTCCTCCAACATATTCATCCGCCTCTGCATGGTGTCTATCTTCTCGGCTCGGACGATATCAAACCGGGACGGCATCAGAGCAGGAACTAGAGTCTACGAGTGCACAGTTTCATCGACAGTGGAATCATGAGCGGGGACGTTAGTTGGAACAGAAGATGACATAATGGCAGAAGTGGGAGAAGAAACAGACGTTGCTCCGGACGTCGATACCATAGCAAAAGATGCGGCCGAAACAATTGAAGAAACAGCCTGCATACTCAACGAGGAGTAGCCTGTCTTCTCCATGACCACGGGAGGAGGCACCTTGAATACAGATATAGGAGTTGCGCCTACATCTTCAATCGAATCAGACCGCGCAGTCTGATTCACTAGAGGGGTGCCTCCAACAGACTTGGGTGTTGCCTGTGATGGTGATGCAATTTCCGAACCTCCACCAATACTTGGTACATCAAATCGTGTGGTCTGATTCACGGGGTGTGTGCCTCCGGACTTCGGTGTTGTCGCCTGTGATGGTGACGCAATTCCTGACCCTCTACAAACGTTGGGTACATTAGACCGTGTGGTCTGATTTGATAGAGAAGCTCCGCATGTAGAGAAGCCAGCTTCCTCTTCATCCTCGGAAGATACCAAGTCCGACACAGTGGACGCTTGGACCACATCAGACCGCATGGTCTGATTTATTGCAGCAGCCATGGCCGATTCCTCTACTATTGATGGCCGCGCTATGGACCCCCCTGAGAACATGAGAGGCTCAGGATCCAAAACTCTTTCCTCCACCGGATCCTGTGTACTTGGAATCTTGTCGACGAGATCAGACCGCGTAGTCTGATTTGCATCCCCTTGAGTAGGCGTCTACTTATTCCCTGGAGCGCCCTCGTGGTCGGAGTTGGAGTCGGTGTCCTCGTAACGCAGGTAGGGATCTAGTTTTGCATCCATGTCAGCTACTTGATCCTCTTTGTCGATGACTTGGGGATTTGCACTCGACTGCCCGGTCGTCGGATTTTGCACACCTTCTCCGAGGGGAGGACGTTTCTCGCACTCGAAGTTGTCGACGTATTCATAGTTGAGAAGGTAGTCTTCAGGCATGAGAATGTCCGGCCACATCGCACATCCGTGATCCATATGGTAGATGTAGAGAGCGCTGGCAATGCTGCCCTTCACCTGATAGGACACGGAGCTTCGTCCCAACATCTGCGAGCAATTACAATATGTTAGTCGTGCAATTGGATTCCTTGACAGTGAATCATGTCATAGATATTGAAATACTGAGACAAACTAGAGGCAGGAGGTTTACCGAGCATGCGGAAACAGCCTTCGCTCCAGCGAAAACGAGCATGACTGTTCCTTGAAATCGGCAAAATCGATCGATGAAGCGAATGTAGACCTTGTGACGTAGCTCTCAAAGAGCAAGGTACTTCTGATGGTCGAATTAGTATGTCTCCCTCGTCTTAAACAGCTCTGTGTCCAAAGCCTCATCATCTTCCGCCGACAATTCCGTCGTGGAGTCTCCCATCATGACGTCTGAGTTGACGAATCTGATCTTGGACAACTCCACGTACATGACCCTCACGAGTTCTCGATTTGAATGGCACGGCTCTCCCTTGGCGAAAATGTAGGATGCCTCACGTTGAAGGATATGATGTGGGAGGAATAATTTGACCATCTCCTCCACGTGATGCGCCCTGGACTTGTCGTAGATGATCATCCAGGTATGCATCGCCTGCGAGATCACGTCCCCAGATTCCTTCTCTAGCGATTCAAGTATTCTTCTATATCCCATAGAAATTTCTACATCGGCCACTCAGGGAAACAATCGGAAATCCATGATTCCAACCTCGCAGAACCTTGGTTTGGCCGGACCCGTGTGGTTGACATACCACGTATTGTTCAACTTGCGGTACCACAAACGCTCCACTTCGAAAGCATTAACCTTCCCCCTTCGCCACCTACAGATTGTAGCTCGTGACATTTTCCACAGCGTCCGAAGTCGGTCTGTATTGGTCATGATCCGCTCCATGCACTCCATGAGGTCACCCAGCTGCTCCTCCTTAGCCTTCCCTGACCCGCACTCCTTATTCAGCCAGCTTTTCGTAGCCGCGTTTCAGAGCGCTTCCATGTGATGTCCATTGATGGATAGTTTCCCCTTGAGTGCCTTCTAGGCAGGCGGCGAGAATTCTCCGTATTCGAAAACCAGCAAACCCTCGTTGATCTTGTCCTCGATAGCGCATTCGGCGATTAACTTGGCCAACACGAGCTTGTGCTTTTTCATAGTGGCCCAGGCATTGATGGAGAGCACTTGAGTCCATTTCTTCACCTTATCAATATACACCCTCGGCGGTCTCTCCAGAATGCGCGTAGCCAATTCGCCGATGCACTTGTCATCCAGATCCAACAGTTGCTTCAGCTGGTTGTGATTGACAGGATCGCACTTGAAGGGGACCAACGACTAATTGCTATTTCGTCTCTCTTTGAAGAGTCCAGCCATGTCGAGGTCCCACAACGTCCCTTGCTCGTGGCTCCGGAAGACAACTTCCCACTTGCTCCACATCTTGTCGGATGCCATGATGAGCCTCCGCTCCCCCATCCGATCGAAGTCGATGCTCTTCTTCGAATCCTCCGCTGCTTTAGCGCTCTCTATTGATTCTAGGCTTTGCATAGCCAGTTCCTTGAAAGCCTGTAAAAGAAGACGAACTGAGAAGCTGCGAATATCGTATAACATGGCTAGCTCACTTCAGACCACGCGGTCTAAAGTACATTGAAATGCAAATTCAAACGGAACGAGAAATAACGAAGATCCAATAGAAATTATAATCCAAGAACAATGTCTTTGGAGCACTGAGAATTCTAAAACCCACTTTAGACTGCGCGGTTTGAAGTAGATTGGAATTGAAATTCGGAGAGTATAAATTTAATATGGTCTAAATTTTTAAACAAAATGAAATTCTGTGGAATGAAATTGACAAGGCTCAAATGTAAATCAAACCGCACAGTCTGATTTGTAGACTATCATCCGCTTACCTCATACTTTTTGAAGGCTTCCTCGTCGCCCGCCGCTCTCTAGTTTTTTCGACATTGCATCGGCCGTCCCGCATTTCTCCATAGATTATGGCAATGGATAATTGTAGCTAGAACCGAAGATAAGTATGGACCGTCGACATTGCCATCGTTACACTTGCAGGAAAGTGCGTGCAAATGATCCTTATTCTTGGTCTACACAATCTCGCATTTCCAGGTCTTCACCTTATCAATGATGGATTTGTCATCGCAGGTGTAGATCCGCTTAATAATTTGTTCAGAGGCCTTCCACGAGTGCTGCTCGTTGATGATTCTGAATGGCTTCGCTTTCAAGCACTCTACCCACGACTTCAGCCTTGTTAGGGTGGCGGGCATCACCGTCAGAGTATGCTTGATGAAGTTCACCTTCACCATGCGCCGCAGAATAGACTCGACACCCTTGGCTTCCAAGAGCCTGAATATCATACCCGACTTTGGATCTGTATTCGTCATGTCCCCCACGTCAAGTTCGAATAACGTCCCCTTGCTGAATATGTACATGTACTCGGATGCTATCTTGAACTTCTGATTGGCATCTACTTCGGCTTTCAAGCGCTTCTTCATCTACACCTCTTGGTTGGATCCCTCCTTGTTTTTGAAGGTCAAACCCACAGTAATTTTCTCAGGAACCTTGCGCGGATCGTGAGGGATGGTATCAGGATTGGTAGTCCAGACGCCATTGATCTTTCGGATAAGCTTTGGCTCCAGCTCTACGATGTCGGTTGGGTTTGAAATGGGTGGAATTGGCGTTGATTCCAGCCTACGCTCGCGAACTCTTCTCTCCCATTCTTTCGTTTGAGTCTCGGAGGTTTCCCCTCGAGCAGGAGTAGTGTTGCTTTTCCGCTTCTTTGACGTCATTACTTTATTTCTTGGACTTGGGCAACCAGGCCGTCTTTATTCCTCGACTGCTAGAGAATTGGTAGGATTCATTTCTTCTGAGGCCTCCGTCGGTAATCTTTCCTCTCCAACGGCAGTGGGTCTGGTGGGAGTAGTGGCTTGGACGTTCGCGGATGTAGGGGGTAGCCGACTGTGTAATGGTAGCACGTCTGCGCGTGCTTCGGGTGGAGGCTACTTTGCCACCGGTTCTTTTTCAAGCCCTCTCGACGATGACGCTTTATTTCCGTGGGAGGCCATTTCCCTGCGCCAGCTTTCACATCTAAGTTTAGTGGTCAATATAGTTGTTGCTCTAGTGATGTAAGTTGACACTACTTTGGCGGTCTTGTAGAAGTTGCCGTTATGACTCTCGCACTGTTGTTTAATATCTACCATCAGACTCTGGAAATCTTTGGGAGTGGAAAGAAAATTTTTCATCATTTGTTCATGACAAAAGGTCATATTGTCCTCGACGCTGATGATGATGACTCCCAAAGCCCCATTTGCAGAATTCACTATGTCTACAAAAATAGTGTCTCTAATGACGTTCACTTCTAATACAATTATAGTGGGGAAAAACCTCCAACTGGGTCCTTGCCAACTATTAAATCCTAACTCAAGAGTAAAGATGGGGGCACTTTTGGGGACGGTCATGTCCAGCGTCTAGAGTGACTTTGATGACACGAGCTTTAACAGGATTTTCCCTTCCACTCTTGGCTTCCATGGCTCTTGGATACGATCAATCTTCAAACCGACTAAGTATCCAATGAGAGGCGGTTTTGTCTCCAAGAAGGACGCCATATTACTGTACACAGAGGAAACAGTTGTTCCGACTTGTGTGAGACAGATGTCAAACATCTGTTGCGTATGAATTTGCAATGGGCTCCATTGCATCATAGATGATTAACCATGAATATTTTTCATTTTCATATTATTCATGTGGATACTAAGTCCTGGTTAAAATTTCTAGAATGGAGTTCCAGATATCAGAGGATCAGATTGCGCGGTCTGATCCGTTGAATACAATCGTCTAGGATTAGTCCACTTCAGAAGTGTGATGTATTACGGAATTTCTATGAATGAAGGCTATACTTCATTGAATTTTGTAGACCATTTCTACGCTATTGAGAATCAGACCGTACGGTTTGATTCATCTATGTTCATCATATTATTGCAGAAGGGTCTCAAATGATCTAGTCTATAACAAGGCTGTGTGGTCTTGACCTCCACTTCTCACGTCGGTGACGTCCATCTAGACCTTTCTTTACATTGCGGACGTCTTGTATATGATCGAATGGTCCGTCACTTTTGAGATTCTATTGGCTTCCGAAAGTCCTGACATATTCTAAAGGATCATACGTTTTCACGAATCCGACAGCATTCTGAGTATATGGTGTAGACTCAAGAGATTCTCTTTCTAGGGCGGTTGTGTCCTCGAGAGAAAAGACTAGATCAGACCGCCCGGTCTGATTTGCGTTTCCGATCACTCAACAGATGCTAGAACGGATTGGACTACGTAGTGTGACCAACGGTGATAAGTTGCTCTACATGATATCACGGATCACACTGGCTGATCTGATCTGTTCCAGAAGGGAATTGAGGCGCCAATGTGCACTATCATTGGCGGTTTGGACCGAGGATGACATGGACTGACAGGATACGATGGATCAGACCGTGTGGTCTGATCCATTTGGACTTAGGATTTCTAGGACCCCACTATGCAGTAGACCACGTGGTCTGATCCATCGGTTCAATTGGGTTTTGAAGCTGTTCGCTAGGATCTGACCGTGCAGTTTGATGTGGTTCTTAGACTTTATTTGTGGATGGATATCATACCGCAGATAGATTTTGTCTAGTGCTGGGTTCTTAGAGACGATGGCAAGGATCATACTACGGTTTTTCATTTGTTTTCTGAACTTCATATATTGTCAACAATGGCGTGGATCAGACCGCACAGTGTCGTATTGTAAATGTGTTCATTATGTGAAAATGCATAATTGTTTGTTAAATTAGAGGGTTTTTTTTTGTAGAGTTTCAAGAAACAAATGGGGTTATACTCCACTTGAACTCTTTTTTTTTACCTCTATTTGACAAATACTTAGTTCTTTGATTTCTATACTAGAAGATATTTTAATATGTTAGTTAGTTAGGTTGAAGTTGTAAAAACAAAAGGTAAAGCTTGTTTTACCTTTTTCCTTATTTTTATTTTTATTTTTAATGGATTAGAAATCCACATAGATGATATGGATAGACTTATCGAGAAGAGGAAGTGGCCCATGTGGGTATTATGGCCCATGTGGCATCTTAGTGGCCAAAATCCACTAACTTAAGTGGATGGCATGGAGGTTGAGGTGGCGGATGAGGTTGAGGATCATCTTCTTCCTCCTCCTTGTTTGCTTAGGAAAGCCGTCACTTTGGGAGGGGAGATCACTTTGTACATGGAGAGTTTGATAATGAAATTTTGAGAGCTTGTGTATCTTGTTTTTGTGTTTTCGAAAAGCTATCACTCATGAAGTTTGGAGTTAGTATGTGTAAGTTATGAGTTTGGGAGTGAAGTGTTGTGAAGCTGCCTCAAACTTTCAAGAGAGTGAGTTTTTGAAAGGCTATGAAATGTGTACAGTACTTTGTGTTTGAGTTAAACTTGAGGAGCTTGTAGATGTTCATGTTAACTTTCCAAAATGGGTTTATTTTCTTGATTTGGAGGTAGTATGAGAAAGTTATGGGTTTGAGAGTAAAAGGGTGAAGGAATACTTTCGGGTTTCCAAGTGAGTGAGTTTTGAAAGGCTATGAAATGTGGACAGTACTTTGTATTTGAGTGAAACTTGGAGAGCTTGTAGATGTTTATGTTAGCTTTTCAAAATGGATTTATTTTCTTGATTTGAAGGTAGTATGAGAAAGTTATGAGCTTGAGAGTGAAGTATAGGTGAGTTGCCTTTGAGTTGGGAAGGGTGAACTTTGACCGACCATAAAAGTCGGACAATATCTTAGTTTTGAGTGAATTTTGAAGAGGTTGTAGAACTTTTTGTTTGTTTTTCAGAGGCGTATCACACTCTTAGTTTGGAGTTGTATAGCGGATGTGGCTCTCAATCAAATATCAGACACTTCTTCGAGGGGAGTTCATGAAGGATAAAACTTTGTTTCTACAATTTTTTACCATACATGGGGTATATTGAGACTCCATGACATCTTTGGAGGGGTGTATGGAAGGGTGATAGTATTTTGGTTCATATGGCATCATTGGGGGGATTTATACTTATGTTTGTGACTTTGGCCATGGGATCTTCCATTATTTGAACCACATCTAGTTGTAGCTAGAAGCCCCGCATTTTCCCAAGGCAAGGCCTCTCTACTCGACAACGGTCTGATCCGTCACTAGCTACTGCCTTTACGAATGATGGCATGGATGAAACTGCACAGTCTGATCCGTCAGTTGCTAGCGGGTGTTTAAACGATGGTTTGCATCAGACCGCATGGTCTGATCTGTCACTGGCTAGGTGGTCTTCAGACGATGGCATAGATCAGACCGCGTGGTCTGATCCGTGGGTAGCAGCATTAGAACTATGGAACACTTGCAATGCGCGGTAATAGGGTACCTTTCTCCCAGATGCTACGATTCGTACTTGTTGCTTTCGGATCCTCCCTTGTGACAACGTCGCCGCAGAAGCTGGTCGGCACTACCTTGGGCGCCCTCGTTTCAATGAACCTAGAATCACCATACGCAGGAGGCCCCTCGTCAGCTTAGGGAAACCACATTTTCAAAAATGTAAACAATTGAAGTGCAACCCGTTTTCCAGTATTGCTTCTAACAATCTAACAACACATATGGAACTCGCTCTGCAATATATCTATAAATGGAAAACACGAATACAACTTCATTGACACGCTAGGGAATGGTATTTCCTACTTCGACAACGCTCATCTTTAGCAAGATTGAGGTGAGCGTGAAACATACAAACGAATGCTTTAAATAAATAGTGAACCCCACCGACATTGGGAGCCACATTCATTCGCACAAGAAAGCAGAATAGGGTTCTATTGAACCGCAACGACAAATGGCCGAAAGCCTCACCTGAAACCTAATGTTCGGTAATGTGTTGATGTCAATTGAAAGGACCTTCACTGTTGCACTACTCCGCACTCTTGCAAAGAACACAGTGTCAACTTCTGAATGCATGACTCTAACGAGGTACCGAAGAAGGTACAAGACACCAGATACACATAGAAGACTACAAGGATGATAGAATGTAAATTGGAGGCAAGACAAGGGTAGGTTTCATATTACTCACCTACAATTGTTTCCTGGAGTGGGAGAATGACTTGTCCGCCTGCTACAAGAGCACGCCAATGCAGAGTGCCACAATTGACGAGCGCTAGGGCGCAAGCGACAATGCGCAGTTGCAAGATGACGGCGACTACCGTGCACCGGAGGAGAAAAAGAGAGAGTCGCGCGATGGAAGACATGATAGCGATATTGCAATGCACAGAGAAGACGAACAAGCACGAAGGTGAAGGCGAGCGACAGCTGAGGGAGCCGAAAACACACAGTGGGCGTGCAGAGAACGAAGGCGGGGAAAATAGAAAACCCCAAACCCTAGCCAAGCCGGAACCTTGTGAGGACGTTGCCTACCTACCCGGTCCTGGAATGGGAAGCTGCCCGTATAGCCCAGAAACTCCTGATGCCTGCATGCACGTGGCAAGTGGAAGAGCTGTGAGGATGATCACCCCAGGGTTGTTTTGTCGAACGTGTTTTCGGGTTTGGGTGTCGAGTTGTTCGTCTGATGTCGCATGTCGTATAAGACGAGTGTCGCATATACGAGACAAATTTGACGAGCGCGAAATTAGGGTTTAGGGTTTTTGTGCAGGGCAGCCAAAATTTTTATCTTACGTGGCGGGTTGTCAACAGTGACGTGGAAAGCTTTGACCACGTCACCATAGGCCACTACGGGTGGGTCGCGTGCGGGTCCAAAATCCATGGCGACCGCAGGTCCCAAAATGAGGGCGACTGTAGGTCCAAAATCTAGGGCGACTGCAGGTCCAACTCAGGGTGACTGAGGGTGTAAAGGCGACCGCGGGTGTAAGGAAAAGGGCGATCTTGGCTTTATCCCATACGCAAGGAATTTCTTTTGTTCCGTGGATGATAAGAGCTTCTAATATACGACATAAATGCAATTGTCCATCTTTGAAAATTGGGTCCCAATTCCCAAAAGAGAGATCTTACTGAGTCCTCATACCGGAAATGAGTATTTTTGTGAGGGGAAAGGCAAGTACATCACATCACAAAGTTCCATTGGAGATGATTTTCATACTCACTAGTCCATCCGTTAAAGGTTAAGAGCAACCTCGTGTGCCGTTGCAATTGCAAACATGGATATAACAACCATTTCAATCTTGCTCACAATTTAGGATCCTTCAGTTTCCATGTGCCATTGCATTCTCCTAAGCCTTAAATTAAATATTTCACATTCTGTGGTCATTCACTCATTCATAGGAGCCTCCGAGTTCTACATGTTTTTATTACATATGGTTGGGAATTTCTAATTCAAATTTTCTACTCCTATTGAAGTGTAGAAGCCAATATTGCAATTGGATATAATAATTACACCAAAAATAGATACAAAAACAAGAAAAAAGTAAGGATAATTAGTATTACTGTATTTATAAGTTGTACACACTAATAGAGTAGTGACCCAATCTTATAAATGAACTTCTACTTCAATTGTACTTCCATGAACTTTGTTAAGATCTCCACATCTATACCTGTAGAAGTCCACACTAAAGACATTGAACAAAACTTTGTAATTCTAACACTATCATGCTTTCATATTAAAGTAGATACTACACAAAACTCATCTATAGGCTATTTGCCTATGAACTTAAGCTAGAAAACTTCAACACACCAAAATTATGCAAAAGCATTACATTACCACTTCACCACCTCTAAATCTATATTTATAAAGTTACGGTGAAAATGTGTAATCACTAGGCACCTCATCAACGTCAAGGTCAGAATCATCATCCGACTCCTCCCCCCTATCATTATCATCATGGTTATTATTCTCGTCATCCTCCCTTTGTACTCGTTCATTTTGCACTTCATGTTCTACCTCTGAGTTCACGTTCCGCACTTTAGTATCCACGACACCATCGCTGCTAGTTTGCACCAATCGTTTAGTCAACCTCAATGCATCTCTTGTTCCATCAAGGTTGGATGCAGGATGTTGTCCGCCTCTACTAGATTGCCCGATGTTTCGATTGGAATTGGCTTCACCCATGATGAATCTTTGGACAACATGGTTCTGTCATTTGGGATTTCTTTGTAGCCTCTCCTGCGTCTTCCTCAATCGCTTTTTTTGTCCTCTTGTGCCTTCACGCACAGGCAAAGATGATTCTCCAGGGCCAGAAATAGAGGAGGGTTGAGTGGATTGCAGAGCTGAAGCATGGCCTTCATTATCAACTGTCCTAAGAGGACTATTATGCAAGGGCGGCCTAGTCGCACGGGTTGGTATAGACCTAGTCGCCCTAGCATTGTTTGCGTTTCCTCCTCCACTTAAGGGCATCGTACGATTCCGGTTCATAACAGCTTGCAAGGGCAAGTCTGAATCATATTTCACATTTTCTGTTCTTAAGGGGCTCCATAATGGAGAAAGTGGAATGCTTGTATGCACAACATCTTTGACGTGTGTTGGCGGTGTTGCCTCCTCTTGCCTTTCATTTACCTCAGCAACTCGAGCGGCACTTCGTAGGTTCATTACCCTTGTAGAACCCTGATCTACAACATTTGGAGATCTTGCTTCCTCAGCTCTTATGGGCATTGGACTATGTATGCCTTCATTGGGGTTGTTGGGACTACTTGCCCGAGTTGGTGATGAATTTATTGGAGGAGGTACATTCCTATCCCTAGCAGAGATGTAGGGTTGCGGGGGCCTTCGCGGTGCACGTTGAATCTCTTCCTCCTCAGAGTAGTATGTATTATTCTCGGCTGTAAATGTATTTCCATAGTTGTGTCTCTGTGGAGGACTCTTTTCTCTACGAATCAGTCCTGTCCAAATATTTCCACGTAGATGCTCTTCTACCAGCCTAATGTTCTCATTAGCTTGAGCCATTCTAACTGGGTCGCCATCCCCTGATGATCATGTACCTAATGGCTCCTCATTCTCTTCCGAGGTATTTCCATCCACAAGGTACTTTTCATAGAACATTGTAGGATTGCGTCCACGTTTCTCATGTTCAAGTTTACTGCTGGTGTAGATATACACCAATGCTTCCGCCTTGGATGTGGTTAGGCGATTTCGCACTTTATTGTGCACAAACGAATACATGCTCCAATTCCTTTCACATGATGATGCTGAGCATGTCAAAGATAAAACTCTCATTGCAATTTTTGGGAGAACATTAGCACCCACAAGATTCCACCATTGATGAGGCATTAGTTTACATTGTGTAATATCAGGAGCCTCTTCTAAGGGGTCAAAAGGACCTGTCTTTTCTTTGAACTGCGTGAGCTCTTGCAATGCCTCCATGTATGATAATCCCAATGACTCGCTCATTTTTCGAAGCACCCGATTTAAGGCTCTTTTGGCCACACCGTCGTTACGAAGGGTTCCTACTTCAATCAAGAAAGGATTTAAGAGTGCCCCTGCATAGTGTAGATCTGTGAGCATCAATTTCCAACGAGCCTCGAATTGCGTCTCAAACTTCGTTGCAGTTTCATCATTCAGAAAAAAAGGTTCGTTTCTCAAGCTCCACACGTGCTCTTGAAGAGTCTTCATTACCAACCAAGCCTTAGGCATTGTCGGGGCTTTCCCATCAAACACTCGGAGAGCAATAATGACGGGCTCCACCATGTGCAAAAAATTCTCACACTCCACCCAAAAAGATTCCGCATGAATGTCATTCCGCGCTATATGGGCTCGCGCACTCAATATATCTCCATTTTGGCGACGTTCCAAACTAGCCTCAAATTGCACATATGTCTCATCCATTATCACTCGCATCAATGTTGACTTGCACTCCACCCCATGTGATATTATGAGGAAGTTCACTGCAAAGCGTGTTTTAGAAGGCATTCGCAATGCCTTGTCCAGGGAGTACTTTCGGAAGAGAGCCAATGTGGAATGGTACCTCTTGATGTACTTTACTATCTGCGTACAACGTCGTACTATTCTCGTCACCTTGACATCCTTTGCCCAATCTTCCAAAAGCAAGTCCAAAATGTGTGCTGCGCATCCTTGGGTATACATGTGAGGATATTTCTCTTATAACGCCTTCAAAGTCCCCGTCATGACAGCAGCATTGTCCGTACATAGTTGGACAATGTTTTGGGGGCCAACCTCTTCTATGTATTGCGCCATCATATTGGTTGTGTACGCAATGTCCTTCTTCTCCCCCGTGGTGTCCACCGATCCAAGAAACACATCCCCCGCAGGACACACGAGCATTAAATTTAGTAATGGACGGCTATTAGTATCAGACCAACCATCCGAACAGATAGTTGCTCCATAAACTTCGATAGAGTGCTTTGTCCACTCAGTGACCATTTTAGAAACACTTTCTTTCTTTGGCTCTATCATTCTTGTACGCAAAGCATTGTATGAGGGCGGTTGGTATCGTAGTCTTGATGCCGCTGTCTCTTTCACTGCTTTCACAAAGGCAGGATGGCGCGCAACATTGAACGTGATGCTAGCCTCATAAAAAAAGGAAGCCCACATGGTATCTAACTTTGCTCTCGTGCTACTTTGTAATGCTTCATCCATGCTAGTTTGACTAGAAATGGAAGGGTTATTCCTCCTTCTCAAAATTGTTTGAGTAGTGGAATCTACTGAATCTGTAATAGGGAGCATTGGTTCATTCGTAGCACTAGGCTCCTCTGACCTCTCCCTATCCCCCTCCAACATAGGCTCAACCACAATCTCATCTACAACATCAAATTCTGGAACCTCCTCATGCATTTGTTCAAAGCTCATTTCCTTCGGAACAACCCCACCACAAGTCCTAAACTTTTGCAATACTGCCCATGGGATTTTCTTACATCGCTCCAATGCAGTCCTACCGCCAAATCCAAAGTGACAAAATGCCCGCTTTCGTACAAATACGGAGGTCCACCCACAGAAAACACATGTTCGTGTGTTTCCCGCAAATTGATGGTCAATGTCTACAACCAACCAAGGGTCCCACTCCTTCGTGGCTCTCCTTGTATCGTTAATGGTAGTCCTCCTCAACTCACCCCGACTAGCCATATTGTTCCTCGCCTATGAGTTCTTCAAACAATATTATCATATGAATCAAAGCCTTGATTTAGAAAAAAGAATCGCAAAGCCACTTGCTTTGAACGGTCTTTTAAACCACACAAACCAAGTCGTTGCCCTCCAAAGAACCAAACATCTGCAAGAAGCCTCTTTCGAAGATTCAAGGCAAGAGTTCATCCCTGAAGCAAGGTGAAAACCACAGTCTGGGCCTTCAGCTTTATACTGCCATCCTGATAGCACTGCAAGTCGCCCCCTGAGAGCCAAAATGGGTGCAGGAAACGGGCGACATCGTAACAGGCGCACTCGCCCCGTGGGTGACTGCGGGTCGATGGTTTGCACTAGGAGCGCGCATGCAGATCAAAGGGCGACTGCGGGTCCAAGGGGGGCGACTTCGGGTCGAAAAAGAGGAGACTGCGGGTAAGGGAGGCGAGTGCGGGTGGAAGGGGGGGCGACTGCGGATAGAAAGAGGCGACTACGGGTCTGGGGGGGGCGACTGCGGGTCTAGGGGGGGCGATTGCGGGTCTAGGGGAGGCGACGACGGGTCTCAAGAGGCGACTTTGGGTACTTGAAGGGCGACCGCGCTTACGCTTTAGGACCCAAGGCCATTTTTGTTATCCCGTTAGCGTTCCATCACTGAGTTTCTAGATGAAAGTCATCCTAGTTTAGATAGAGATTTTATTAAACCCTAAACACTATCCAAGGGTTTGACGTGGTATTTATAGATACTTCAAAAAAAGATTTTCGGGAGTATGGTCATAGACTTAAAGAATGCAATTTTTTTTTTAAACAACCACATGAAGGGAAACTCATTTCAAATCCATTCCAACAAACTTAATAAAAAATAAATAGAATTAGCTTGTACTCAAATGTGGAAAAAATTAAGAACTTTCTCTTTCAAATTAAAAAGAAAAATGGGGGACAACATTGGTTGATCAAACCATATACATGGAATTCACAACTCAAAATGTATAACTTCCATTTCTCTATCAATTCCAAAAGTATTCTTTTGAGTACCTTTTTAGGATGTTTTTTCCCAAATTATAAATCTCAAGAAGAGTCCATACATTCACGAGGTGAAGGGCATGGGAATGTTGTCATTTACAATATGTTCAAACCATATGTTAAAATACAGAAAAATGCAACCATATGAACTTATATTGAAACTCTCATGGATGATGCAGCTTAAATTTATTGAGGGTTCTTTGTGTAGACTCAAAGTTACTAGAATTCTTTTGTTTTTTACAACACTACACAAATTTAACAAGAAATTAACATTCACATAACTTCAAATCATCAAAATTTGTCAAAAATTCAAATGTTTGGATCCAAATGCAATCACATTTTCATACACAAAAAATAAAAATAAACATTCTTGTATTTCAACAAAAATAAGGACAAAGCCTTTTTCTTCATATATCTTGGAAGAAGTACATAGTCATAAAAGAAACAAGAGCCACCTAATTTATACTCCATCCATTTCCCCTTGTTCTTCCCTTTTCTTCTTTTCCAATTCTATTTGGGCTCTTGCCACTCTCTCTTCCCTCTTCAAAAGAGTCAGGTCATGGTTCCACATCTTATTTTGGATCCACCACTTCTTGAACAATGACATGAACCTGATGTGTGCCTTCGGCCACGACATCTTTTCCTCCAACTTCTGTTCCAATCTTTTCACAGACGCTAACTTCATCTTCAACTTCTCTATTTCCGTAGTGGATGACAAATCTTCAACATCCACAGACAATGAATCCGATTGCAACGACCGGTCAATAGGATCTGCATCCTTCATCTCCTTCTAGCGGTTCAATGTCGATCTTGCCTTTTCTACACCTCCTTTTTCAATGGCAAGGTTGTTTTCTTCCATCCTACATTTTCCCATTATTGTTTGAAGTCGTTCATCCATAATAGGATTGACATTTGAACTGGAACCTCCATCTTCTCCCTTATTGAACTTGAGGTAAAATTGTTCCAATTGTTCCATTTCTCTTTGTTGGGCTGCCAAACAAGTTTGTCCAGCTTGAATTAGTTCTTTGAGGGTGCCCACATCCTCAACCTGAATCTCTTGTGCGCTTCGTTTCTCGATGATCTCACACTCCCTTTCTTTTTCTTCAAGATCCTTTAAAAGCATCTCCAACTCCACTTTATAGGATTCTTTCGTCCACCGTTTATTGTCTTCTCCAAGTACACCTTGATGTTCTTGTTCCATTTCACGCAATCCTTCCATGGAAGGCAAATTCATCAAGGTCAAAGGAATCTCTTCTTCGGCTTCACTCTCCCCATCCAACCTATCTTCATTAATTTCTTGCAAGCGAGCTTGCACGTAATGGAACACTTCGTCATCTTCAGGACAACGGACCCCTATCAGTTCCACAGACATAAAAGGTTCTCCATTCGTTGGTGTGGTCCGTTGCATATTGCCTTCTTCGGATACCACCAATTCTAAGTTTTCTTCCATTGATGTATCTTCCATCATGTCCCTAGGTTCAAGCAATGGCTCTTCATCAGAGTCCAATTATCCAATTGACGTTGACCAAACATAATCCTCATCTGCCACTCCTTCTATAATGTTCTTTTTGGGCCCTAGCCCATCCCGAGGATTATTTGAAGGACCCGCTCTTGGAATGTCTTTTGTATCTGGAAGCGTGACATTCTTGGATGTCTTGAAGGTCATCCAATCTACCGTTTTCTCCAATTGTAACTCTGCATATACCATTTGGCATATGCCCATTGAGACTTCGCTCTGTGGAATTTTTCGCTTTCCATACAATGCTCGGTACACTTCAATACATCTCTGGACAAATGCATCATCCTTGCAGTAATGAAGATTTGCTTGGTTTTGCTTCACATGGTGAATGTGTCGATGGTAAGGGAAGAGCTTGTCGATATGGCACCAATCCACAAATAACTTGCAAGTTGTCAAGGTCCAATCGGAATTTACATGACGCCATCCCCGATATGCCTTAGCCGCTGGGTCAAGAAGGGCATGTCGTTGCCTACTATGGCGATCTCCTTTCTTCTTCGTCATCTTGTCGTGTCACTCTAGCGTAAAGAGAACTAGACTTTTGTTGATAATATAACCGAAGAAATGAATTCGTAAACGTGGAAGCCACAACACGTGTAGATGCCCAAACTTCCAACCCACAAACCAGCAGTCAGACGCTTCAAGGCGGATGAAAGGCGCGGTGCGATGAAGGAAGTGATGACTTGGGAATCTAGTATCCCCTTAAATACTTGAAGTTGCCTAGCGCGTGTGCGGGAAGAGGGCGCGTGCGGGTCTTGGACAACCGCGGGTTTGGGTCCCACTATTCAGAAACTGCCATTCAGGAAAAATTAGAGTTTCTGGAAGGAGACCTCAAGTGCAGGGTGACCGCGAGTACAAGGGGGCGGTTGCATATGGCGACCACAGGTCTTTTCCTAGGCGACCTCGGGTAATGGGGCGACCGCAGGTATAGGGGGCGGCTGCATATAGGGCGACCACAGGTCATTTCCTGGGCGACCGCGGGTACAGGGGCGGCTGCATACAGGGTGACCACAGGTCATTTCCTAGGCAACCGCGGGTAATGGGGTGACCGCAAGTACAAGGGGTGGCTGCAAATAGGGCGACCACAGGTCATTTCTTGGGCGACCGCGGGTAATGGGGCAATCGTGGGTCTCAGATTCCAAAAGGTCTTCCCCAGTTCATGACGATGGGAGCGGCTGCGTATGGGGCGACCTCGGGTTAGGGGCGACCGCGGGTCAGGGGCGTCCGTGGGTCAAGGGCGCCAAAAAACATGAGTTTGAGTTTCCACCCTAACAAATTGGAGGGAAGGTGTTCAAACTTTTCAAGTACCGCTCCCCCCTTTTCTGAGGATTAACTCCATAAAATCCTAAGAATGAGGCATTCAAGACTATGTGATCAAAAGTTAATTAAGTAATAAAGAAAGAGAATTGGTTGACGAAGTGGAGATTTGGAAAAGCCCTTCTTTCTAACATTTTATTTCTTCTTCATCCATCCATGTGGTCATATAAAATTCAACGTAACCATTTTCTACTTTAATTTTTGGAGGGAGTACATTAAAAGGAGACCTTTCCTTGTGGGGGGAAACGATGTAAAAATAAAATACTGAAACTGTGGGATGCATGAAGAGAAATCTTTTTATCTACATCAAAAGTAGTTTTAAAAAATGGAGACTTGGGAAAGCTCTTCTCCTTGACATTTTCTTTTTCCGCATGCTCATGTAAAATTCAACATGACCATTTCCTATTTTAATTTTTAGAGGAAGTACATCAAGAGGAGACCTTCTCTTTGGGGGAAATGAATAAATGATGTACAAAAAAAATACTAACACCGTGAGATGCATGAAGAAAAAATCTTTTGATCTCCATAAGAAGTGTTTTTTAAAAATGGAGACTTGGGGAAGCCCTTCTCCTCGTCATTTCATTTTCCATCTTCAAACATAGGAATTTGAATAGGGTCCTCCTCTTGATACATCAAGGGGATTTAAAACACAATTGAAGGGGTGAATGAATATTGAATTTATTGAAGATTAAAAAGTTCGGAAATGACACCTTCAATGGTTTATATCTTACAAGTGCAAGGTTTAGGAGTTCAAACTTTTTTATGACATATAATGAAAAGCAAATCACATATGTTTATCATTTTATCCACCCTAAAAAATAGAAGTACATTACTTTTGGGGTGGCATACATGGAGAAGGTCCATGGTTTTTCTATAGGGTTTAGGGTTTGGAAAACCCTCTTCAATTTATCTAATTAGTCTTACTATAATTTTATATTTATAGACTGATTTTGTAGTATTAATTAGCTACCAATATTGAAGGACAGGTCAGTTGTAGTCAATGAAGTACGCAATTAAATCTGACTTCATTAGTGTTGGAGATGGCTCACATCTTCTGCTATGGTGGTTTTTGGATTGGCGTGACTTTAAGATAGAGGCGATTGCTGGTGGGCGGCGACTTCAAGTCCTGGGCGACCGCAGGTGGGTGCTTGGTCTTATGGCTTACTGTTGTTGAGCCCAATTCGGTGGAATGGGGTGACTGCAGGTGGGGGGTGAGTTCAGGTCCTGGGCGATTGCAGGTGGGGGTTGGATTTCTGGCTTGTTGTTGTTGAGCCCAATTTGGTGGAATGGGGTGCGATTGCGGGTGGGGGGCGAGTTCAGGTCTTGGGCGACCACGGGTGGGGGCGACTTCAGGTCCTGGTGGTTTCAAGCCCAATTTGGTGGATTGGGGGCGACTGCGGGTGGGGGGCGAGTTCAGGTCTTGGGCGACCGCGGGTGGGGGCGACTTCAGGTCCTGGTGGTTTCAAGCCCAATTTGGTGGATTGGGGGCGACTGCAAGTGGGGGGCGAGTTCAGGTCCTAGGCGACCGAGGGTGGGGGCAACTTCAGGTCCTGGTAGTTTCAAGCCCAATTCGGTGGAATGGGGCGACTGCGGGTGGAGGTTGGATTTTTGGCTTGTTGTTGTTGAGCCCAATTTGGTAGAATGGGGTGCGACTGCAGGTGGGGGGCGAGTTCAAGTCCTGGGCGACCGCGGGTGGGGGCGACTTCAGGTCCTAGTGGTTTCGAGCCCAATTTGGTGGATTGGGGGCGATTGCGGGTGGGGGGCGAGTTCAGGTCCTGGGCGACTGCGGGTGGGGGCGACTTCAGGTCCTAGTGGTTTTGAGCCCAATTTGGTGGATTAGGGGCGACCGTGGGTGGGGGGCGAGTTCAGGTCCTGGGCGATCGTAGGTGGGGGCGACTTCAGGTCTTGGTGGTTTCGAGCCCAATTTGGTGGATTGGGGGCGACTGCGGGTGGAGGGCGAGTTCAGATCATGGGCGACCGCGGATGGGGGCGACTTCAGGTCCTGGTGGTTTCGAGCCCAATTTGGTGGAATGGGGTGCGACTATGGGTGAGGGGCGAGTTCAGGTCTTGGGCGACTACGGGTGGGGGTGGAATTTCTGGCTTGTTGTTGTTGAGCCCAATTTCGTGGAATGGGGTGCGACTGCGGGTGGGGGGCGAGTTCAGGTCCTGGGCGACCGCGGGTGGGGGCGACTTCAGGTCTTGGTGGTTTCGAGCCCAATTTGGTGGATTGGGGGCGACCGCGGGTTGGGGCGGCTTCAGGTCCTGGTGGTTGTGGAGGGCAGTTTGGTGGAATGCGGTGCGACTGCGGGTGGGGGGCGGCTTTAGGTCCTGGTGGTTATTGAGGGCAGTTTGGTGGAATGGGGTGCGACTACAGGTGGGGGGCGAGTTCAGGTCTTGGGCGACCGCGAGTAGGGGCGACTTCAGGTCCTGGTGGTTTCGAGCCCAATTTGGTGGATGGAGGGGCGACCGCGGCTTGGGGGCGACTTCAAGTCCTGGGCGATTGCGGGTGGGGCGACTTCAGGTCCTGGGCAACTACAGGTGGGGGTGCGGACTTCTGTTTTGGTGGTTTCGAGCCTAATTTGGTGGATGGGGGGGGGTGACCGTGGGTGGGGGCGTGCCTTCCAATCCAAAGAAGTTTTAATAAGTATAATGAGTTCAACTTTTAACATCGAAGAACAAGTCACTTCATTAGGACCTTGGGGTCTTCAAGGCATCTTTAGGTGATGCATGGAAGGTTTTGGCTTCCTGGAAGTCATTGTTCTTGTGGAGGTCTCAGGTTCGATCCCCAATGAGATCAATTTGGTTTGGTTCTTGTAGCCAATCGACAAAAAAAAAAAAAAAAGACGTCAAGCTAATTCCCTGTGGTATGTGGGAGGGAGGGTGATTTGATTCGCAAGGTCTAGGGGATGGTCCATGAGAGTTATAAGAAATCAGTATTGAATTTTGGACGGAAATGTATGTGGTGCAACCTTGCACCTCATACATTTCCGTACGAAATTCAATACTGACTGTCTCAACCCTCATAGTACATCTCCGAAACCTTGGGAATCAAATGATGTTTCCTGCTCACCTATTGGAGTGACCAAACTTGACGTTTTGTCTCTTTGGAGAGAGATTATTTTTTGTATACAAAAGTTGAAGTAAACCTTGGATAGCTTTTACAAGAACATATTGAATGTCCTCCATAGAATACTTAGCCAAAGAAATTGTACATTGTATAAGGATTTGCATGTGACGGTTCTTCATCTTTAAATGATGGGGTGGCTAATTTTGAGTCCATAAATGATAGAAACTCTCTATATAGGATAGAAGAGCATCTCATCATCTTGTAAATTTTGTAGTGTAAGGGGTGGTCCTCCTTGGAAAGTTTACTTCCGAAGACCGCATCTATAATTTGTAACTTAACAATTTACAACGTCTAAGAAGGATGATTTCAAAGGTGTTCCATTTGTCCATTTAGAAATTTCTTGTATTTTGTGGGTGACCAATTTTGAAGGATTGGCATGCAAAAAAAAGAAATGATAGCATTCAAACACCCTTGATGGTTTGAACAATGTCTTCATCAAGGATAACAATCTTTTGACTTGATGTGCATATGCTTCATTTATTGTTCATTTCAATGTGCTCTACAACATGTATGTTTGCATTTATGACCTCTTCCACCCCAAAAGGGTTTAGGGTTGTGTAAAAAATCCAAATTCATGTTCACTGTAGAGCAAACTTGAAGAAATTAGAAAAAGACTTTGGACACTTCTAAAGTAACCTCTATAATATCATTATGCAAAGGTAGAATGTAAGTATTTCAAGTTCTCCCTTTTTGTTTCAATAGAAGTCAATCATGTCCCGTACTTTTATATTTCTAATTCCCTTTTTCCGTTTTGGCCCATTCCTTTTTTTTCTTTGTGAACATTGTAGACATATATTTGGAACCATAAAGAAACAAGTCAAAATCTAATTCCACATTCTAGACCATATCATAGTGGTCTTATGATTTTATTTGAAAGCAAGTGAAATAGAAGTGGGAAGTTGTAATGCCAATGTTTCTACCCCATATGAAGGTTTCTTTTACCTATTATTTAGGATGGTCCATCCTTTTTGGACCTGTGGTCGCCCCCACACGAACGGGCGCCTCCATCCCTGAGGACCTCTGGAACCTGCAGTCGCCCCCTCCCGCGGTCGCCCCAACCCGCAGTCGCCCCTCCCGCGGTCGCCTCCATACCCGCGGTCGCCCGTTTCGCATGTGCCAGACCCGCACGCGCCCCAAGGCAACCTCGGGTACTTAAGCAGTCGCCCAAACCTGTGGTCGCCATTCTTGGTCTTGCACATTGGCTTTCATCCACCTTGAAGTGACTGAATGCGTGCTCGTGGGCCAAGGTGATTTCAGAAGGGGAAGTTTTTGCCCATTTTTCTCTCCAAGTTCAAGTCAAGAACGCCTCGTTTTTCAAAAGAGGACCATGTCTACTTCAAAGGAAGGAAGTAGTACAGGTCGAATATCGGCTTGGGACAAGGACCTTGATAATCCTGCAGCATTTGTTGTAGATATAACTACCAAGGAGGTAATTGGGGGTGCCGGACCATCCAAGACAAAGAAGTCCAAGACAACACACGATAAGGACCCTACCTATCCTCCAGCACGATATACGACCTATGCGCATGAGGCTTGTCTCCAATGGTATGAGGAAAAAAGTGTACAATATTGGGAGAGGAAATACTTGAGAAATAAAGAGGCAGGCATCCAATCCTTGAAGGATGAGTTGGAGGAATTTATTACAAGGAAATGCAAGGAATCTTCGGACTATGCAGATGTGGATGAAGTGTATTTCAACCAATGGCAAATGTGGATTGGCAATTGCCTACAAACTGGTATATTCAACACCAAGAAGTTGATGCTTAAGTTGCGACCTATAGTGCCTGGATTTGGAGAAACGGATAGGGCCCAGGAGTTCCGTGAGAAGATGGATTTGGCAAATTGCAGCAAAAAGATTGTCAAGGTCTGAAGCTAGGGGTATGGGGTGGCAGACGGATGCATTGAAGGCTGCATTTACAAGAGATAGTGGTTCATGTATCATGTGGGTCTACTCAGAGGCCAAGGTGGTCCCACTTACTGGATTTGACCGTCAAGGAGGATATGCAAAGGTGCGCAAGGTACACATTGAAGGGATGTCCACGATCCCAGCGCATGTACATTTCGTGGGGAAATTGTCAAAGCAAAGGAACAAATGCGATGCGAGGGTGGAACGGTCAGTGGAGGCTTTGGTATGCCCGTTGAATCATCCGGCCATTATTAAATTCCTAGCTGTCCATGACCAAACAATGGAAGCATACACTTTGTGGTGGAATGGTGGTAATTTCAAAGAGTTGCTTCATTTGAATGAGAAGGTGGTGTCACATGCGGAATGGCATGAAATCAAGTTGGTCAAGCAACTTACAAGCCAGCAACAAAAAGAAATTAGCCTCTTTCGAAGACACGAGGCGAAGTTGGCATGGGCCTTGGTTTATGTGACAAGTCTTGTGCACAATGCTGGGGTGCTGCACAATGACTTGTCACCTGTGAACATATTGTTGCATTATCCCCCCTTCTCGAACAAAGAGATCAACATTGGGATTTGTGATTGGGGAATTGCAAGTCGCATTCAAGAAGGAGCTCCCTTGCATTTTGGATATGAAAAACAGGAAAAACTTGATGCTGAGAGGATGGGCCGTTGGTGGGCAGCTCTAGAGTTGTTCTATTTGTTTGGGCTAGAGGGTTCAGATACGAGTTTAGATGTGATGAAAGCGACCTACAAATATTCGGTGAAGTCTGACTCTTATTCCATTGGAAAGTTGACCTAACGCATGAACATAGAACACATGGTTGAATACGACAAGGACTTATTTAGAAATCATGAGTCATCAAGGTACTTTGCCATGAAGTTACGTGAACTAGTTGATGTTGATGTTAACAAAAGACCAACATGTGCGCAAGTGGTGGACCTCCTCATGGGTAAACCATGGTTCATGAAACCACTCGAATTCGTCTTTCAAGACTCTATCCTCTCATAGGATTTGATGTAATAGTTTTCTAGCGGGAATAGTAACGTTGGCCACCTTATGAGCATCTCATTTTAGAAAAGCAATGCAAGTGTATAAACTATTTTTAATGTGAAGTGCATGTTTGGAACCAAAATATTGAGTATTGTACAGACACATCACCTACTTGCATGCATTTGGGTTTGAATATGAATTCTTTGCATGGTTCATTTGGGGGTAAGGCAATCTAATTGTTAAGGCAATCTAATTGTTAAGGCAATCTAATTTCACTATTCAGTGAAGATATGTGCTGTCGCGGTCGGGGGTTTGGGACCCGCGATCGCCCCAGACCCGCACGCACCCCCAATCATGGTTGCGCCAGACCCGCGGTTGCCCAGACCCGCATGCGCCCCCAGTGTGCGTTCCCCTCACCCGCGGTCGCGCCAAACCCATGGTCGCCCAGACCCGCATGTGCCCCCAGTTTGGGTTCCCTTCACCCGCAGTCGCACCAGACCCGTTGTCGCCCCACCGTACCTGCAGTTGCCCCCAGACCCGCAGTCGCCATTACCCGCGGTTGTTGGCGGTGGTCTTGGATCCGCGGTCGCCTTCCCGACCCGCACGCCCCCCCCCCCCTTGGACCCGCACGCGCCCCATCCAGAGCCGTGCTCGCCCTGAGGCGATTGCGGGTACAAAATTAGACCCTAAACCCGTAGTCTCCCATCTTTCCCTTTTGCGCCTTGTCTTTTATCCACCTGGAAGTGGCTAATTGCAGGCTTGAGAGGGGAGGTGGGTGTTGTGAGGAGGATATTCTATGTCTCCTCATGTCACTTTCATCCATTGATTGTAAATCACACCGAATTGTTTGAAACTTGATTGTGATTGTAAATGCACATGTTGATGTATTTGTAAATGTGAATTACCACGAGGTAATAGATTTAAGTTTGGACAACCACGGTTTTAGGCTTGGTATATTTGGCATAGTATCCGAGTAGAATTGATCGTATAGATTGAGCACTATGGAGAATGAGCCCCCACCATTGACGCTTGCCACAATCAAACGCCTTACACAACAAGAGATGAAGCTCATCCGCGACAAGGGTCGGAAACGGTCCGGTAAAATTCACAAGAAGCGTGTGGCCATTTTGATCCATCCAAAGATTAAGGCATTTAAAGGTTGGAGAAATGAACCTGAGCCTTGGAGTTACAAAACCGTTTGCAAATACATGGATTGGAGCCACATCAGCAAATTATTTCCCTTGTGTCGACACAAAGAACATCTGAAGCAAAACAAAGTAAATCTTGCATACTCGAAGGACAAGGGCTTCATACTTAGATGTTGTGAGGTGTGGAAGCACTTGTATTTGGAGGACTCAACTTATTGAAACCACAATTTCTCTTTCTTTCTTGTGAGAATGGTGTATGCTGAATATGTGTTGAAGAAGGAGGTGGATTGGTCAACATTGAAGGAGGTCCCTATTGCGATCATTCCAGAGACTACAAAAATTTTACCACCAGATGAACCTGTGGATGTAAAGAAGATGTTATCCAAGGTGAAGCATGGGAAGTCATTTGTTCGCGATGAAAGCATGGTTTGGTCAGAGACTTCTAGCTCTGATCTACACACCCATGAATATGATGGACATTCTTCCCACAGCGATGAGGAGGAGGTTGCCATACAAGAATCTAGGCCAGTTGTGGATGTGGGAGTCGACCAAAGTAGACAATCAGCTCAAGAGCCCATCATAGTACAAGATACGGATGAAGAAGGCATGGATGATGGGGTGGCTAGGAGAGTGGACCCCGTTTTGCGAGAGGGTGACGGGAGTGGTGGAGGAAGCAATTCAGAAAATGAAGAGGCAATGTTGCTTGCCAAAATAGAAAGTGCAAAATTAACATTGCGTGCAAAGAACGAGCAATTGAAAACTTTGAAGGAGCAAGAAATGAATCCCACTTTCGTAGAGGTGTTGAAGCAACGGTTGAAGGCCATAACAAACGTCATCAAAGAGAATGACAAGGGCTTCCATTCCTTCAAAAGAAATCGCGATTTTTATTTGAAGGAAATGAAGAGTGGGAAGGTGTATAAAATGGACCATTATTTGATATGGGAATCAAAACTCGAAACCCTTGTCCGCAAATGTCAGCAGGCAGAGAATGAAAGGCAAAGCCTAGAACTTCAAATAATGGAGAAGAAGAAAGAATATTACGAGGCTGTCGTCCAGCACGTTCCAAAAGTAGAGCTTTTGGCTTCTTCCTCAACATATGGTAGTGTTGCTGGAGAAGTAGCAACGCTTGAGAAGTTGGTGAAGTTCCATGAGGAAAGATTACCATTGATGGTATCGGAGTTGAAAGCTTTGAGGGCAAAAAGTCGTTTTTTTTTGGATTGGTATAAGTGGAATAGAGCTAGCATAGGGAAGTCTGATGCAGAATTACTACAAATGGGTCCGGAGCCCATTTTGAAGGACTACCTCAATACAAAATAAAATACCTAGGAATACAATGAGGATAAATACTTTCACCATGATTATTTTGTATTTTGCCTATCCTGGTGTTATAAAGAAATGCAATGTTTTGAGATAAAACAATGTATATGGTGTCTTGAAGCAATGTGTGTACTAGAATAGTTAAATTGGTGTGGGCACACTAGTGGTGTGCATGGAAGGGAGAAAATGCCACACCATTTGGGGATCTTACAACTTTTCTATATGGATGAATATGTCTCTCTCATGTTTTGGGAGAAGGTGATGGTATGATGAATGGAATGGGATTCTTGCACATAATTACAATCGAATAGGAACATGGGATTGATGGGAAGTTCTTGATTCTTGACTGTAAAAGTTGACATAGTATTTTCACTATTTTGTGAGAATGTCGTCATGAAATCTATAGTACAACTTGTATTAATGATTTTCATATGAATACTGGAGAACGAAAAACCAATTATGCCCCAAATACCATATTAATCGAGGAAATTTATTGAGCTTATTTGTCTCGGGTGATTTGCTGCATTGTTCCTCCTTGTATATAGGATTTTTTAGAATTCTAGCTTTAGCGTAATTTGAAGAAAATTACAATGGATATTGAGGAATTAGGTAGGTTTTATATGTAAGTTGGCCTACTGATGTTTTTTATGAATTTGAATTTTGACCTCCAAGGACAGGGTGAACCATTTGAAGGTATGGTAATGTGAAGTCAACAAGTCAACATCCACGAAAAGGGGCATGTTGTATTTGAACCCCTTTTATTCCTTCTTTGGCCAAGTATCTTGAAAGCTTAGAGGAAAAGCTTTGTATAATTAGAACCTCACGATTTTAAAGAATATGAAAGGAAATATCCAATTGGACAATGATGCTCCACTCTAGTGAGTAGTGACCTAGTTTTCTTCTCAATGCAAGTGAAATTAATTTGAAAAGTTAAACTTTAAGAGCTTTGTTGATTTGATTCATACAAACTATTTTTGGAAGAACTCGAAAAGATCATTCTCGATATGATTTCAGAAATTGGTGCTTTAGTAGAGAGGAAAAAAAGGTAGTATTAAATAAAAATCAATGCCATATGGAATTGCCGTACATAGGTATGCTAGGAAGTCGTAGAAGTGGAATGAAAGAAGCAAACCCTAAACCACTCCATCGTACTTGCCAAAACAACTAGAAACATAGTGTAACTAAAACCTAACCCTTACTTGTCATCTATTATGATGGGAGGTAAGGCTAAATTGCATGATTCCTACGAATGTCTAGTCAATTACATTTGGGTTGTTTTGAGAGCCACTTCCTTCACCTTCTTCGTAGGTCGATGCTTCCCCAACCCTTAGCTTTCGCTTTGCATGGGTTCGTGAAGCTGGTCCATCTGCCTTCAAAATTGATTGCAACACGTTGGAGTCCTGTAGAGCTTGGAGGGTCCTTGTTGTTTGCGGAGAATGTGCTTCCAACAAGTAGTCAAGTGCTTGACTTTGGTAATATGGTCCGTACGTAGAGTCCAGGTAAGCCATACTAGTCAAGTCTTCTAGGGAGGCACTATCATCTTGATTAGCCACCCTTTCTCCTTCTAAATTCCAACGGTGTCGTTGCGGATGAGGACCCCACTTGAAGGTTGAGGAGGTCTTGTCCCAATATCCACCAAGGCATTGGAAGAAGAATGCCCTCCTCCCTTTGTTTTGTGGCCCCTTTCCCATGAGCCTTGGTGCAACTCTGGCAATTTCATTTGGGTCTGTTTCCCAATTCAATTGCAAGCTAGCAGGTCCTTTTTCTTGATCATGTTGTCCTTCTCACCAACTCCAAACCAAATCTCGGCCCCACAAGGTTGTGTCAACCGTAGTATCACGTGTGTGTTCCCAAGAAGGAGGCATGTAGGTCGTCAAGTTGAATATGGTATATAGGCGATCATGGAATGGTGTTGAACAAATCACACAACATCGTCTAATCAAGCATTGTGTGATGAGACATTGGGGGTGGTATACATGTGCACAAGATCCTAGTGCCCAACCCCCTTCGGGGCCAAATTGTTCAAGACATATGGGGCATTTGGTATGGTCCAAAACAAAAGGTGCAGGCTTGGGTCACAATAGCATTCGTTTCTTCTCTTCTATGTGGCTAGACATTTGGTTTTTGTGGTCCCAACCATTTTTGCTCCAATCTATGACCTCCTTTTGTGGAAATTCCACCATGCACATGTTATTGGGAAACATGTCCTCCAACAATGCCCATGACGTCAGTCCATTCTCACGTTTAGGAGCATTTGCAACAAAGTTTCTAGAAACTTTCTCTAGCTCCTTCGCAACTTGTTGGGATCTATCCATGGAGAGAATGTAGGCGACCTTCCAATGGTAGTATGTGGTAGTCAACTCAGCCAACTTTCTTCGAAGCATCTTATTTTCTTCTTGAAGTCCATGGTCTTTCTTCAATTGAATAATTGATGGAACCACAAGAAACGAAAGAGAGTCTTGGGTCCCATTGAGGTCAATTGTGTCATTGGTAGTATATCTTGTGACAATAGTAGGAAGTGTATTTGGAATGATGGGGGAGCGTCTAGTGCGCTTGGCAAGAGGAGAACGCTGAAGGATATAGTTGGTAAGGTCCCCCACAACCTTGTCCACATTTTGGAGGTTCTGCTCAACAAAGGCGTCATCCATATCCGACAAAGTGAAAGTGTTAGGGTCTTTCTCACGGAGGCGTTGCAGTTTTATAGTTTGTTGAGAGATGAGTGTACTTTTTTGTTCACACTCACATCGCAATTTCCTCATTTCATTCTGTAGTGAAGAAATTTCAACATCTTTGGTCTTGAGGAGGTCTAGAGCTTTTGCCAAAGTCATAATGTCATGGCTTGAGCCCATTGTTGATGGAGAAATGGGAACACGGTTAGTTTCTTCCAAAGCCGTGTCCTCATCGGGCCCAAAGTCGAAGACGTCATTTGTGTGCTGTGTTGGCAGTGATGGGTTAGGAACTATAGTTGGAATCGATGCGGGTCCCACTCGTGTTGTTGAACGCCGTACTCTAGATGGTTGCCTTGGTCGTTGTCCCGTGGATGTCGCGGGTCCTTCTACAACTTCATTTTGAACCTCATTGGGGCAAACAGATTGCTCCACGATTCGTATGACCCTATGGACGCGCGTACCATCAGAGTCATCATCTTCTTCAGACTCCTCAGTGTCAACCTCAGTGGCAGGGGTTTGCGTTTTGTATGCACTTCGAATAGGACCGAGTCCCCCCTCAGGAAAAACTAAAACTCCTTTTGGAATGAAACCACTCTCTGGACGAGTGACATACGTATTTCCCTTGATTGTGCTCCAATCAACCTCTTTGTTTAGAGCGACCTCAGCATATGCTCCTCTAGCAAGGAAGAGGGGGACCTCGTTCCTATCTACAAAGGTGGTTTTGTAGAAGACTTGCCACAATTCAATGCATCTTTGAAGGAATGCTGGATTCTCAGAGTACTTCAAGTTGGCCTTATTGGTGTGCCGATTATAATGATGATGCCATAATGGAAAGAACTTGCCGATGTGGCACCACTCAACGTAGTCTTCATAGGTTTGTATTGTCCAAGGCTCTGGTTCTTCATTCCAACCCTTAAAAGCAAGGTGGGCTTCACTATTGAGCACGTGCAATCGCTTCCGATGAATAGTGCTCCTACGCTTGCGATGTTTGTCTTTGGCAGCCTTCCGTAATGCCCCAGCGGAGATAGGCAATGCCCTGGCATTGTTAACTCCAGTGGCCATCAATGATTGTCGTGTCTAAGGCTCAAAAAACTCGTTTGGGAGTTTAGGTGGTCCACAACTAGTAAGGTAAGAAGGGTGGATGAATGTAATAAATAGTAAATAGTCAAGGTTCACTCATGTAGCCACTAAAGGATACAAGACAAGAAGCCTCAATGAAAGGTGCCCAAAAGGTCTTGGGCAAGTGGATAAATAGGTGGGGCAAGCGCGGGTGAGAGTTGGTCATGGGGCGCGTGCGGGTGGGCGACCACCGGTTGAACCCGTGGTCTCCAGGGGGCACGCACGGATCTCGGGGAGCGACTACGGGTCTGGTAGGGCACATGCGAGTGCCTTGGGAGGCGACTGCGGGTCTTTGGGGGCACGTGCGGGTCCCTTGGGAGGCAACTGCGGGTAATTGTGGGGCGTTACTTCTCTTTGGGTTCTCACTTCGTGTCTTTGCTTCGCAGCTTGCCACGTACTCGACACCCGTGGTCGCCCACACTCGTACTCGCCCAAACCCGAGGTCGCCCACACCCGCATGCGCCCCTTTAGGATGCTACGTGGAAGACACGTGTCTGCCACATGGCATCCAGGTGGCCTCATGGGCAGGGTAAAATTTTTTTTAAAAGTCAAGGGTAAGTTTGACTCTATTAGACGAACAAGAGGGTCTACTTGACATGTTGGACATCATGTTCGTCGAGTTGTCGAACTGTCCACCGAAACAACCATGGATCACCCTCGTCCGACCACAAAAGCCCTATAGTAGTATGCTCTGCAAGCGATCGTTTAAGGGCTGCTAGGCCTTTTCGATGGTTCTTAGATGCGTGGAATTATTTTTCCTTTTTTTTCACTTTGAAGAAAAATTGATGTGGAATCTAACCCAAGTGGTTTCATATTTTTTGGAGAATTTTGGGATTACTTATAAATTTTCACAAAATTATGTGGTATGCATGTATTTGTAATCATAGGCCTTCCAAAAACCACATATATGCAGTCTGAAAAAAAATATGGTTTGACTAAGAACAAGCACTACAACATTCAAAATGTAATATAGAAGGGTCTTAAATGCAACCATTACAAAACTTAAGCTGACCCTACATTATTGTAACATTTGTAAAAAGGCAATTGGGCAATCATTTTTTATTTAGAAAAAGTAAGTGGACATACCCTGGCTTTGAAATGGACCCTCTCTCATTCTTATTCCATGCATTGGCAAAGTATGAATCATCTCTTGGCACATCTTAATTATGCTTTGAAATTTGTGGTAGTCCATTTTAGAACCATTGATTGTCCATTCCAGGGGGCCTACTGCGCTATTTGAAGAAGATGGTCGCAAAAAGAACATACTACCTTAAATGCTCACGGCACCACATTCAGGTGTTCTCAATACTTTGAAGTTAAGTGAAACCCAAAGAAATTGCTATGATTAGTAGTTTATATTGTTGGAGAACTCATTTTGAAATTTAGTTCTACAATGAAGTAGCCAATTTTGAAAACGGAGCATAATGAGTATTCTATTGAAGCTTGTGTGCAAGAATGCCCATTGCAATCTTGACTTCCTATAGTATCACACGCTCTTGGAAAAGAACCTCAAATACACTAGATCTTGGAGGAAAAATCACAGTACAAATTCATTTCAAAAAATCATAGAAAAGATTTTGGAAAAATATACATGACTTGGGGTTGTGCAAGTTAAGCCCTATAACCTCATATTGTTTTTAGTGACCAACTTCTTAGACTTGACATGCAAAAAGAAAATTGTAAAATTTCCATACTGGTCACACCCTCATGATCAAACATTTTAATCTTCCAATCCGTAAGTGATATTGTAATGTATTCTATTCTTATACAAAGTCTAACATATCTAATTTGAATTTATATGATTACAATTCGAAATAAATTAGTAGAACTTATGAAAATGTTGACTTCTTGTTCAATTTAGAACTAATGTCAATAAGCTCCAAGGAGACCAACTGCTTTTAGGGGTTCACCTATTCAGCCTATGTAGAGCCAGGAAAAGTTTAGGAAAAAAATGACTCTTGTCCCAAAATACATGTCAGAAGAATTTCATAATTTCCTAAAGATTTTCCCTTCGAAGCAATTGTATCATGAATTCTTCTAATGAAGATTCTATTTGTCTTGTTCTTGATACGTAGACAACCGTATTTCCCACCATAGGATGCTTTCAAAATCCACATGTGGCTTGCAATGTACACGTTGTGACCATATAAGCTTTTTATACACACCCTCTAGACATGTATGTTGTCCCCTTGGTGCTCCTGAAGTGTTGTAAACCTACGGAAAATTAATATTTACATACATATATATAATTATATGTATGGTCAATGAATGTCAAATATGTATCCTTTACAAAAAATATTATATGTATATTTTAATTATAAAAAATTAAATTCTCTTCAAATTAATTAGATTCTTATCAATTTCTAATTCTAGAGCTTCTGACATGCTTTTATTATGTTGAATAAACAAATGTAGGACAAATGACCTTTGACAATTTACTATTCCTAATGTAACATTTTCAAAATATAAAAATTTTATTCTCTTGAAATTTGCATTAAAGTCGAAAATGATTCTTAGAATTAGTACAATGATATATGAAATTGGTAGAGGCCATGTCAAGCAAGAATATCATCAAATTATTTGAAAGTAGCAGAACTAGACATTGCTTTCAAGGTTTAATACTAAAGTGTAGTAGAATCTTTCTTAGATTTCACAAGTGCATGAATAATGACAGAATGTGCACATGTGTTCAAAAGTGCATTGCCTTTGCGCAAGTGTAGAGAACATATTTTTTTTCAAAAGATGCAAATGGTTAGCAAGGAGAATCTTCATGTTCCAAAAATTAAATTATTTTATGTACTTTTTGAATGTTTTTACTATTTGGTAAATATTAAACATCAAATTGATGAAAGTGTCCATTTTCATGGCATTTTCTACTCACCTTTTAGTGGGCAAAAATTTAGAAGATAAATTTCTCTAGGTTTGAATTGTACAAGACATATAATTTTCGAAGATTTATAATTATATATATTATTTATTTATTTATTTATTTATTTATTTATTTATTTTTAAAACATTTATTTTAAAAGTCACAATCGACTCACTCAAATAGATTGTTTAGAGACAAGAAGAACCTACCGTATTTTTGGCAACAAGCCTATATATGAAAAATTGAAACACATAAGCATCATTTTTAAACATCCATATCAAAAGCTCCATCAAATTAAAATTACCAAAAGAATTCATTTGTAGTGTTTTATTGGGTGCTCTGTTTACAAAAAAATTTCATAAAATTTCATAGAACAATTTTGAAAATTGTTTAGCTTGGCCTATGATATAATTGTTAAGAAAGTTCATATACTTAGGTTTCTAATGCTATTATTTTCTTATGTTAATATTCATTTCACATAGTTATAATTTATGTAAACCAATACAACAATTAGTTTCAAAATGGGATTACAACAAGTGAAGTGCTTTCATCAGGAATTTGCAAAAAGTAGTGATGGAATTAGTCTACATCCATCGGAACTACTAAACTCACTTCAAATTGCTGAACGAGGAGAAGTTCACAAAGTCATGGTATATCAATGCCACAAATTTTGAAGAATGACAAACCAAACTATATTAAAAAAAATAGAGTGTAGGTCATTCATACCTTCTTTATTTCACATTAAGAATTGTATAGTGTAAACAGAAACTGTTTCATATACAGAACATAGAACTCGTGGAGGGGGGGAGGCGTTTAAATAAATAAGGAGATAGGTGTGAACAACAAGTGTTTAAAATTTTCTTCTACAATTGGTTATTGTGCAACGTATAAATATATAATTCTTTGATGTGGTTCATTACAATAGAGGCCTACATTAATTCTAATTTCGGCTTGCAATGAATATATCAAATACTATATTTGTCCAATTTTCTAGTTCTATTTACAATTACCGATCTTCGTGTAGCATTTAGGGTTCACAGTGAAAAGGGCTTCTTCGGCTCTCAACAACCCGACGTCTTTTAATTCAAATGTAATTCCTCAAAACTTAAAATATGTGGACAAATTAAGAGAAGATGCTCATTCTAGGTCTTTTTCAAGAAGTCCAAAATCATTTATACAGAAGAATACATACAAGAACTGAAGCTCGCAGTTTCAAATAGACTGAGTGAATGGAAGCCCTCTTTGATAGAAATGGTCAATTTCAAATGTATTTTGTACATAATAGAAACATGTTATGGGAATCCTATATAACAACTAGACATGAGAGACCGGTAGAAAATGAGAGCCACGGATATTAAATTGTTTTAACCCCTGAGCGTCACAAAGAGAACAACATGAATGATGAGCTCTTTTTTGATGGATCTAGAAAATCCAAAATAATTTGAGAACTAATCTGTTACTTAAAGTTTCACGGTTGAGTTTTGAAGCCAATGTAGTGGTGAGTACTAATTTACAATTTATAAGATAATCCGCCTTGCGGATTTTGAAATTGCAAGACTTCATGAACTTGATATTCAACAAATCCTATTTTAATAGCATCCAATAAATGTCTCCTCTCACACATAGGGGTTAATCCTAGCTTCCAACAATCTACAACTGTATCTTCATTTCACTCATTGATCTACTTGGCCCTAAACCTTTTGTACAAAATGAAAGAGAGGAGCTTCTTTCAAAAATTCAGTCATGCACATTTGCAACTCAATTCTCCAATGCACTGACATTTAATTTTGAAGGGTGTAGTATAAATATAGACAGGAAAAACTATTTAGTTGTCTGAATTTGCAAAGCACATTTAAAAATAACGATTTCCTCGTACTTCAAATGCTAGTACCTTTCAATGTGCATGGTGCAAGTTCATGACACTTTCAACACATAATTTCAAGCATTGGAATTATGAGATCCTACAATCCCCCCAAAAAAACTAGGAAAGAAAATTCAATTCTTGTTTGAAGGGGTGAACACAGTGGAAAGAGCAATTTCATGTCGTTTCTGAACCGAGAAAGGCATTGGGACTTCAAAGATGAAGTCATGAATTCTAAAGCTACTTTTTTGGGCTTCATGGAAACCCATCATACGAATTAACATAATTTGGCTAAGCAATGTCTAATTAATGTAACAAATTTTTTATGAAATTGTCGAAGAACTTTGAATTTAACAAAGAAACTCAAATGAAATTGCCAAATGGTGGATGAAAAGCATATTTTACATCCAATATGGCGATGAATGTTGTAATTTGGAGCAACACTATAACATGTAATATCACCACTTGGGCACGTTGTAACAATGCCCTCAAAAGCCCTACTGACTTCCATAGAGAAGTTGCATGTATAACAATACAATAATGAGTAGAACGGTGAGGTTGTGCGTCCTCCTACAATTCAAAGCATTTTAATGGTGATTGGATACAATTGATGGCTCGTACTGTTCAAAGTTAGGTTTTCTACCTATACCCTCATCTCTCTGAAAATGGGTGTAGTCGGGGTTTGGAAACTCGTCGCAGTTGCTGTCCAAATAAAAGCTCTATACACATTACAATGCAGAACTGACACTTTGTAGCCAGGCATGGGAGGCAGAAGACTCAGCATGAGGGCGAAGCAAGAGTAGTGGGAAACAAATTTAAAATGTAGGTAGAAGTAATGTGAGTACTTCCAGTGAGACCCGAGAGTTCAAATTTCAGACAGGGCGGCCGTGTTAGAACGTCATCCCGACAAGCACAACAATCTTGGCAAGTACACGAGGTGGGAGGCGGACGACGTAGACGTTGACGGGCTTTCCGGAATCCCAAAGAGAAATCGCAAGAAACAGGGGTAAGACTGAAGATTTTCCCATAATTGCATGTCAGACCAAAGTGTAGCCAGGCTGCTTGTGTCGTTGGTCTTTTGTCAGCTTTTGGGGGTTAGGTTTATTTCACGTTTCTCAAGAGAAGAGAAAATGTCTCAAAGGAGCACATCTGTCATTCTGCTTATGGGGGTACTATTTTCGGCATCCACGATACTCGTTTGCTGCCTATACTCCCCTGCCAGGCCAATTCTGGCTAATGGGTTGGTGAGTTTTTTTCTGAAACATATGGACAATTTCCATCGATAGAAGAAAAGGTCCTGCGAACCAAGGGAAGAATTCCCGGCGGACATTTCTAACATTTTTTGAGAACAATGGCAATCGAACTAGAAGGCCTAGTGAACACCCAACAAGAGATTCCAAGAGGAGAAAACCGAACCCCAGAACGTTTAGTTAAACTGTACAATCTTGGGAAGAGCTAACTCTAGTGCATGGAGACTATAGATCTAATCCCAAAGAACCTAGTTTGTAACCGAGTTTTATGGAAGCTATTGGGTTTTGTTCTGTCACTCTCTGCAATGAAATTCCGTTTTGTTCAGGGTTGACAGGACGTTCGGACGTCCTAGATGTCTGGACGTCCGGACGCGGACGCGGGGTCCACAACGTCCGATGACAAGCGGACTAGTGGACGTTCTTGCCGTCTACCGCTGCCCGTCCGCCCACTCCGTCCGCCGAGCGGACGGGCGGACGCTCACTATGTAGTCGCAGCAACTTTCACTTGCAATTTTTGAATTCGTTTTTTAGAATTTTGGAGCGTGTAATATACCATTGGAAAGGTCTTGGAAATACCTTTCCAATGGTATATCACACGCCCCAAAAATCAGAAATCTCCAATCGGAAATGTTAAAAGAAGTTTGTTACTTCAAAACATGGGCATCCGCCTTGCTATTCGCCCTCTTGTTCGCTAGGCGGACGGGCGGACGGCGAACAGGGAGGAAAGGCAGGAGGGAAAGGCAGGCACAAGGGGCCATTGGTGGAATTCAACCTATGGTGGACTGGCGGATGGGTAGATAGGCGGATGGGCGGACAGTCGGATGGGCAAATAGGTGGACGGGCAGACGGGGAGGAAGGCGGGAGCAAGAGTTGGATGCGAGAGTCAAGTGTTTTCAATTTGGTGGAGGTCGGCCCACAACGAACGGACGGACAAGGGAGAAGGTGAGAGGGAGAGTTGTTTTTAACTTTGTAGAAGTAGGCGGATGAGCGGACGAGTAGAGCATGCAATGCATGGTGAATGAAGAAAGCTATAGAAATTATGTCTTTAATATGTTATATAGTGAGGCACTAAATCAATACAACTATGAAAAGTGTCACCAAATAGCCTCTTCTTTGGAAAATCATTTGATTTGTAAACAAAAAATTCAAATGGATGTGTAATTAAAAGGAATTAAGTTTTACATTGGTGTTTTTTTACAAGTTTGCCATATCAACAATACTTTTTGGCTAATAGCAAAAGATATTCAAAGTCAAAATTGTAACAATTTAATTGGATTCAATTTCTAATTGATTTCTATGCCTTTGAAGGAAAGTAATTAATTCCTAAAGTCTCAAAGGCCCTACACTCTTATAGAGGACTCTTGTGAAATATGATCTCAATGAAATGATTTATTTTTGAATTTTTATCCAAGATTCTTCGCTTATTAGCTAGATTTTTCAATAGAAAATATTATAAAATTAAAATCATTAGTACCAAAATTTAAAGTGAAGAAAATGAAAGCCCAAGAATCAAGTATAGCAAGACAAAAGAAAAGATTTTTTTTCTTTAAATACAAATATCATGCAATGTATGCACTTAATGTTATCAAGATGATAACATTGCTCCCATATATTTTTATACTAATCTAGTACAAATTCCTATGGTTAGATATAAAGTTAATTTATAAAGTTTTTTGCTCTTCACAATAGAAATGACAATTTTGAATGATATTCGATAGAAAAAAAAGTCTTAGGACTTTGCGGGTTCAAGATTTAAAAAAATCATTTGCGAAAAAGTCTTGAGATGAAACGGACTTGTAATCATTGGAGTATGACCTACTTATCTCAATTGTTGTATTTGAATTTTGAAAGCTCATCATATTTGAAGGTCAATCACATTTTACACTACCTAAGCCCTAATATTTTAGGGTTGTGATAAATTTATTGATGGTTTACAATTTAGGGTGCACACATGTATATATAAGTATAAGCATGTATGATAAGAACCTCCATTTCATTTTTATTGTATAAATGCTTACTTTAATGTAGTCCACATCATATCATATAAAATTATATTAAAGTACTTAAATCATTTTGAGCATCATCCCATAAATGTTGTAATAGAATAATGAGATAATATAAATTCTTTTAGAATATTTATGTTGGTGTTTTACACTCTCAATGCATTCTATAACAAAAATTGATGAAATACTCTAGGTTATAATCCAATGATCCACAATTGTGTTGTAGCCCATAATAAAGTAAATCTTAAGAACAATTGAAACCTAAATGACAAAGATAGTAAGATCCACATATGCATCACATTGTCATGATTGCATTCTTAACTTCAAATATTAAAAAATAAAACATATTTCACACATCACACCACTACTTTTGAAAACTCCTACAATGTTATAAGTTAATATGTACAATTGAGGGATCTACAATTTAGATTTTTTTTGTAGGGTATAGGGTTTAGGGTTTAGGGTATAGGGTTTGGAAAGCATGTTTAAATGTGGGGAGGAAAACCTGGAATTATTCTTTTCTTACATTAATATTGCATTGGATACTTGTCATATTAAAGAGTCTTTTTTTGGAAATGACGCTGCAGTTCTGCATTTTTCAGAATTAAATGTAATAGAACTGCCGGCGGACAAAGGTCAAGTAGGTTAGATAAGGAGGCGGATGGCATGATGTTGGCTCAGAAGGTCGGGGCGGTCGGCAATGGCGGACGGAAAGGCTCGTGGCGGACGAGAGGGCGGACGGCCAAACACCAAGGCGGACGCTCACTTTTTGAGGCACCAAACTTCTCTTGGCATTTCCGGTTGGAGATTTTGGTGTTTCAAGGCGTGTGATATACCATTGGAAAGGTATTTCCAAGACCTTTCCAACGGTATATCACGCGCCCCAAAATTTTAAAAAACCAATTTGGAAATTCGAACTAAAAGTTGTTGTGACTACATAGTGAGTGTCCGCCCAACTGATTGCCCGTCCGCCC